>JAOUQZ010000039.1:131036-155741 GCA_028564935.1 Neosilurus hyrtlii
ACTGTGTCCTTCAGCTCGACTAATCAGATCATAAATCCACAGAGACCCACAGACTCATCACGGTGAGGGTCAAAGTGTGTGTGTGTGAGAGAGAGAGAGAGAGAGAGAGAGGATATGCAAGAAACAGAATGAAAAGAAAACATTTAATTTATGTCTACTGCACTGGTGTGTGTGTGTGTGTATGTAATTTCAGCTCTGTGTACAGGAGCATGTGTGCTGGTGAAGGAGACGGACTCTGGAACGACAGTGATAACAGCGAGGGTCCCTGCAGTAATGTCTAACATACATATACACACACACTGTGTAAACACTCACCTGAAACCAACCAATCAGAAATAATCACCCTCACCTGGAACTTTATTGACTCCTCCCCTATCCTTGACCCCATCAAGTAGAATTCACTGTGCATTCCCAGAGTACAGTTTACCCAGAATGCACTGCTAGTTTCATCTAATCACCTCGTCAGGATGGCGGACTAACCAGTGGGTGACGTGCTGACTGAAGTGTGCTGCTTATGTGTTTTGAGATGTAACACACAGTCCATGGCTCAACCTGACATCAGGACACCACTGTTCTGAATCTTGCTTTCTTTTCCCTTTATGTCTCAGGGCATCTCTGTCCATCCTTTCATTATTTCCTCCGTTTGATCGTTCTTTGAATCCTGTTTTTCTTCCTTCTGCACATCCCTCTTTTCTTTAGTTTTTATTTCCCTTGTCCCTCTATTTATTATTTCCATGCTTTTATTTTCTCTCTATACATCATTTTTATTTTCATTTTTTTCTTTTTTACTTAACACATTTCTACTGTTGTTTATGGTGACACTTCACCTCCATCCTCCCTGAGTGATTCCTTGTACTGTATTCCTTTCTACTCCTCTGTGTGAAGCTTGTGTGACTCTCAGCCTGGAGACCATGTGACCAGAAACGTGACAAAATAAATGCTCAAGAAATTCCATGAAATTCTGTACAAAATAAGACTGGCTGTTTATTAATGAGTCCCACAGAAAACAGGATACAGGCCACGCCCCCTAAACTCCTTCCTCTTTCTCTTTATCTCTCTCACACTCACACACACTCACACAGGGCACAATTTGAAACATAAAAGGTGACATCATTAATGGACCACTAAAGGGCCCAATCCAAGGCTAAAGAATCAAGGGGACTTATTTGAGGGAGATTGAAATACAGCCCTCATTCTCTCCCGTGTGGGGCAGGGGATCCAGCTGTGTCCCAAATCATCCTGAATAAGGGCACTAGATTACAGGAGGCACAGTGTAGTAAGCATGCAGGCTGATTGAGTTAGGGAACTAATTAGGAAGAGTGGGCGGAGTTTACCCAAGTAGCATGCAAGCTAGTTAGGGAATTGTGCACTACAGACGAGCACTAAGTACGCAGGTGGAGATTATAGACACTTCCACTCTGTACATGTGTACGGTGTGGGGGTGAGCATGCAGGGCACATGGAGCAACACTAGGCACTAGCAAGGCATTTGGGATACAGCCGGATGGCAATAATGATTGTGGGTCGGAGGTGGGTCATGTGACCTGAGGGCACCTCCTTAACAGTACGGCCCTTAAAGTGCAAACACACGCACGCACGCACACACACAGTGCTTCAGACCATCAGCACTTCACTGTACACCAAGCAGAACTGTGTGTGTTTCCATGCACCTGTTATGTTAAATATCAGTGTAAAGTACACTAAAATACTGCACTCCTTTGTTATCTATATAGCACTTTAGAGTAAGAATGGGGGCGTGAACACGATTGTGTTTATAAAAGATAAATTAGAGGATGCATGTTCCAATCACTCCTCAAGGCAGTTCACTATATAATACAAAAAATGATTTGCTAACCATTTAGTGCACTATTCAGTGATTCAGGACAGAACCTATAACTAAGATCACAAATCATTTATCCTTTCAGATTCTTTCCACATTGTATCCCAAACCTTATAGACAGTACACTGTCCAACAGTGTGCAACTTCAGTATCTTCTGTACACTAGTAATGGTTTGGGACACAGCCCATGACACATGGTCTCATCCCAAACCACATACATAAGATGAATAGGATAAACAGTACACTACACAGAAGTCTGAAGGTACAACGCCAATGTTTATAGTTACTGTTTTTAGTACACAAGCATGTGGTTTGGGACAAAACCGGTGACTGAGTTCAGAGAGTATGATTTTGTTTTTTTATACTCTTCACTAAAGAGTACATAAAATACAGTAGGGTGCCACAGTTAATATGTGTTTAATAAACTGGAATATGGTTTGGGACAGAGCCACAGGCAGAAACTAGAATTGTGACTGTAGCACTTTTTGCTACAGAGTCCGTAACATAGTCAGTGCACTGTTCAGTACAGAAGTACACCATTTGGGATGTAACCCATCTTTTTCATGGCTGTGTCCCAAACCGCATTAAGTAGTATACTGAATAGAGTGATTGTAAAAATCTGTGTATTTGTCTGTAAGGTAAAAGAAATCGGTATGGCATCAAGCCCTACATCTGTAACAGGGTTCGATGGAAACACTCATTCAGATATCACTGTAAAAGGTGTGGACCGTGCTGTGTGTGTGTGTGTGTGTGTGTGTGTGTGTGTGTGTGTGCGCGAGAGTGTTGTGGATAATGCTACGATTGTCAGCGAGTGTGTTGTTAAGGCGTGTTGTGTGATTTTGGGTTGGTGTAGCACTGAGAGATGACATAAGAGCTGAAAGAACACACACACACACACACACACACACACACACACTTTGTCGTAGTGTACACTTTGTTCTGAGCAAGGTGAAGGCTTTAGAAAGTCACTTTTGTTCGGTAACAGTGTAAAAGGCACATCTGATGTCATCATCATCCTCATATCATGAGGACAAGCTCCGACTCCTCACAATGCACTCATATTCACAACAGGCAGTCATTAAAGAGCTGCATTATGGGAAGTGTACAGTTTGTGTTGTTAAGACATCATCTCAGCATTGTGATGGCTTTAAATATAGACGTGGTTTGGCCACGTGATGCTCTGAGCCAATCCGTCACATCTGCTGCTCTGAGCAACATATCATGGCTGTCACAGTCTCAGGTCTAAGGTCATGGCTGTAAGTAAAGTAAAAGGCAGCGTAAGAAAGGTCTGGTACAGGGGTAGGTCGCCTGTGACCTCTGACCTCCCCGAGTACACGGTTAAGACTTTGGCTGTAATGAGGAACAGCAGCGAGAGTCTGGCATCTCCGACATCCAATCACTGTCCAGACTCACTGTGACATCAGCGTGACCTGGACAGCCCACTGACAAGCTTATGTTTGTTATAAAAATAGGTGTGGTTAGTGAACAGCCTTTACAGACATTAAACACACCACATGTACTCAAGCAATTGCCCCGGGCCAGAGTGGGCGGAGCTTAGGTTAAAAGGGTACCACATTAATACCCAAATACTGGAACAACTCTGCCCCATCATGGCACCAGAGTGATCTGAAGGCTTGTATTCATTGGTTGCTGTCTGTCAGAGTGTGGATAGAAGGTGGGGACAGTGTGTGTGTAGGGTGAGACATCTCCCTCTTGTAGGTCTTTGGGGGAAGTTTGGGCAGCATGGGGGGTGTGGAGTTGTGTCTGGGTGGAACAGGAGGAGGCAGGTGGCACAGGCTGGCCACAGAGGGGCCAGGAGAGGGGCAAAGGCGGCGGGGAACACGGGGGGACGGGGTGCCCGGGGCAGGAAGAGGGAGGCGAGGTGAGGGTGTGCTGGGTGGGGTGCCAGGGGACGAGGGTGAGTAGTCCCAGTGAATGCGTCCCACAGGAGACACTGAGGGGTTCATGGGGAAGTTGATGAAGCTCTCAGGGGGGCGCTGAGGAACAGGGGGTATCATGTCTGGGAGGGGGTCCCGGGGGGGTGGAGGGGGCGGGGGGCTTGAAGAACCGTCTGTCTGCTCGTTGATCCCACGCATGAAACGAGGAACAGTAGGAAGCGGAAGAGTTCTCAGCCGAGGAGGGACTGCAGGCGGACTGTCTGTTAAAGAAATCAACTACACACACACACACACACACACACACACACACACACACACCAATAATTACAGAACACAAACTAAAACTAGTTTCTCTGGATTTAACCACTCATTATATTTAACAATTATACACCACTCATTACATAAAAGTGACACACACCATCATAAAGAGTATGTGTGAGAGAGAAAGAGTGAGAGATGACATTGTGTGTGAGAGAGAAAGCCTATGTAAGTGATAGAGAGAGAGGAAGAGTTTGACATACCTTGCTCTCTGATGACGTCTCTTTTCTTCGGGGGGGCAGTGGTGGAGGTTTCAGGAGCTCTTCACCTGGGAGATACAAACTTCCACAGGACACTGAGTGGAACTCTACAACACACACACAGATTTTAAATCAGTGATGATGAATAATAAAGCATGTTAAATCTGTTACACATGCAGCTTTTCCCTCATTATAAATGCAGAAATCTGTGAAGATGCATGAAGAGAAGCGGAGAACAGTGAGAAGATATAGAGGTGGTGTAGTGGTATAAACGTGGTGTGGTGGTGTAAAGATAATTTAGAGGTATAGAGGTGGTGTAGTATAGAGGTGATGTACAAGTATAGAGGTAATTTAGAGATTATAGAGGTGGTGTAGTATAGAGGTGGTGTACAGGTATACAGTAGAGGTAATTTAGAGGTATAGAGGCGATATAGTGCTATAGAAGTGATTTAGAGGTAGTGTAGAGGCATAGGGGTAATTTAGAGGTATAGAGGGGGTGTAGTATACAGGTGATGTAGAGGTATAGAGGTAATTTAGAGGTACAGAGGTGATGAAGTATAGAGGTGATTTAGAGGTACAGAGGTGGTGTAGTGGTGTACAGGTATACCGATAATTTAGAGGTATAGGTGATGTAGAAGCATAAAGGTAATTTAGAGGTATAGAGCTGGTGTAGTATACAGGTGATATAGATGTATAGAGGTGGTGTTATGGTGTAGTGCTATAGAGGTAATTTAGAGGTACAGAGGTGATGTAGTATAGAGGTGATTTAGAGGTACAGAGGTGGTGTAGTGGTGTATAGGTATACCGATAATTTAGAGGTATAGGTGATGTAGAAGCATAAAGGTAATTTAGAGGTATAGAGCTGATATAGTATACAGGTGATGTAGATGTATAGAGGTGGTGTGGTGGTGTAGTGCTATAGAGGTAATTTAGAGGTATAGAGGTGGTGTAGTATAGAGGTGATTTAGAGGTACAGAGGTGATATAAAGGTGGTGTAGTGGTGTACAGGTATAGTCATAATTTAGAGGTATAGAGGTGATATAGTGGTATAGAGGTAATTTAGAGGTATAGAGGTGGTGTAGAGGTATAGAGGTAATTTAGAGGTATAGAGGTAGTGTACGGGTATAGAGATGATTTAGAGGTATAGAGGTAATGTACAGGTATAGAGGTGATTTAGAGGTATAGAGGTGGTGTAGTATACAGGTGATGTAGAAGTATAAAGGTGGTGTGGTGGTGTAGTGGTATAGAGGTAATTTAAAGGCATAGAGGTGGTGTAGTTTTAAGGTGGTGTATAGGTATGGGGTAATTTAAAGGTATAGAGAGGGTGTAGTATAGAGGTGATGTAGAGGTATAGAGGAAATTTAGAGGTATAGAAAGGGTGTAGTATAAAGGTGGTGTAGTGGTGTACAGGTAATTTAGAGGTATAGAGGTGGTATAGTGGTAAAGAGGTAATTTAAAGGCATAGAGGTGGTGTAGTTTTAAGGTGGTGTATAGGTATAGGGGTAATTTAAAGGTATAAAGAGGGTGTAGTATAGAGGTGATGTAGCGGTATAGAGGTGGTATAGTGGTAAAGAGGTAACTTAGAGGCATAGAGGTGGTGTAGTATAAAGGTGGTGTAGAGGTATAGAGGTAATTTAGAGGTATAGAGAGGGTGTAGTATAGAGGTGATTTAGAGGTACAGAGGTGGTATAGAGGTGGTGTAGTGGTGTACAGGTATAGACATAATTTAGAGGTATAGAGATGATATAGTGGTATAGAGGTAATTTAGAGGTATAGAGGTGGTGTAGAGGTATAGAGGTAATTTAGAGGTATAGAGGTGGTGTAGTGGTAGTATAAAGGTGGTGTAGAGGCATAGAGGTAATTTAGAGGTATAGAGGTGGTGTACAGCAATAGAGGTAATTTAGAAGTATATACGTGGTGTAGTGGTACAAAGTTGATGTAGAGTTATAGAGGTAATATAGAGGTATAGAGGTGGTGAAGTGGTATAAAGGTGCTGTGGTGGTGTACAGGTACAGAGGTAATTTAGAGGTATGGAGGTAGTGTAGTATAACGGTGATGCAGAGGTATAGAGGTGGTGTACAGCAATAGAGGTAATTTAGAGGTATATACGTGGTGTAGTGGTACAAAGTTGATGTAGAGTTATAGAGGTAATTTAGAGGTATAGAGGTGGTAAAGTGGTATAAAGGTGCTGTGGTGGTGTACAGGTACAGAGGTAATTTAGAGGTTTGGAGGTGGTGTAGTATAACGGTGATGCAGAGGTATAGAGGTGGTGTAGTATAAAGAGGTAATTTAGAGGTAATGCAGTATAAAGGTAGTGTAGAGATATAGACATGGTGTAGTAGTATAGAGGTAATTTAGAGGTACAGAGGTCATTTAGAGGTATAGAGGGGTGTAGTGGTATAGAGGTAATGTAGTATAAAGGTGGTGTAGTGGTATAGAGGTAATTTAGAAGTATAGAGGTGGTGTAGAAGTATAGAGGTCGTGTAGTATAGAGGTGGTGTAGAGATATAGAGGTAATTTAGAGGTGTAGAGGTGGTGTAGTGGTATGGAGGTAATTTAGAAGTACAGAGGTCATTTAGAGGTATAGAGGGGTGTAGTGGTATAGAGGTAATGTAGTATAAAGGTGGTGCAGTGGTATAGAGGTAATTTAGAAGTATAGAGGTGGTGTAGTATAAAGGTGATGTAGAAGTATAGAGGTCGTGTAGTATAGAGGTGGTGTAGAGATATAGAGGTAATTTAGAGGTGTAGAGGTGGTGTAGTGGTATAGAGATAATTTAGAGGTATAGAAGTTAATGTAGAGGTATAGAGGTGGTGTAGCATAAAGATGGTGTAGACAAACAAGGTTGTGTAGAGGTATATAGTTGGTGTAAAGGTATAGAGGTAATTTAGAGGTATATAGTTGGTGTAGTACAGAGGTGGTATAGAGGTGGTGTAGTACAGAGGTGTTGTATTGGTATAGAAGTAATTTTAAAGGTATAGAGGTGGTGTAGTACAGAGGTGATGTAGTGGTATAGAGGTAATTTAGAGGTATAGAGGTGGTGTAGTACAGAGGTGGTATATTGTTATAAAGGTAATTTAGAGGTAAAAATAAAGCTGGTGTAGTACAGAAGTGGTGTAGAGCTGGTGTAGTGGTATAGAGGTGTAGAAAAGGTGTAGAGGTGGTTTAGTGGTATAGAGGTGTAGTGCTGGGGCAGTGGTATAGAGGTATAGAGGTATAGAGGTGATGTAGAGGTAGTTTTGTGGTATAGAGGTAGTGTAGGAGGGGTGTTCTAAAGGGACTGTAGTTATGTCCATCACAGAGGTAAATGTGATGTACTCACTGGAAGGAGGCAGAAGGACAGGAGCAAAAATACTGTTACCTGCAGAAACAAAACACAGACACAGTGATGATATCATCATTATTCTTCAGAGAGAAAGGTTAACGTTTCAATTCAAGTGGGGAACAAGGGGTAAATTTAATGGGCCAAACAAAATCGAAGGTTACGACTGTGTACTGTGTGTAGGTAATTTCCAGACTGACCAGCGCAGATGTCGTGCTCCATGAAGACAGAATTGATGTCAGAGCAGGCAGAGGGCGGGGGCGTCTGGGTGGGCGTGTTGGGGGAGGTGGGCAGGGAGATCATGCTCTCTGTCTCGGTCTCCGCAATGCTCCTGAAGGTGATTTTGGGCAGCGGGTCACGTTCTAACGGGGCAGGATGACACCGAATCCCACCCCCAACCCCCACTGGTCTCACTGGACGCACCCCAGGGGACTTTAGAGAGTATGAAGTCTTCCTGGGCTGCGGGGTAACAGTAAATAAAATATAGATTAAATGTTTATTTTTCATATCATTTTTATCTTATTTTTTTGCTGGGAAGTGAAACAAATGGGAAGATAATAGAAACAAATATAAACAACCAAAATCACAACCAACTACCCCAATAAACAAACAAATACACAAACCACCCCAAGAAACAACCAAATACGGGCTCCCGAGTGACGCATCAACAAGGTGCTCAACTATCAACGCAGAGATTGCAGGTTCGAATCCGGGTTGATGCCACAGCCATCCGTGACCAGGAGTCCATGGCAGCTAATTGGCCGAGCCAATGGCATACGCTCACTTCCCTGTCACTCACAGCGATCATGGGTGTCTGTGAGCTCATTCATACGAGGGGGGCATATAGCGCTTTCCCTCCGAGTGTGTTAGGCCCCCAAATACGCATGCGCAGCAGTTCGAAAAAAGGCGAGCGGTAGCATTGCATGTCACGGAGGGGGCGTGTGCTTACTCGCACCCCTCCCTGGTTGGTGGGTGTCGTGTGATAGGGAAGGCAAAAGTTGATGGGTGGGAATTGGTAACGACTATATTGGAAAGAAAATGAGGGAAAAATCCAAAAAAAAAGAAAAAGAAAAAAGAAACAACTAAATACATAATAAGCTACACCAATAAACAAATACACAAGAAATTACTCCAAAAAATAAATATACAAACTTTGCCAAAAAACAACAAACCACCCTGATAAACAAATACACAAACTACCCCAATAAACAAACATATACACAACAAACCACCACACAACAAATCCAATAAACAAACACACAATATACAATGACAATAAACAGACACACAACAAACCTTCCAAATAAACAAAGAAACACAACAAACCACCCCAATAAACAATTTAACCCCAATAAACAAACAAAATACATAACAAACCACCACAATAAACAAACATGTAAAGAAAGAAAAAGAGAATTAAGTGAAATGTCTGTGACAGTGCAATGTTTATACTGAGAGATGTTTAATAGCATTAATGTGACACTGCTCACACAGCAACACCCTGCCTGGAACAGACAAGGGGAAGATGAAATGTAGTTGGAGTTCCTGGCCTGCAGGGGGGGCAAGAGATCACAATACAGTCTCTAATGCTGGAGTCCACTACGTCTCACAAGGATAAAGTGATGCTATGTTCATTAAGTTAATGATAATGATGACAAACACAAAGAAGGAGAGACAGACAGTTCAGACTGACGGAAGAGACAGACAGTTTAGACACTTACGAATCGGGGAGGTTGTTTACAGTTGCGTGGTTCAATCTCCAGAGACTTATTAAACAGATAATCAGTGAACTCCTTCTCAGTCATACTGTCCATGGGGTTCAGGTTCTCAAAGAACCTCTGTAACACACACACTTTATACAGTAACTCCAGTGTGTAGGACAACACACTCTCGATGTTCAGCATTTTATATAAATTGGAAAACAAAAGGAAAAGCGTGAGAGAGAAAGACATAACAGTACTCTAATATCGGGATCGACAGACAGACAGTACGGTTGGTTCTGGTACTGTTGGATCTCGCCGGTGATCTCAGCCACTTTGCGTCTCTTGCTGAAGTTGATCAGGTCTTTACCGTGACGCTTCAGAAAGTCCGGATTCCCCTCCTCTGTTTTCAGGATGTTGGTCAGGTAGATCCCTGCACGTGCGTGCACACATACACATGTGTGTATTACTGTCTTTGTAAGAATCATCAACTCAGTAATCAAAAGGAGGTTTTGGCACTTTCCGATTTTAATCTATATTTTATCAGTTTCCTTTTTAAAAACTATATTCTCTAACAGGGACACCCCTTTTATATCAGAAAGATATAAAACTGTACACACACACAGACACACACACAGTCTTACCGAAGAATGGCACGCAGGGAGGGTTGATAGATTTGAGTTTCGCCAGGTACTTTTTAAAATGATCCTGACTGAGCTCCACTGCCTCGTCCAGAAACCTCCTCTTCCTCTCCGGAACAGCCTTTACACACACACACACACACACACACACACACGTTACCTGAGCTCAGGTGATACATCTCTATGATCATATACCAGAGAATCAGACACAGTAAACAGATCAGAAACGCAAAATAAGATCTTTGTACATTACAGAACAATTGAACATCAAGTTGTTGTGACCACACGTCTGACCTCTGTGTGTGTGTGTGTGTGTGTGTGTGTGTGTGTGTGTGTGTGTGTGTGTGTGTGTGTGTGTGTGTGCGTGCGTGCGTGAGACCTCAATAGTGTGCTCGAGGCGGTACACTGCTACAGAGTTGATGGCACTAACGATCTCTAAAACTCCGTTGAAGTTGTTGAGCTCCTGGAAAACCTGCAGGATCTCAATGATCCTCATCATCACTGCCACCCGCTCCTCCAGATTCTCCGCCTCCACCACACACCTGAGTGAGGATTTGGGGGGGGGGTTGTCCAGTATTAGAGACTTCTAGAAAGAAGACTGGTCTACATATCCCATGACGCAGTGGGGTGAAGTGTGACTCACTTCTCAAACCAGAGTGTAAGGTTGGTGGTGTGTCGGATCATCCTAAGCAGGTTGGGAGAGTTCTTCTCCTTATCCTCTTTCGTCCAAACACTACCCACTAACTCAGAGGGACGCACAGCCCTGTACACACACACACACACGTACGTTCATGTTTCCTTTAATACATGCGATGTCCGTCACTCCTCCTGACTGGCTGACTCTCTCTCACCTGTACAAGTCAGACTCTAGCAGCGTGAGCTGGCGTGCGATCTCTATAGGGTGAAGGGTCATGAGGTCGAAGGTGTCAACCTGGCCGGGCCGGCTGATGTGCCATTCAATGGTAGGAGGCGTAGTCTCGAAGGTGATGTTATGACTGATGCCATTTGACTGCGTCTGCATCTTACGCTTAATGATCTTATTGATGGACTCCACCCACTTACGCATGGACTTTCCTGCACACACACACACACCACACACACATTCAACATTCAATCCATCAAGATTCTAGGACTATTCTAGGAGTATGTGTGTGTGTGTGTGTGTGTGTGTGTGTGTGTGTGTGTGTGTGTGTATACGGACCTCTGAGCTGTAATGGGTTGCTGATGTAGTCCTCCAGTCTGGTGCGTAGTTCCGGATCATTCTCGAAGTCATAGAAATGATGCTCCACCCACTGACGAAATACATTCAAAACCCTGAACACACAAACACACACTATTTACATTTATACTCATGCTTGTGTGTGTGTGTGTGTGTGTGTGTGTGTGTGTGCACGCACGCACCTGAGTTGAACAGGCTGTACATATTCTCTGCGGAATCTCTGGAGCTCAGCTGCCATTGGCTGATCACCATTCCACATTGACTCGAGCTCTGCCTCCGACTGCTCTGGCTCAGGAATCTCAAACCTAGTGCATCATGGGAAAATTCACTAATTAATTAATCACTCTGATGGTGTGCTGTGTGTTTAAACCAGTGTTATAATAACAGTATGTGTGTGTGTATGTGTGTGTGTATACCTTTCAATGAGCAGTGTGAGGAGGTCCTGAGGTGTGCAGAAGGAGCGATACGTCGTTAAGAACGTACGCACAAAATTTGGATCTGAGAAGAAGAAAAAATAAGCTGAGTCGAAATGAGGATGCTGATTGGTCAGCTGCTGTATGAGATCACTAGGTGTAAGTGTTTCAGTGCTACATTTTTTTACCCCACTAATGCTTGTGGTATGTATAGTGTAATCACCTGCATACATGTGGTAGGTGAGTCTCTCAATGAGTTTGTCCACGGTTCCTGCTTTGATGATGGGGATGCCAGTCTGGCTCTGCAGGTGTTCCTCGAACACAATGTTCTCCTCTGAGTCACGCACGGTGAAACGGTAGACGTCTGGAAGTGGCAAACGCAGCGGTTGCTCCTGCTCCTCCTTCTGCAGCTCGGCGTCCAGCATGCGCTCCAAAGTACAGCGACACTTCAGCATGATGAGCGCCGCCATCCATGAGTTCTTCTCCTCAGCCGAGCGTGCGCAGAACAAGGCTCCGCCCTCCTCACGCCCCACAAGCTCAAAGGCAAATCGCAGTTCCGGGGAGTCCTCTCGGTCCACCACACGATACCTACGCAGCACAAACTTCTCCTTCAGCCGGAACTCTGCCCCTGGCATTCGAGAACTCTGATTGGCCTTACAGCTGATCATCAGGCCATCGAACAGGAAGTTGTGGCGTTCATGCTTGGCACCGGCACGTATCAGCGGCCCCTCAAGAATGAACTGACTGCAGAAATTACCAATGTCTCTTCCTTCCCAGCCGTCAATACTCTTTTGGATCTCATTCATACGCTTTATAGCCAGATGCGTACCACGACCTGGGCGACTGTACAGACAATAAAGAAGCTCTCTGAGACAGAGAGACAGAGAGAGAGAGAGAGAGAGAGAGAGAGAGAGAGAGAGAGACAGGGAAACAGAAAATGAGCAAAAGAGAGACGGGGGGTGAATAGATACAGACAGACAGGGATGGAGACCCAGACAGAGAGATTTGGATCATTCATGCAGCTTGAAGACAGAGACACCAGGAGTTGCTGCAAATAAAGAATATATTAAAACTCCACCACCACAAAGTTTTCTAACTTTTCTATAAAAAGGTTTTTATCATTAGAAGATTAAAGAATTAGAAATTTCAACTTCTTAGATAATATAAAAATGAGAAAGGAAATGAATAAATGTAGTAAAAGAAAGGGGAATTCAGTGGAAAGTCTAACAGTGCAGGGGCACTTCTCTGTGTACAGGAACACACACACACACACTCTCTCTCTCTCTCTCTCTCTCTCTCTCTCTCAGTAAGAAGTTGATTTTGAAATGATGATTAGACAGAAAGTCACACTGCTGCTGTGTACGATGCTGTGTGTGGCTCCGAGCAGACGCAGGTCAAATTACTCTTATTTTGACTCTGATGAACGGGTCTAACACACACCTGTCTAAGGTGCGATGCTTGGAGGACAGGTGATCTGAACACCGCACTAGATGTAATGATGGGACCTACTTTAGAAGGTTTAGGTTTATCCAAGCACTGCTAGTAATCATGACTAGAAATAATTTCACACAGTTTACCTGCAATACCATAAACACACCTGAATAACACCTGCGTAAAGTCCAGCAAACTGAACATCGCTCAAATCAATAACAACCATCTCATTAGTCATACTTTACTAGTTATTAATGAAGACAGTGTGTGACTGTGAGGTGTGTGTGTTACCCTGGTTTGCGACGGGGCTGGTGTTTATTGTAGATGCGCTCGATGCTGCTCTGCAGGTTTAGTAGCGCTGTCTGAGCCTGTTTCAGGTGCTCCCGATCGTCATGGTCTTTACTTCGCTCCTGCAGTTGCTGTACATCACATCAACAATAACTGACTCTGAGTGGCGGATTGATGAAATATACATCAGAATAAGAACATGAAGGAATGACGGAGAATCATGAGAGAATAAGAGAATGAGAGATGAGAGAATCAAAAACACACATCTGGAGACAGGTGCTGGTGTGTGTACTGTTTATAATATACAGATAAAAGACAAAAGTGTTTAAAATATTAATGAATATACCTGTGAATAATAGACAGTGTGTGTGTGTGTGTCTCACCTGCAGCAGTTCAAAGTAGTGCATGCAGTGATAAACAGGAGTCATCATCAGCTGAGGAAGAACATACTGTACAGCTTCCTTAAAACCCTCAGCAATCGACTGTAACACACGCGCACGCACGCACACACACACACACACACACACACACACACACACACACACACACACACGGCTTAAACTGATCTGTCTCTGGTAGACTGGACAGTAACATGAGGAGGAGACGAGGGTGGGAGGCAGTGTGTGTATGTGTGTGAGATCACAGTATCCTTTTAACCAGGCCACAGACAGCCCCCCCTTATACACGTCATAATCAATAATCTACTCACACACACTTTTTGATTCTTACATACACACCACTTTTATAGGAAATTAAAGCACATCTTCTATTCACATAAAAGCATTGATTAGTGATAGAGGACGCACCACACACACACACACACACAAAACGCAGTCAGACTATTTATATAGGGCTAGACATACATGTACTTCACTGCAGTGAATAACAATCAGGAGAGTAATGTGGCATGTGAAGGACAGTTCAGGCAGCCAATCAGAGAATGGCATTTACCTGGAAGTGCAGAGCCACAGTGGGGCGGGACATGAGGTTATTGAAGTGATCCTGGAACTCTTTGGAGAGAATGTCCTGAGAGAGAGTCTCATAAGGGTCAAAGGCTTGTTCCTGTAAATGTGTATACACACATACACACATAAGAATTAAAGAAATCAACAAACTCTCCTAACCACCTCCTGGTTTTAACGATAATTCTAGCTGTCAATCAAATGTGACTGGGTGGAGCAAAACATGAGAGCTATAGATAAACACAGCAGTGTGCAACACAGACCAGTGTAATAAAACATTTATAACACAGCTGTGATGTAATACAAGGGCTGCTATCTTATATGTGAATAAACACACACACCTCAGCGAGGTCTTCGAAGCAGCTGCCAACTAGAGGGTGAGGACTCCCATCTTCTGTCATCTCTACTGCGTCTTCCATCAGACCCAACAACTTGACAGTTAATTCATGAACCTCCAGAATATTACTGAACACCATCTCCACATCCTGCACACACACACAGAGAGTAAGCGAGAGAGTATGAGACAGAGATAGAGAGAGAGACACGGATACAGATACAGAGAGACAGAGAAAGACAGACAGATAGGTTCATGGATAAGAATGCAAAATGTAAAAAAAGGCTGAAAATTAGCCAGGGGGTCTGGGGGCTGCAGTGGGGTCCAGGGGCATAGCCTTGGAAGGGCATCAGGGGGCAACGCCCCCGGAAGCTCATGAATTTTGGCAATGTGATAATGTGAAAACCATTAATTATATTAACTAAAGGCAACTGTTTAATTCCTGTAATAAAGCAACATCATGAAAGTTTCTTTTTTGCATTTGGCAATACATATAATATGATTGGCTTTGTATTGGCACGGTATCGTATGAATATTGGTTGAATATAGATTTCACATAAATATCTAAGCCCTTCTTTAAAGAAATTTGGCATACTCTCCTGTGTGCAGATTTAACATAAATATGATACCATGAATAACTTCATACCACACTTCATCATGCTAATTCTAATTTAACCCCATTTATCATTTCTGAGGACTTAGTGTTATGATTAAATTAAAAATATATCAATTCTACTACTAATACTAACAATGTAATTATTGATATTATCTGAGACAAAATCTGCCTCTCTATCACACTCACTCACTTACACACACACACACACACACACACAGATCATATCAAGTGCACATGACACTGTAATCCGGCTGGTTTTATACAACACAAACATATGAAAACAAACAAAAAAATGTGAGATTGTCACCATAAATGTCAAAATTTGAACGCCCACTTTCCGCTTTGTTGTGAAAATGTGAAGTTGGATAGTCTTAGTCCCTCTACTGGCGTAGTTAATCATGTCCGATCACAACGAGCAAAGTAATTTATCTGATTCATTGTGACAGTCTGCTTTCGATCTCAGCACTCACTGTTCTATTATTATTATTATTATTACTATTATTATTTTGATGTCATTGAGGTTCACGTCAATGAGCAGGTTGATGAAATCTGGTGTATACATCAGTGCCACGCCCACATTTTCCTGCATGCACTGTTAGACATACCTGAGACGTGACTCACCTGTTGGCTGAAGAGTTTGCTGCTGGACAGGAAGGCTCTGCAGAACACTTTAATGATGAGGTCGAGCTCGCGCAGGTATTGCCGTTCCTCCGCCATCTCTAACCGCACCAGGTCATCATAGGTGAGCTCACCTGGGGTCAAGTGTTCCTCCCCACACTGAGACACCAAACCCACCTCCTCCTGATCAAACATGTCCATCAGCACCTACACACACCATTAACACAACATTGCCTGATTACCTTTAATTTGGTGTCCAGACAATAACAGGCAAAGTGTGTGTGTGTGTGTGTGTGTGTGTGTGTGTGTGTGTGTGTGTGTGTGTGTGTGTGTACAAAGACCTTATCTGCACACATGGAGACCTTTATGTCCTGCTGGCTGATCTCAAAGTGCCGGATGTTTCCCACGTAATTACCGGCCAGTTTGAGGATGTCAGCTGAGATATACTCCAACACAGCCACGATGTACAGAGATACGTGATAGTCAATCTTATACCCCAACACCTCCTAAAAGCACAAAACACTTCACTGTAGGTATCTGTGTGTGTCAAGTTCTGAAATCTTTTACACCCAATAAAGATGTACACACGCCTACTACTCTCAGAACATACACCACCCAAGTGTGTGTGTCTGTGGGTGTATGAGTGGGTGTGTGTGGTTGTGTGTGTGTGTCTGTGGGTGGGCGTGTGAGAGTTGGGTGTGTGTGGGTGTGTGTCTGTGTGTGGGTGTGTGTGGTTGTCCTTGGGTGTGTCTGAGGGGTGGCTCTTAACTATATACATATTACAGACCAAAATAATTTCTTTACCAGCAGGAGGACATTTTGGCCGGTCACCCCTTTTTGAAATGGTTGTGAGGGTTAAGACTTGGTTTTAAGGTTGCGAAGGAAGGAAGAATGGAATTGAGAGGTGACACTGGCTCTGTACTACAGCATCAGAATGGGTTTTGAACAGATCTGAATCCTTCTCTCTACCTGTTCAAAACCAGTTTAAACAGGTCCTGTTCCTGAGGTGGTTTTGATTAGACTGATTGTGCAGGACTGATCTTATGTTTGCGGTGTGGACAAAGTGTGTAAACAAGTGGCGAGGTTTATTACATTTACATTTTCGGCATTTACCTTCGGCAGACACCCTTATCCAGAGCAAATTACATTTTTTTAATACAACTGAGCAACTGAGGGTTAAGGGCCTTGCTCAAGGGCCCAACAATGGCAGGTTGGTGATACTGGGATTTGAACCCCTGAGCTTTGGATTAGTAACCTACATTTTTACATATTAATCCTTAATACCTCTGCTGCTTGGCAAAAAACCCCAGAACCGATTCTTACCAAACTTTGCGATGGAAAGGTATGGGCCTGGCAAGAGCCTGTAACATTAGGGAGCAGATCCAGATAACTATCACGATCCTGGAATTTATGAAAGGCTTTTTAACAAGTAATTAAAAAAGAATTTTCCAGGATTATGCAAAAACATAATTTTGCATTTAGTGGATGGGTGGGACCTGGACCTGGAAAGAACCCAGGCATCTTCAACAGGGGGAGAATCAGACACCCACTAGGGGAAGACATTTCGTTATAACTATCCCAAGTTAGAATAATCCATTTGTGCCTGGAGGAGGTGCTTGACACTAGGAGCAGTGCGCTTCTCTGGTTACACAGGTTACAGGTATGCTTAAAGACACGGTTAAAAAAATACATGCACCAGAGATGAATTCATCATACCAGGCAATGAGAAGCTTCTGCAGCGATGCCTTCGCATAATGCACTGTTTCACGTCTAGTGAGTGTCAATTCATGTCCGGGTTTAGCTTTGTGGACGCACCAATTTTATGAGCGATCTTAGAATCCCTTCTGCTGTTATAGATGTTCTAAACCAATGTCTCCGGAACGGACCTGAACCAAATTAGATATGAGCAGTTCCATTGTGTTACAAGTATCCTCACAAAGATATATACATGTGTGTGTGTGTGTGTGTGTGTTAACCTTCAGTAATGGGTGGATCTTGTCCACAGGAAGTAGGAGAGGATTCCTGCGCTTGCGTTTCTCTATAGCAGACTGAGCGTCAGCCATGGCCCACTTATCTATGGGGTATGGGAATGTCTTCTGGATGCGCTCCTGGACCCAGAACAGAGGAAGAGAAGAACTAAAGTAGTGAACGCACTGAAGTACTGAAGATGGCTGGGAGAGTTTCATGTATAAAGATAAAGGTTGAGGGGCCAGATAAGTGATAAACACACCTACTCTCTGTACAGTATGATCTCTCAATCAGACTTTTACAAGAGGAATAAATTTAATCTATTTTAGTTCCACAGTAAAACACAGCTTTCTTTCTCTCTCACAAACACACACAGCAGATATGTACCTCCACATCGAGAACAGTTCTGGGCTGATTGACACATAGCATGTTGAGAAGCTGCAGTATGAGCTCCTCAATGTGCTGCAGAGCATCTTCATTAGCTGACAGGTTTGGATGCACCTGCAACTGCACCTACACACACATACACACACTACTAGTACTCATTTTACAGTACAGAAGCATCCAGGCTGCTAGGGATAGATCAACATCAGCTCTCTAGTGGGACACACAGACACAGACACACACACACACACACACAAACATACACACACAAACACACACACACACACACACACACACACTCAGAGGAACAGTCAGGATGGGTACAGCTCTCTGTGCTGGTGTCCTGTTTCAGGTTTGCTTCCATTAAGGACTGATGGATGGTCCATAGGGGACACAAACACACACACACACACACACACACACACGCACATACACACACCAGGAGCAGCAGACAGTAGATTATTGATGTGTGGGACAGGGGGAGAGATAGTGAGATGCTGAGAGATAAGAAAAGAAAAAAGGAGAACTACACTGTGTGTGTGTGTGGGGGGGGGGGGTGTTTAAACAGTGAAAAAGAAAGAAAAAGATATAAAATTATATACAGATAGAAAAGAAAGTATTTGATGGTAGTTTATGCTAATCTGAACATTAGTGTGTGTAAGCGTGTGTGTGTGTGACATGTCATTATGTGATTCAGTAGGCATTACATCACTTACCATCACTTCTCATCTCACACACTTGCATACACAGTTTAATCATGTGAGTGTGTGTGTATGTGGTTAACACTTAGTCCTACACTAACAGAACTGAAAACACATGCACACACTCACAGGTTTCAGTGGAGAACTCAATGGTGATGATCACTCACCATCATGCACACTATTCACTCAGTCTGTTCCATACACTAGTGAACATCGCAGAGCAGGGATTATGATGTTTACACACAAAGCTGCTGGGATCTGAATCGTGATTGGTCAGAAGGTGCTGAGATCTCGTCAGGAAGTGATTAATGTTGTATATCAGCATTTCTGACAGTAGTGCAGGTTTATATTACAGCACTTGTTCTAATAGGTTACAGTTTCTATAGTAACAGATTGTTCACAGGGACATGTAGAATAATAAATACTAATGGGTATGCAGACTTATAAAGATAATAAAATATTCCTGAATGGGGTAGTTTTCTTACAGATGTTTATGTAACATGTGGAAGGAGTCTCCAGTGTCAGCTCTGTATAAGAGTCAGTGATGAAACAAAGTTTTTAGAAGTTTCAGGATTTGCTGAACTGCTCAATTCCACTAGAATCGCATGGAGGCTGAAGCCTATCTCAGCCGACTCTGGGCGAAGTGCAGTGCATTGCAGGACCAACACACAAAACCATTCACACTCACATCTAAAATTCACACTCACATCAAACAATTCGGAACAGCCAATTAGGCTAGTGCCCATGTCTTTGGACTGTGGCAGGAAACTGGGGTACAGGAAGGAAACTGATGCATCCACGGGAAGAACATGCAAACTGCACACAGAAATGCTGTCACAGAGTCTGGGACTCAAACCCAAGACCTTTCTGCAGTGAGGTGAACATGCTAACCACTACACACTGCACCCCTGATGTCTCTGTACTTATCGATTGGGGGGTGTACATAAAGGGAATTTGTATTTAGGAAATAGTTACAGCAAGTGTATGAGTGTGTGTGTGTTCTTGCAAGTTGTAACAATGTCTGTTTTTCATAGAGGCTCACGTGTTAAAAATGAACTGAGAAAGTGACGTCAATGCATGTGTGTGTTTGGTTGACTCCCATCGGGGTTTCCCTGTTTACTAAAAAATTGCTTGCGTGCTTGTTACCATGGAAACAGAGAGGGAGGCAGAGAGAAAAACTGAGCGTTTTAGTCGTGTTGTGTTCTTGAGCAGGTGTGTGTGTGTGTGTGTGTGTGTGTGTGTGTGTGTGTGTGTGTGTGTGTGTGTGCTGCTCTTGAAAGAAAATTATCATCTCCCTTTAAACCACAGAAACTTGCCAACACATCAGAGTTTTTATCCATTTAAAAGAAAATGTCTGAAATTTAATAAAAGCTTGTGTGCAAATTTTATGTCTGTTCCTATCAAAACGTGCTACACTTTATAAACACTTTGTGGAAAAATTCTAAATCACTAATAACTCCACCTACAGGGGAGAACCACTGTATTGTGAAAAGTAGCCAAAAGTCATGTGATTATGTAAGTAATTTGCATATGAATGAACAGCACAGTATACTACTCCTTCCTGTATACGAGCAGACGCCTGTTTAATGTAACGGAAGCATGTAGGATTTGTATTTGTGCCTCATTCACAGTGTGTTATGCATGTTAGTGAGAAACTGTGCAGACATGGTGATATAGGGAATATCATGTCCACCTCTCAGCAAGCAGGTCCTGGGTTCGAGTCCCGGCCTTGGCCAGGAGGTTTGTGTGTGGAGTTTGCATGTTCTCCCTGTGCTGGTGTGGGTTTCCTCCAGATACTTCAGTTTCCTCCCACAATCCACAGACATGCATGTTATTTTTATTTTATGCTGTAGTAATTCCGCCCTGCGACGGCCTGGTATAGAACAGGGTGCACTCTGCCCTCGCCCAGAGTCGGCTGAGATGGGTGTCAGCCTCCCCGCGACCCTAATTTGGATTAAGCGATTCAGAAAATGAATGAATGAATGTATTAATTCTTCAAGGAAACTTTGACTTCTGCATTTAACCCATCCAAAGTGAGCACACACACACGTAAACAGTGAGCACACACACACGTAAACAGTGAGCACAAACACACTCGGAGGGGTGGGCTGCCACACACACTGGGGCACCCAGAGAAGTTTGGGGTACGGTGTCTTGCTCAAGGGCACTTCAGCCATGAAGGTGGAGGAAGGGAAGGTGTAGCTCACTCCCCCACAACTACTCATTTTTCCTGCTAAATCGAGAATTGAATCAGCAACCTTTCGGACCCAAAGCCGCTTTTCTAACCATAAGGCCACGGCTGCCCCAACATTAGCCTAATTGGCTGTTCCAAATTGCCCCTAGTGGTGAGTGAGAGTGGTTTTGTGTTTTGGCCCTGTGATGGATTGGCGAGCTGTTCAGGGTGGACCCTGCCTTTACCCAGAGTCAGCAGAGATAGGCTCCAGCCCTCCTGTGATCCTAATAAGGATAAAGCAGTGGAGAAAATATGAGATATGTTCCTCTTCCTCACATGTGTGTGTGTTTTGCTGTATTACAGGTGTATAAGGTTTAATAACAGGAGAATATTTCCTTTCCTGAATGTGGAAATTCCCAGTGGGGTCATAAATTACCAAAATAATTAACACGTTCATACTGAGACACGCAACATGCAATAAAATCACACAATGTATAAAGTAGGAAAAAAAAACAGCAGGCACAACAAAACACTCATACAGCATCTTCTATCATGTTACACACACACACACACACACACACACACACACAACGCCTAATGGAGGTTCAACTCAGGGACATTCATCACGCCGGAGTTGAAAAATACTTTTGGTAAATACTACACGGGAACATAATTAAAAACATGTGGTTTAGTTCTTACCTTTTTAAACTCTTGATGGATGCAGGTGAACTGTGCACTTCAAGCCAAGCTAAGCACTGTGTACTATACCAAAACCGACCAACAAGATTTCTATGGTTTATTTTTCCAATTTAAATTGTGAAAATGACCTCACCTGCTCCAAGTGTCTTTTTTTATTTAATAATTATCCACTCTGAAACATGACTTTCTTTTTATCCAGAGACAGTGGACCAATCAGATCACACAGTTTCCAGGTAGTAAATATGAACTGTTTATTATTCAGTCAGATCCACTGATTTTGTGAAACACACACACACACACACACACACACACACACACTGTATAAGGAAACATGTTTGTTATTGTTATTAGTAGTAGCAGCATACTGCCTTCGGTTACTGCATAAATCACGTGCCTCATTATTACCTTCCAGAAGTGATGAATATGATGTAAAATAAGAAGAGGAAAGAGAAGAGTGTGTTTTGTGAATAACTCTGACCTTCCTGAGCGCCTGGATGAACAGGCCCCTCCACTTGGAGCTGTTCTCCTCACTGGAGAAGTCGTATCCGGGCTGCTGCATGCCTGCGGAGCGACACCGTGGCCCGTGCCCGGGTTTGGGCTCTCCTCATCGGCCTGCGCGCTCACTCTCTCCGTCTCTCTCTCACACAAACACACACACACACACTTACACTCACACAGCTCAACCGGTGCTAGCGACCGGCTACCTAACTTACTAACTAACTAAACAGCTGACCAGCGAGAAGACCTGGCTATAATAACATTTTATTTCATTTAAACCTGGTTATTTGTTTGTTTTTGTTCTCCTCAGCTATTCCTCTGACTGACTTTTAGTGAACATCTTAACTGGCTAACTGTAATTAGCTCCCACGCGCTGCCCAGTTATGCTAATCGTCTAATTAGCCGAGCTAATCGGATTCTGAGGAACTGTCCCAGCTAGCGAGCTGAGATTAGCCAGCTAAGATCACACAGATGCCTGTGGTTATGCTAATTGGCTAGCTGTGATTAGCCAGACTAACTGCCTAGCTGTGATGCTAATCAGATTTTGCGTTTCCAAATCAGAATATGTGAGACAGCGTAAAGTGACACACACTCGGTGTAATAAAACACGCTATAACCGGTACAGTCTCGCGGTCTTTATGTGTTATGCTAAGCTAATGGCACATCTGGCAGCAGCGGGCACAGCTGGGGCCTCGGTGCACTGCGCGAGCGCGGCTCCGCGCGAACACAATCCGGTTCGGTGCGCGTGTGTTCGCTCTCCGCGCGGCTGCTTGTCATCTTTTACCGGAGTCTGTCCGTGTACATGTTCCAAGAAAAAACAATCCCGCAAATAATCCGGGTCAGTTCCGGTGTTAGTCCGCGTTCACGGCGCTCCGGTTTGGTTTGTTATTGTTTGTTTGTTTGCTTGTTTGTTTTTCAGCTGTGTTGTCTTCTGCTCCTGCGCTCGTGCTGTTCAGAGAGAATCGCGCGCACACAGCTGCCTCTGGCACTAACTTGCTCACGGGAGCGCGCGCACATACACGCACACATACTCGCGTGCGTGCACTTCCCGAAAATGACGTACAAAGAAAGGAGGACCTAAATAATAATGATATAAAGTATTATTATTATTACTTTATTATTGTTGTTGTTGTTATTATTATTATCATTATTATTGTTGTTGTTGTTATTATCATTGTTATTGTTGTTGTTATTATTATATTGTTATTATTAATAATATTATTTTTTATTATATTATTGTTATTATTATTATTATTATTATTATTAAGGACTTGTTTTTAATAGAGTTTCTTAAAACTCGGTTTGTCGCTAATGATGGAAAGAAAAGCAGTGAAATGTGTCTAAAAGGCGTTAAACGATAATCTCACTAAATTCATACCTAATGTCACACTCTCCTCACTCACACACCCTTAAACCCCTCCCCCAAAACACACACACACACACACACACACACACACACACACACACACACACACACACACAGGATCAACCAATCAGATTGCTAAAAAACCGCCAATAAATTGATAGTAAGCAGCATGTAACTTACTGTGGGATATAAACATGTCTCCTGCCTGGATCTATTTCTAACTGGTTTACTTCCAATTCACATTCACCATCATCATTACACAGGAAGTGATTATTTACAGTAAATGATCTCTTTTTTAAAGTGGAACTTGAGCTGGATTGTTATTAAGCAGTGCACAAGTCTTTAATGTGTGAGGTAGATTATATTCTACAGTATATGTATGTATGTATGTATGTATGTATGTATGTATGTATGTATGTATACCTGGGCAGTATGTAAGTAAAGTGCAGGTGGTGTGTGTGAGAGTGGAGTGTGTACAGTGACAGAGTGGAAAAGAGGTTAAATGAACGAATGAATGAGTTAATAGTGTGTATATGTGCCATGGTGGTGTTTAAGCAGTTTTCTGTACACACACAGTTCAGGATATAAATCAGAGGGAAAAGAGTAGAGAGTTACATTCACATAATATAAAATACATCAGAGGTAAACGTGGACGTGGTGTTTAATAAATCTAATTATTATGGTACAGATGGACCGTCGTGGGTCAGTCAGGTCCAACATTACCCAGAGTGGAGAACTTCCAGAACAAAAACAACAAGACGAACCTGTTCTGAAGATCATACGAAAAAAATCTATGGAAATTCCTTCAGATTTTTCCTCACAAGATTCAACACAGACTGAAATCCCTCCATTTACACATTACAGGACTTTATACACAAGATCAACACATCTTCCTTTATACATTTTATATTTGTGTACAGAATTACTGCTTTTTATATTCTGACTTTATAATACAGATATCAGTCTGGTTATTATACAATTATATAATAATTATATATAATGATAAATAAATTTAAAGCATTTTTGTTATAAAAACAATGATACACTCAGCATTTACAGAGGAAGCAGAACATCAAATACACACACACACACACACACACACACACACACCCACACACA
>JAOUQZ010000039.1:155841-170372 GCA_028564935.1 Neosilurus hyrtlii
AGAGAGAGAGAGAGAGAGATTGTGGTGTGAGAGAGAGAGAGAGAGAGATTGTGGTGTGTGTGTGTGTGAGAGAGAGAGATTGTGGTGTGAGAGAGAGAGAGAGAGAGAGAGAGAGAGAGAGAGAGCAGTGACGATTTTATTTGACGATTTTATTTCCAGATGTGAGGTGAGACTCAGGTGAGGTGAGACTGGTGTTAATATTACAGCCAGTTTATAAACCGCTCGAATGGGGCGGAGCCTCTCACATCTTGTACCTCACATCAGACACTAATAACAACCCAACCAGCAGCAAGTATATGTGGTTCTTTCCAGTGGGTGAATGTTCCTGTTCCTTATGTGGTCTGGCTTTGTTTATAAGGGATGTATACGTTGTATTGAGAAGTTGGAAAATTATACTTGGAAAATAAAGTTGGAAATATTTACGAAATGTATTTTATATTTGTGTCAATGCTAACTGTAAAAAGGACTGTACAAATACAACTGAATTAATCAAACGAACACACGCACGTATTATATCTGTTGGCTCTCTGGTTCCCTCTGGCGGCAGAACAAGAACAACACTAGTACTATATATCTTGGATCACTGGTTCCCTCTGGCGGCAGGAAGGGGAACAACACTAGTACATCTGTTTGCTCTCTAGTTCCCTCTCGCGGCAGGAAAAAGAACAACACCAGTAAGGTATATCTAGACTCGCTAGTTCCCTCTGGCGGCAGGAACAGGAATAACACTAATAAAGTATCTGCTCGCTGGCTGCCTCTGATGACAGTACAAGGCTTTGCCAGATTTCCTCTTGCAGTGATTCAGGTTCGTTCATTCATTCAAGCGTTTCTGAAGAGTACACCCTGGACAGCTCGCCAGGCCATCGCAGTGATTCAGGTTAAATACAGATATATTTACTTTTGGTAATCCTCAGGAGACTCGATTTGTTTTGGATAAAGAAAAATACTATTTTTAAATTAAAAAGCCGAAAATATTTTACTATCCTCCATAATTGTAGTTACTGTAGTTAATAACTGCAGTTCAGGCTCCCTCTAGTGGCAGGAACAGCAACACCAGTAACTGCGTCTGTTGCCTCTCTATCTCCCTCTGGCGGCATGAACAGGAATAACACCAGTATTGTTTGCTCGCTGGCTTTCTCTAGTGACAGTCCAAGGCTAAGCCAGATTCAGGTGACTGAATTTGTTTTGGCTAAATAAAACTACCTTTTTAAATTAAAAAACTGAAAGTGTTTTATATCCTTCATAACTGTAGTTAACAGCAGTTCACTATATCTGTATATATCAAACAGATTTTTTATTCTCAAGTTCCTGTGAGAAGGTGGAGATGCAGTGGGTGGGGATGCAGAAGGTTAAATAGAAAACTCAGTGGAGATGAGACCTCAAGAAAGATGAAGTGAAGCTGGGGAGGGAGGACACTGATGATTGATCATATCCAGGTTGTAAGTTGGATAAAAGCAGTTTTGTTAGAAGAAAGTGATTTTGTGATCTGTAGCTGTGAAGTGGACAACCGGAGGGTGTCACTTGAGTGGGATTAGAAGGAATACTTAAATTAAAAATGCTCAATGTACTACCCTTCAAAGAAATCAAGTAAAGTAATTTGACCTCTGCACAAAAAAAAAGAAAAGGAAAACAAGCAAAATCCCTGCAGCAGTAAGTTTACACTGACCTTCAACCCACAGTCAGTAAGAGAGGGAAGGACACACCATCCCAACCAGACAAGAACCTTTTTACATGAGAGCAGATTATAAATGACTATCCCTGCACTGATACAGACTCTAAAGCCTATATAATGTTTAAAAGTGAGTGCTGGCATGGAAACTCCTTACAGCTCGATATGGACAGAGGACGAGACGTCTACAGAAGAGAAGATCTTTTACCTCTAACTTGACACACACCTTTATTAACTGTTCATATTCACACGTTGGATAACAAGGTCTTAGGGTAATTAATATGATTATTTACAGATCATATATTTGTGTTATTTACTTTAAGGTGACTATCACCAACCATTTTCAGTTTCCGCTTATTATTTGATGCTCTTTTACAACTGCTTTTGTTGTTATCAACTGGGACTTTAATGGGTGATAAAATCGTTAATAATATAAACCTGAATTATTTGTTTAGGATTTGTGATTCTGAAGAACCTTAAGATTATGAAGAACACAATCTACCAATCATGACCTGACATTCATTTTAATTTACATGTTTCTGTCCAGCATTTCCATAAAGTTCTGCAGTTTAATAATGTAAACTATCAGCAGTAAGAAATCTGACTTACTGTAAGAGGACACGTCCCGAGGGAAAGGAGAAGAAAGCAGCTGTAAATTCACACAGAAACTTTCCGGTTAACACTCGCATTCCAGCTCACACACCACAAACACTACACGCTTACAAAGGCTTCCCTCCTCTCTGAAGAACATCAGCAGACTGTCAGAATTACATTTTCTCCAGAAACCCCCTAAAGATTTAACATTCAGGACATTCAGCACTTTCATAACACATTTGTTGAGAAGGAAGAACTCAGTAAACATGCAATATGACATGCTTGGTATGTTGTAAATTCCCACTTCTCTAAAACCACTTCCCACTTTATTATTCTAACGCCGCAGAGATGAAGACAAACAAAGTTCCGAGAACTTGAATGAAGCACATGCTAACAGAGCATTTAACTGGCAGAGGACAAACCATCACCCAAAAAGGATGTCAGAGGCAATGCACAACCTCGTAGTAATAAACAGGTGGAGTCCATACAGAGAGGGTCAAGATCACAGATGTAGCACAGGATCATGAACAAGAGGCAGGAATCATACACAGCACCATGAACCCAGAAACCAAATGGGTCAGTACATACCGGCACAAACAACTCACCCCACTGAACTGAACCGAGTCCTTATATACTGTGTGTTGATTACGGTAGTGATAAGTGATAAGCGAGTGAAGACAGGTGTGATCAGTGTGATGTGATGGGAGTGTCAGTGGCCAGGTGACTAAGCTCTGTGAGGAAGAAACAAACATGTTTCCAGAGGACACCTGATCATGACGTTTATATCTAGATGATTTAATAATAAAAAGAGATTAATAATGCATTTAATAATGATGTGTGATTAACGCTGATGATCTGAATCTTCCCAGTGATGTCAGATCTATCTCCAGTGCAGCCTTCCAGATGTTCACTTGGTGTTTTATTGCACACGTTGTGACAGCATTTGAGCAACAAAGCCAATTCAACCTGGTCCATGAAATCATGTCCTTCTGCATTATTCATCCATTAAGGAGCAAGAATCTGATTAGAGCTTCTGCCTTTCCTGCTTCATTTGAAGTGTATTTCTTCTTGATGAAATCAAAGACGTACGACATCCAAAAGTAAAATTAAAGCTTATCAGTCTGAAAGGGCAAGTCATTCCACACCAAAATATCAGATCAGTGAAAGGTTTCCGTTTCCAGTCTGAACATGAAACTCAGTACAGTCACATCCAGAAATAACCACCAGCAAATCTTTCAACTAAATCCGCGAGGAATCAGCACCAGGATCGTCCGGTATAACACGACCCACAGTGCGTTTCATTGTTCTCAGAACACCGGCAGTGAAAACCACATCCCGTTCCAACAGTGAAATATCTCTCACAACTGACCAAATAACCAACTAACCAAATAACCAGTCACTTGGAGAAGGGCTGTGTGTGTGTGTGTGTGTGTGTGTGTGTGTGTGTGTGTGTGTGTGTGTGTGTGGTGTTTGATGTTCTCCAAAACTCAACACACTGCAGGAATTCTGTGGTTCATCATAAACAGAGAGCTGAGCTCAGGGAACACTTTAATATCAACAAAGTTCTGAAAAACTGAACTTCTGACCCAGACATGAATCAGGAATTAAATCATCCTCCGTCTGCTGGATATGAAATACATACAGAAGATTTACTCTCAGACTGTATCGACAGGAAGTATGTAAATATAGAAACAACAACCGCTGGAGATTTATCATGCTATCTGCTGTCTGCTCATCACAGCTGTGGGCCGTCAGGGCCAGCATCGACTTCTCTGGCGGCTCAAACACTATCAGAAGCACTGACCTACATTTACAACTTACATTCTAGTAATCATTTCATGAAATTGTATTAATTTATTCCCAACAGTCTGTGCTCCTTATTCTCGTAGCGTCTCTTGGCTGCACTACTTCCTGTAAGTGTAAGTGGATGTTAGATTTTTAGTACACTTAGATTTCAGCCTCTATGTGCTGCCATGTCAGTCTAACCCACCCAGGTCCTTCAGAACCAGTAGTGCTGGCCAATGCCACTTAAACTAGATTAGCGATGGGGTTGTTTCTTTAACCAATTAGATTTTAAATTTGCCTCACAGGACCAGCTAGCACCCACAATAATGTCAGCATGTTTCCGTCCTCTGTTTGGTCGGTCAGAACAAAACTGTTCAAGAATTCAAGTTCGGATTCTGTCTATAAATAATCAGCATCTCTGGTGAGTTTGATGTATTTTATTTAAATGTTTTATGTTTTTCTCATGTTGTTACATAAATATTGATTCTAAGCCGCTCCAGATGATGTTGTAGTGTAATGTTGAAAGTTGTATCACCAAGCCGTTACATTTATGCTTGTTACATTTGGCCGAGCGCAAAATTTAGACAGCTTCCCTTGATCACGGATATACCTTCAACAACATGTGAAATTGACTATGACCAGTCCAATCGCTTCCGAGATATAAAGGTACATAGAAAAGTCATGGAGTAATCAATATCTCCTAATTAGTGATGATGATTCATGAAAAAAGTCTTATCTTAACTATAATCTACATCTATATACCAATAACATACGTGAAATTCACTTTGATTTGCCCAGCAGTTTTCCTATTAACATCTGAAAAGTTAGCTGGAATAATAATAAGTTGATATAAAGAACAAGTCTACAGACTGCAGACTAATTCAATTTAGAGCCTAAAAGAAGAAAAAAGCGGGAGTCATTCCGAATGGGAGTGGGATCGGAGTGGGAGTCATTTTACCAGGAGTGGGATGGGACAGGAATTTTTACTCTGGCCTGGGATTGGGATGGGACAAGATTTTTTTCTGTGGGAATGGCACGGGACAGGAGTGAAAATCTACTCACTCGTCACCCTCTAACACACACACACACACACACACACACACACACACACACACACAATCTTGAAAGCCTACAAACATTTAGGAATCTGTAGCAAAAATAATCATTTATTCATCAATACAGAACAATCATATCTCCAAACCTCAAAACATATAAAACATTATATCATTATTATCAAAAATATATTAACAAAACAACTCAGAGGAATAAAATGATGGATAGTTCTATTTAATCAGACTTATAAACACAGTTACAACAATGTCATCATTAAAAAGTCTCAGCAGGGTCATGTGGGTGAATTCAGCCATGATGTAACTGGGGCAGAGTATCTCAAATTAGTGACAGAGTGATGACATCACATACACAATATTATACACACACGACTCTTTTAGAGTCTCTCGCTAATGACATCATACAGTTATGGGCGTGTCTACAGAGCAAACCGGGCTTCTAATTCGTCGGCGATTGTGATGCCGATGGCAAGGGAGGAGGTTGCTGCTGGCGACGGTGCGTTTCGTACATGTAATACACGGCTGCCGAGCTCGCCCACACCTCCATCAAACACAAAATCATCCACCAGGTTACCGTCACGATCCAGAGCCTGAGCACGCACACCTGAGGGACCCCTAGACACACACGCACACATACACACACAAATAATTCACTGTCAACACAAGGAAACACAGTGTACAAAACTAACGAGAGTGTGTGTGTGAGTGAGTTGTACCTGACAACGTCACTTGGTTGGAGTTCAGGTATGTATTTCTGCAGGAGTTTCACCTGTGCACTGATAAACATCCCTCTGTACATCTCACCTACACCAAACCACACGTTCTTCATCACCAGCTTCTGCAAACCCCTACACCCACACACACACCCACACACACACACACACCACATTTTCATCCACCTCTCATAGCTGCTTCACTGCTCAAAGACAGATAACGGAAAGAAAGTGTGTGTGTGTGTGTGATTATTTGTGTTATTTAGAAGTGTGATGTTGCACACTGCTGTGTTTATCAGTAGCTATCATGTTTTGCTCCTCCCACTTACATTTGAGTGACAGCTAGAATTATCATTGATGTCCCACCCCACTGTGGCTCTGCACTGCCAGGTAAATGCGATTCACTGATTGGCTCCCTGAACTGTCCTTCACATGCCACATTACCCTCCTGATTGTTATCAGAAATCAGAAATAAAGTAAATCAAAGACAGATGAAGGAAAGTGTGTGTGTGTGTGTGTGTGGTTATTATTATACATATATAGTTGTGTGATTTGGGACATAGCTTACTGTACGCATGTGTGTTACCTGAAGGCGAGTGCGTCTATGAGGTCGTGTGTGTTGATGTCGGTTAGTTTGTATCCTTCACGTTTAAATGCCAGCACTGCATTTGGTCCGAGCCACACACTGCCATCCATACGGGGGGTGAAGTGAACGCCGAGAAATGGGAACTGAGGATCTGGAACCTATACACACACACACACACACACACACACACTTATTTGGGGAATTAACGTGTGAGTACTGTTGGGAATTTATCAGGCACAACTAGACGTATATATAGCACAAGCCACTCTGTCCGCACCCACCATGACTCTGACTACACCCACTCAGTTTCTTAACAGGCCCCACCCACTATTACCACACCTACTTTGAATATAACCACACCCACTGCCTCTTTGCCCACCATGACAACAACCACCTGCTCTGACCCCACCCACCAGATAAATATTACCCCACCCACCAGATAAATATTACATTATTGCTCACATGCAACCGAGTCCCAATATACACCTGTGTGTACATGTCAGTGTCTGTGTGTGTCACTCACCGGGTAGATGTTACCCTTGATGAGGTAGTTCTTCTCAGGTTTGAGTACAAGGTAATCTCCTCTGAAGGGGACGATGCGAGGCTCAGGGCAGCAACCTGAGATCTCTGAGAGACGATCAGAGTAAAGACCACCGCATGTCAACACATACCGACAGCGAACCTCCTCTCCCTACACACACACACACACACACACACAAACAATATGCATGTTCTGATTTTGCAGAGAGACGGGTGTCACTGGGTTAATGGGGCAAAGTCTGAGCTCAAGGTGATCAACCAATCACAAACCTGATTGAGTAATTGTAATTGGCTGATGGAGTGTAACTTAAACTTGGCCTTTATCACCATGTATAGGATGCGACTGTCTCACATACCTGGGAGCTTCTGATGATAATCGGATATTTCAGACCTGAAAAGATTAAAGCACATCATCACAACTTTTACTCATTTAACACTGATTTCCCATGATGCCTCAGAAGTGACACACACCCCTACTGCATGGAATTCTGCCTTAACATCTCTGTAGCATGCATCAGTGTGTGAGTTTGTGTGTGTTTGTGTGTGTGTGTGTGTGTGTGTGTGTGAGACAGAGAGAGAGAGAGAGAGAGACCTGTGTCGGAGCTCTGAGGTGGACTCTGTGCTGCAGGTTTGATGTCTGAGACAGTGAAGGAGGTTCTGATGGATCCTCCGACCTGCTGGAAATCTGCAGCGTATGATAAACACACCACACGCCAGTCCACTATCCCTGTGTGGGGCGAGTCCAAAGCCATGATACCCTACACACACACACACAACTGACTCCATTGGAGGGTAGGGCGAGAATGGGTTGTGTTGGTGTGAATTTGAAATTATTTCACACACACAAACACACACACACACACACAGTGTACCCTGCAGTAGGGTTCTCTCTCTCTGATCTCTCTAGCGCCGATCAGTGTGAGATCTCTCACATTGTTTTTCAGTCCGCGTTCATACAGAGCTTTCAAACGCGGAACCTCCTCTCTGTCCACCGCTACAATCAGCTACACGCATACACACACACACACACACACATGTTAGAATAATCAAAAAGAGAAACAATGAAAAGAGTAATACATATCTTAACACACACACTTTGCCACATTTCTTGAAGGGGATCTTCTTCTTGTCGAAATATTCGTAGGCAAGAGCCGCGCCTCTCACACACAGCCGAGCTTTCAGAGAACCAGGAGTGTAATACACACCACTGTGGACCACCCCACTGTTACGGCCTGACTGGTGCCGTGCTGAGATTGAGAGAGAGAGAGAGAGAGATTATTGATATAAATAAAAGATATCAGGGTGTGAGTCTCTCTCACTCTCTTTCTCACCGAGCTCTTTCTCTTTCTCCAGCAGGGTGAATGTGAGGTTCGGGTGTCTCAGGATCAGCTCTCTGGCTGCAGCCAATCCCACGATTCCACCGCCCACCACCGCCACGTCACACACACTGTACCATACACACAATTAGCAATCAGAATTATTATTATTTTGGGCAGCACAGTGGTGCAGTAGTTAGCGCATGTGCCCTTTACAGCAAGAAGGTTGTGAGTTCGAGTCCCGGGCTCAGCGAGAGCGTTTCTGTGTGGAGTTTGCATGTGCTTGCATGGGTTTCCTTAGGGTTCTCCAGCTTCCTCCCACACTCCAAAGACTTGCACATTAGGCTTACTGGCTGTTCCAAATTACCCCTAGCTGTGAGTGTGAATGGCTGTGTGTGTTCGCCTTAACAGGATCAGGTGGTTTGGCAAACAAATGGATTATTAATTGAAATATTATTATTATTATACAGTTTGAGTATTAACGTGTTACAGGATGGTTTATAAAATTGAATAAAATGCAGCTCTTTACGGCTATAACTTTATTGCTGCCTCGATAAATGTGTAATGATTTACGCACCTGTACACTTCAACCTGCACACAGGTGAGGAGTGTGTACTCTCTTATCTCCGTCACTGTTGTGAAATTCTGATTGAACACATTTACACACCCCAGCAGAGACATACAGAAGAGATATGTGTGTGAGAGAGAGAGACACACAGAGAGAAAGAGACACAGAGAGAGACACAGAGAGAGACACACACACACAGAAAGATACAGAGAGAAACACACACAGAGAGAAAGAGACACAGAGAGAGACAGAAAGACACACACACAGAGAGACACAGAGAGAGAGAAACGAACAGAGAGATAGACAGAGAGAGACACACACAAACATAGAGACAAAGAGAGACACACACAGAAAAAGAGACAGAGAGAGACACAGAGACAGAGACACAGGGGGTTCTCTCAGGTGTGCACATTGTGCTTAATCAGAATTACACATCAGTGATAATAAGGAATAAGAACATAATGAGAACTTAATGCTTGAAGTTTAAAGGCGACATTCCCAGCCCGAATTCCACACAGACTTATTTCTGTAAACTTTCTTACAGTTTTCGCGTCCACACTCATGTTAACGTGTGTGTGTGTGTGTGTGTGTGTGTGTGTGTGTAAGAGAGTTACTCACTCTCGGTGCTGCTGTCGGACTGTGACGCGCCTTAAAGCCGCAGCTCCGGAGTTTCTAGTGAACAAAGCAGCGCTGAGCAAAACCGAAGAAAAAACGCGATTCATAATAATAATAATATTAATAACAACAACAACAACTCTCCGTTTCACCTCACTGTGTACATATTGCTCAGTACTGCACTACAATACGTCACATCCGGGGAACCATTTCTAAAATAAAAGCCTGTAGCCCCAGTCAAGGCTGTGTTTCAAAATGGCTGCCTGACTGTAGACTTCACGCTCTTACTCTGCGTAGTCTCGCACATCCTGTACGCAAGAAAAGGGCACTATTTAGGGCTCAGCGCGCGGATTGAAACACGTCAGTTTTCCGTGCGTCTCCAAACCAAGATGGCGGCCGTGGATCTGAGAGGTAAACCCAAATGAAACATAATGTTTATTGTCGAGTTTTAATTTGAGGTGAAATTACTAAAGTTTACAGCAAGTGCAAAATGTAATTTAATTTAGTTTTAGGAGAAAAGGTTACGTCAGTTAAACTGCTGAATAAGTTCAGGTGTGTTTGTGTACCTTTCGTTTAATGTCAGTCAGATTGTTGTTGCAGCTTCTGTCAGGTGAAACTGCTTTATTCTCTTCACCTTTTCCTCCCTGACTGCTTCCAAATCAAAGTTCTTTCTTACTCTTATACTTATTACTGTTTACGTGTTTATTGTGATGATTGTGAATACCTGGTATATTTAATGATTATTTTCCCTGTAAATTGTAGATAATCTGCTGGGGATTTCGTGGGTGGACAGTAGCTGGGTTCCGATGCTGAACTCAGGGAATGTTCTGGATTATTTCTCGGAGCGGAGTAACCCATTTTACGACAGAACCTGTAATAATGAGGTGGTGAAGATGCAGAGACTGACCCTGGATCACCTCAAGTAGGTTTCAGTCTGTTTCTAACCTGCTGACTGTGTTCATTCTCCTCCATCTGATTTCAGATCTGCAACAGCGGACGTCTTGCTCTAAAGCAGATACGGGTCGGACACACAGTTCTATTATTAGTGTTACAATATTTCTATAGATTCCTGTGAAAATGTTCAACAGCAAAAAGAAAAATCTAAACAATCTATCCGGAATAATTAATAATAAATCATTTACATTTATACAGGAATGTGTTCACCAGGTTTTCTTAGGTTTTTTGTTTGTTTTTAGCAGAATTATATTTCAGCTGATGCTTACAGTGTGTGTGTGTAGGCAGATGGTTGGAGTGGAGTATATTCTGCTGCACGCTCAGGAACCAATTCTCTACATCATCAGGAAACAGCAGCGACAATCACCTGCACAAGGTTACTTTTACCTCTAACACACACACACACACACACACACACACACACCACTGATGATAAGCACATAAATCTCTGTCTCCCTGTGTTCAGTGGTTCCTCTGGCTGATTATTACATCATCGCCGGTGTGGTGTATCAGGCTCCTGATCTTGGCTCTGTCATCAGCTCCAGATTGGTGAGTTCCTCCAGAGTTCTTCTTTCTGCACGAACTGTTACTGATCCTGTGGTGGAAAAAGTGCTCTCACAATGAGATAGAACTCTGCTAATAAAAGTGTGTGTGTGTGTTCAGTTGTCAGCAGTTCATGGGATCCAGGCAGCGTTCGATGAATCGATGTCATTTTGCCGTTATCATCCATCAAAGGGATACTGGTGGCATTTTAAAGATCAGGAAGAACGAGGTGAACACCCACCCACACCCACCTACCCATACTCAATTATAAACCCACATTTCATGGTAAAAACTCTGTCTGGTGGTATTGTGCATGTGCGTATGTATGTGTTTGTGTACGTGTAGAGAAAGTGAAGCCGAAGCAGAAGAAGAAGGAGGAGCCGAGTTCACTGTTCCAGAGACAAAGAGTCGATGCACTTCTGCTCGAACTGAGGAACAAGTTCCCTCCCATGTTCTACCAGGTAACACACACTTTACGCTGGTGTTTTGATCTGATACAGTGTGGATTTTGAATGTTGAGTAATCCTTAGTTATTTATTTGCTTGTAGCCAAAACCCGGAGAGAAACCAGTTCCAGGTAAACTTTTCTTTCACTCTCACACAAATCAATTCATAAAATACTTTAATACCAATAAAATGTAAATAATTCGGCTCCTGAGTGGTGTATCAATAGGGTGTGCAGCTAAGAATATGGAGATTACAGGTTTGAATCCGGTTTGATGTTGCATCCATCTGTGCCCGGGAGGTCATGGGAACTGATTGGCTGAGCTCTCAAGGGAGGTATGGTATACACCTACCTCCCTGTCACTCAAAGTCAATCATGGGTGTCTGTGAGGTCATGAGTACAAAGGGGGCGAATTCCCTCTGACTGTGTTAGGCCGCCCTTTAAGTGCATGTTTCATTGACAGCTGAACTTGACTGGTGGGATTTCACTACGAATTAAAAAAAAAAAAACAACTCAGGGATATCGAAATAATTCCAGATTTCAGTAGAATCATGAGGAAGTTTTTCTTTACACTGAGGAGGGCTTAATAAATATAGAATCTCTGTACAGTGGAGGTCGATTTCCCTTTCTGTGTAGTTTGTTTGTTGAATTTTCTTATTATTTTAAGCATAAGTGAAAAGTGTAACACATTAAGGCAGCCATAGCTGCACCTTCCCTTCCACCACCTTCATGGCTGAAGGGCCTTTGAGCTAAGCACCTAACCGCCAACTGCTCTCCAGGCGCCCCAATGTGTGTGGCAACCTACTGCTCCAAGTGTTTGCGTGTGTGTGTGCGCGCTTACTTTTGACTGGTTAAATGCACAGGCAATAATTTCCCTTGCGGGATTAATAGAGAATATCAAAAAATAAAATTAAAGTCTTTGTTGCGCTGCTACCAGATAAATGTTATATTTAAATAACATATATTTACTTTTAAATCAAGTCCATTATTTAAGTTAATCTCAATATGAATGTTGTTTTGGGGGGCTGTCTAGTGGAGGTGAAAAAGGAGGCGGAGCTTCCAGCAGAAACAACGAAACAGGAAGAGCGAGAGGTGGCCATTAAAACCCCTGCAGCGTCCGGAAGCACGAAACCTCCACCTGAGAAACGAGCCCGCCTACAGTGACACACACTCACGTTTACTGCGCCGTCCTGAACCCAGGTTTAGTCCCTCCTCTTGTAATTCTACTTTTTTTTTTATTTTCTTTATAAGTTTGTTTTTTTGTGTAAATAATGATTGGGTTTTTTTTATACATGTGAACTTTTGTACAAATATCATGATAACATGACTGGAAGTTACATCCTGGTGTTATGACCTGTACTTTTATGAATCAATAATTGAAACAGTTTATGTTGTTAAAATGAACAGAATGAATAATGGCTGTAATGTGTTAAATAAATCATGCACTGTTTATATGACCTCATAGTTGTTTATGAGCCACTCAGGACCGTTACTTCTGTAGCACTCTTCATACACTCCTGTGGGGGCCATTAGTTTTGTAGTACACACTGGACAGGCGGTCGTTGTTACTGTAACATACACAGGAAATGGGATGATTAGTGTAAGAGGCGAATAAACTGCGATACTGTGAGAGAACAACAGTGTGGAGGACCGTTATTAATGTAACACAGTACAATACAGGATACTCAATGACTAAGAGATATAAACCTGGGGACGATTTTTACTGTAACACACATTCAACAGAGGAATGTTGTTTGTGTAACACAACAAATCAATTCAGACAAGAACGCAAACTGAGAACCAGCCTTGTGCTTTTCCGGAGCTCAGAGTAAAGGAGGGAGATGTTGAGTGTAACACACGACAAATCACTGATACACAAATAAACCCATTCTAGAGTTCCCATAAAAAAGTTTGTTTTCCTAAATAAAGGAAATTTGTTTAAATGGGTTTAATGATGTTTATTCTTGTAATTAGTTTTTAAGGAAAAGGTTTAACACAGATGATAACTGTGTTTCTGTGTATCGATGAGATTAAAGCGCTGATCTTTTATTCTGCAGGTTTTTCAGAACTAAAGCGACGGAACTGTGAGAACTACATGATTTAACTGATTCTATTTTATTTCTCTTAAGCTCTGCTCCTTTTTTGTTGTAATTGTGAAGTTATTTTTGCATCTATCTTTAATATTTAATCCAGTTTATTGTCTGAAGTTATGAAGTGTTTTGTTTTGCTTTTTTATAATGAAGGTTTTATATTTTTTCCAACCCTGTATTTTAATTCTACAGAAGAAAGGTTTATTTGCACATAAATATGTAAAATCCTTCCACAACACGCAGTGAAATATTAGCTTTAGGAATAATTAGTTAGAAAAGTTCGTTCTCCGAATTTCGCTTCACACACCAATGATTTTAATTATTCAAGTATAACAAATATTTATAATAAATTTTCATTAAAACCGTTAAAGCAAACCACACGTACCAGACAGAATATCAAGTAACATTAATACCGTAACAGTGAAAACCAACCCGGAAGTCCTAAAAATAAACACCAATAAAAGTCCCCCAGGTCTGCTGTGTGTTACAGTAATATTGGTCCCTGGGTTGTTTGTGTTCACCAAGTAAAGCACTTTACCGTGTAAATGTTACCAATAAAATGAGAAACAAAATTTCCCACAAAATCATTGATAAATATTTACCACTTACTCCAGTCTTGTCTTTATTGGAACAATAAAGAAATAAATAAACCTGCACAATTATTTATAAATATAAACAGTGAAATTGAGTCACTCTAAACCTGAAGGCTACACTAGAACTATTTGTGACTCAAAAAATAAGAAAAGTGTAAAAACGTTTAATTTGTGCTCTGTTTAATGTTTTTGTGTATGTTCCTTTCTTCTTGGCTCTGTTTGTGTTCTGAAATTGCTTTGTGTATCTTAACTACTGTCTGTCTTTTGGATTTTATTACATAAAATAATTATGATCTATCAGAAATACGTTCAGTCGAATCACTAGAAAGTAATTGGCGCCCTCTGCTGGACATTTGCATAACCTGGCAGACCCCCTTATCCAGACTGACTAACATTCATCATTTTGTTTGCAAACAACTGAGCAGTTGAGGGTTCAGGGTCTTGCTCAAGG
>JAOUQZ010000039.1:199671-202171 GCA_028564935.1 Neosilurus hyrtlii
ACACACACACACACACACACACACACACACACACACACACACACACACACACACACACACACACTGCATGGCCTCAGTGCACAAATCAGCTAACAAAACCCCTCTGCCTGGAGGTTACAGCACACCTGTAATTTGGAAATTGGTACTGAACTTAAACTATATGTTTATATAAATATGTGCACATGAAACTAGATACACACACACACACACACACACACACACACACACACACACACACACACACACCATATCGGTTCATGATATTTAACTGCAGTGCTTCTGGATGAGGCTGTAAATTATAATTTTTGGATTAAGATCATGCAATTAAAAAAGCTGGAGTTAAAAATCACTCACGGCTGCAGATGTTTTGATTTTATTTATTTATTTTACAGTTTCTATTACACACATTTTTAATGATGAATCATTTAATTACTATATTATTATACTATATATACTATAATACTATATTATAATATTACTACACGTAATGGTGGCATGAGGTGCAGTGATGACCGCTAATAAACCTATATAGAAAAGAAAGATGTCGATAAAGTTCTACAGAAATATTCTACAGCGTGTTAAAATAGGAAATTTAAATATGGAAATGCTAATTTGCATGTAATGTCTTATGAAATAGATATAAGCTTTCATAATCAAAATTAGCTGATTAATATTTAAATGTACCAGTAATAAATTTTTAACCTTTTATTTACTGGGGCAGGTCATAAAGAACAAATTTAAGATATTTTTTAAAAAGTTTACATAATTCTGATTTATAATAAACATAATAAATGACTGTGCTCCCACTTTCCCTCAGTCACGACCAGGAAATGTTTTTTTTTATATTGTTTTGTTTTGGTTTGGTTTGGGTTTTTTTACCACGCCATGTATAAATCTGATGTAATTGAGAAACTGGATAAAAAATGTCCTGAGGTTACGAAGGGAAAGTATATTTTATGTGTTCAGAAAGCAGGTCAGCGCTGATGTAACCTTCATTAGCACATAAACAGCTGATGTAAGGACTCTGAAACACCAAGACGACCAACTTTCTGGGGCGTGTCCCGGCCTGTAGACGCGAGTGCAACCTCAACAGCGTGATTCACTGTTTTACTTTCCGTGAGTCTTTTCTATTTTTTCCTTTTCTTTTTTAAAGCTAAATATTGCATTAGTGAGCTATTTTAAAGGTTGCATTATGTGTATTATGTATATTAGTACCAAAGGAAGAAATTTGTTAGTAGTTTTCAGGAAATTTTTAGAAATGACTTGTACAAAATGAACCTTTTGAGATTTAAAAAATAAAATAAAACAGTCCTCAAAGTTTCTTAGAACTTAAAACTTTTAAAGCACATTCTGATAACCCAAAACTCAGTATTAGCTTTTCTCTTGATGATGCTACAGAGTGCTGCCCCCTGCTGGCAGGGAGATCTGTTGTGTTGTACGCAGGGACCCATGATCGGAAGCAGGCGGGTGGGGAAAAATTCTCTTTATTGTACACGCTGCTGAAAAACGTCATCGCTTAAATAATTGAAATAATTTTTTTTTTGGTTTTGTTTTCTTCTCCTTCAGGGACAGAGGATTTAAGATGAGATATAAAAGCAAAAAAAAACCAGAAAAATTATTTTAGGCATGACAGAGGCCAGTCAGATGAGCTCCGGGCTGTCCGAACAGATATGAACGCACTCTGAACTGGAGATGATACTTTTACTATTCACTACACAGGAACACAACTAAACTTAAAGTTTGAAAATGATCTCACAGTGTTTTTTTTAACTCATTCATAGATTGAATAATAAAACATTGTGTTGCTTCTGTCATATTTTTTGGGACAACATTTTGTTGAATTTGTAGAATTTCAGAATCAGAGACCGTCACAAACTGCACGTTTTTATCTGCTGTATCCATTCAAGCTTTATCCCCCCAGGATAACATCTACTAACCGCCAGAGAGAGTAACCCAATCAGATTGCTTCGTTCCCGTGTGCTGTACACTAATGATGTTTGTAATCATACAGTTAATCCAGAAGAAGCAGAACGCGTATTTTTAAAAAGTTTCATTGTTAACGCCATGACGAGGCGTCTGTTTCAGTGATGTACACGAAGTATGAAGTTCAGCAGGAAAAACCTCATGATATATTTCTGACTGGTTCATAAGTATTGGTACGTTGATGATATTTACGGTGTAATTTATGTAAGTTTTGAGTATAATGTGTTCCTGAGTGCGGAGCTCAATATAATGAATATAAGAATAAAATGTAAAAGAATAAAACCCTGTAAGAAAACTGAACTCAGAAAACTCGTGTTCTCCAAGTGGGAATTCTGTGATTTCAGTGTTTTTTTAAACAGAGAATTCCAGACAGCTGGATACAAAATGCTTTTGTAATGAATCTGAAATAAATGAATCTGAATCTTTTATATCCACACAAGTGTTATAGCGTGACACTCTATCAGGATGTTTCAGTTCGAAACTAAATCTGGAAATCAGCTTCAATTTGCATAAAAAA
>JAOUQZ010000039.1:204671-210627 GCA_028564935.1 Neosilurus hyrtlii
TAGCAAGTTTATGCGTAAATGTGTGTATACAAGGTGACTACAAGTAATCGCCCGCTCCGGGTTTACGCTTGGAATTAAAGCTTCCTGTAAAATAAGGAATCTGTCATTTCTGGAGTAAACAATCCCATAAAATCCCGGAGTGCTTTTTGATTCAGTGTTTTCTAATGTTTTTCTAAAAGAAAGAAAAAAAAATAAAAATAATTCAGCTCTGTACTTCCCCCTCCGGTCCTGTAGGTGTCCCCAGTGTTAGAGGAACATACTCACGTCCTTCACCTCTCTCTGGACAAGATGCGCTTCATCGATGACCCTGAGGCTTTCCTGCGCCGCTCTGTTCTCATCAACAATCTCCTGCGTCGCCTCAGAGCTGAAATCCTCCTCCAGGGGGCGTGGCCTTTCATGGCAAGCTCCAGCCCAGTTTCCTTGACAGCGCCCGTCCCCACCGACCAGGAGCGGAGCCGTAAGAGGCCGAGATTACTGCACGAGGAGGACGAGGACGAGTGTGTCTCCACGTGTTGCTGCTTCTACGACGCTAGCAGGTACATGCAACTTCCTGTGTGCATGTACGAGAGGGACCTTCAGCCTTCCTCATCGTCGTCATCGTCAGCAGCCATAACGGAGCGACTTGAACGTCTTTTTGAAGAAGAGGAGGATGAAGAGGAGGAAGAGGAGGGAGAGAGTGAAGGAGAGGATGAGCTTGACTCTCTGTGTCCTGGTTTGGACCTGTGTGAGGCGTCGTTCAAAGCAAGAGAGAGACTTAAGGAGAGAGAGACAGAAGGAGAGACGATGGTTGCCGTGGAAACCGGACAGCACATGGCGTTAGTTTCAGCTCAGCTTGGGAGGAAATAGTACAGTGGGAGATTTACAAGGTACACTACATCGTGACGCAATAAATCACGTAAAGGTCGATGTACCAGAAAACAAATGTCCCACGCTGAGAAAAGCAAAGCTGGGCAGTACAGGGTCAATTCCCCAAAAATACAAAATGAATTATTTTTCAATGCCATTTACAGTGGGCTGCATCTATCCTACGTTAAGGAAAGTTGTGTGGAAATGTTTTCGTGGTCAAATCAAACAAAAAATATTCTGTGATACGTAATTATTTATTTTTTGCATTTGTTGATAAGTGCCAATCAGGTGGTTGTTTTTTTTCATTTATTCATTTGCTGACCTGCTTAACCCTACCAGGGTCGCGGGGAGGCTGGAGCCTATCTCAGCCAACACTGGTTCATGGTACACCCTGAACAGCTTGCCAGTCTATCACAGGGCAACACGTACACAACTATTCACACTCCCACTTAGGGACAATGTGGAAGAGCCAGTTAGCCTGAAGTGCATGTTTGGACAGTGGGAGGAAACCGGAGTACCCAGAAGAAACCCATGCAAGCACCGGAAGAACATGCAAACACCACACAGAAACGCCCTCGCCAAGACCGGGACTCGAACCCAGGACCATCTTGCTGTGAGACGGACGTGCTAACTGCTATGCCATCGTGCCGCCCCAGGCAGATGTAAATTGGCTAAAATGTTCGTGGCGCCGGAAATTTCCATTTAAATCCAAAACACTCACAAAATGGTTTCCGGGAGCTGAAGGAAACACAGTGGTGATGACATGGACCACCTCCTCGGCATGATGAGCGGGAACCCTTCCAGTCATGGTAGTGTATTTTTCTGAGCGCCAATGTTTTATCCTAAAGTGCGCATAATCGGAGGCCTGGAGGGAAAGCCCCACCCACCGCTAGCTTAATTCAGAGCACTCTGCCTTTTTTCTTCCGCCACTCGGAGCTTCAATTTGGAAAAGCCCTGAACTTTTGTAGGAAAAGGCGGTTGGATCGTCAAAGTTCCAGCCCATCGCACTTCTTGAGGAGAAGCCAAAGACTCCTGCAGGAGGAGGATTTCTGAAGGATTTTGTTTGGATCACACAATAAATGAAGCCCACTGTCTGTGTAATGGGCATCATTTAAAAACTGAAATCAGAACCGAGCTCAAGAGAAAGCAGCGCAGAACGCAGCGTAACCTCGTTAATGACTTTTTCTCTCCAGAATCAAACTGACAGTGCCTTATTTTTGTATTTTTAAATGTACATATGTTTTATATGCAGTATTGTATGTGTGTTTGTATGTAGATATCCCTAATTCTGTACTTTAATCCAAAAAAATATTGCTGGATATGGATATTCCTTCCTGATATGATCTGCTTTGGAATGAAACACAGTTTGTCAGTAGCTAGTGTGGGTTAGCGAGCTACTCTGCACTTAGTCCCAAGCTCCTGCGAACTCACTGTATAGTTTTAGACATCAGAGGATCGTATACCGAAGCTCAGACATCACAGGTACCGCTCCGCTAGTTAGCTTTTACATAAGGGCTACTTTATGTCACATATGCTAACTAGTGACAGCTGTTTGCTAGCAGGCATCTCAGCTAACCGACAAGCTGCATGCAGGTTCAGCTTTTACCTGATGATTAGTGAAATAAGGGGGGCTGAGGGGTGGGTTGGGTAGGTTCTGTTCTTTGGAACGTCTAAAAATGTATGCTTGTTTTAATTTTGTTTAATCGTGTTTACATTTTAAAATATGATTATATTTGCACTGATCACCTTTTTTCCCCATAAAATAACTTCTGGTGTGATCTCATAACCTCTCTGGATAATGATCTCAAATCTGAGAGCCACCGTGTCACGTTTTATCAGTCGCTCATCTCGGTCAGTCACTTAGAAATGAACAGAAGCTACTTTTTTCCATGGTAATAGCTCTTGTAGCTAACAACACTCGCGCTGTCAGGTCATGTCACTTACATTTACTTGCGTGGGGTTTTCTCAGCATAAACACAAACAAAGTACAACTTTTATTTGTTTTATTTTTAACACAAGCTTTTGTAGCATGAAAACTGGCTAAAAACAGTAGCTAGTTCACTGCCTGATGCTAACTAGCGGAATATAATCACAGTAAAAGGGTTAATTTGAAATGATTTAATGAACAATTATAAAGAACTAAATTCATTTTGATTCAAAGTAAAACTTTAGATTTAAATAAATTTACTTTAAACTTGACATAATAAAAAAATTAAAATAATCTGATGACGTTTAACATGAGATAAAAATTCTTAAGTGAAGAAAATGAGCATATCCAATTTCTAAGCCGATCAATCCTAGTTAGCGTCATGGGGAGGCCGGTACCTATCTCAGCCGACTCTGGGCGAGGGTGGGGTACACCCTGAACAGCTCGCCAAACCATCGCAGGGCAACACAGAACCATTCACTCACACCCTAGGGGTAACTTGGAAAAGCCAATCAACCTACTGTGCATGTTTTTGGATTGTGGGAGGAAACCGGAGCACCCGGAAGAAACCCAAGCAACCACAGGGAGAACATGCAAACTCCACAAGCCCGTGAATCGAACCCTTGCTTAACTAGTGCTTAACATTACGCCAGCGCTAACCATTACGCCTCCATCCCACCCCCAAGAAAAAGAACTGTAATATTTTATTTCATTCATAAAATTAAAAAGATTTGCAGACTGATGAGCACTGAGCGCTCTGCTCCTTGACTCATTGGATATGTTTTAAATATTTTATCCAGCCTGAGAAATTAACAAAAATAAAATTATATAAAGAATAAATGATAGATGTTTTTCGCTAAGCCTCACAGACCTGTTTTTTACTTTTATTAAATTAATAATTATCACATTTCTGAAGTTAATCTGTCTCTTTGTATTGTTAAAAATTCCTTTTACGTGTGTTTTTTTTTTTTTACAAATAGTAATGTCAGTTCTCATGTGTGGGTTTATTTATTTTATTTTATTTTTTGGTGTAATGTAAAAATAAATAAATAAAATGAGACCCACACTGCTGATTGATTCAAACTTTATTCATTTAATTTCTGAACCGCTTATTCCTAATTTGGGGAGGCTGGCGCCCATCTCAGCCAACTCTGGGCGTGGGACACCCTGGACAGCTCGCCAGGCCATCACAGGGCCAACAGTCATACAACCATTCACACTCACACCTAGGGGTTTTTTTTGGAACGGCCAATTAGCCTACTGTGCATGTTTTTGGACTGTGGGAGGAAACCGGAGTACCCGGAGGAAACCCATACAAGCACAGGGAGAACATGCAAACTCCACACAGAAACGCCCGAGCTGGGAATCGAACCCAGGACCTTCTTGCTGTGAGGCAGTGGTGCTAACCACTACGCCACCGTGCCGCCCTGATTCAAACTTATATAATTTTTTTTGTTTATTTATTTTATTGCACTGAGAAGGTCCAGGGTTCGAGTTCCGCTCCTGGTGAAGGTGTTTCTATGTGGAATTTGCATGTTCTCTCTGGGTTTTCTCCAGGTGCTCTGGTTTCCTCCCGGGTTTGTTTTGCTTGTGTGCAGAGCAGAAGAGTGTCACAACACTCTTAACACTAATACACATTAATGTCCGTTACACACACACGCCCCTCTCAGTTTCATCATCAACACTGATCACAGGGCCTCCTGGTTGCCATGGAAACTGGTCCTTTGTCGCTAATGGTAAGACTCACAGCGCCTTCACTGCTTTATTATATATTTTATATGTGAGTTTTTCATATATATATATATATATATATATATATATACACACACACACTCACACGCACACTCATGTAAGGTTGATGTTGAGCCTAAATAAACAGATAGATATATCCTGGCACGAATGCACGATGAAATGGACGCTCATGATATCATCATCCTTGACCTCATCACATTTACAGTAGACACAGCAATCGATGCGAGTTTAACCATCTTCGGATGAGACGGTGTAAATCACACTGTCCACTATGCCGATTCTCACAAACGTCCGTTGACCTTTGACCTCCAGGGTCATAGCTTTATTAAGAGGGTTGTGTCTAAAGGCACGTTCAGAAAAATCCAGGTTGTAGAGGAGGGAGTCGTCCTTGCAGGCTTTCTCCTTCAGCTGCTGTTTCACTGACAGGATGCCTTCTGTGTCTGGGTCGAAACCGAATGTTCTATAAAAATAAACATGAGACTCTTTATGGCTGTGAAAAAATTACAAAAAGATTTAATTGGCAGAACCATCACGGGGCAGCTCAAAATAAATAAATAATAAAAAGGATTTGAGGTCAAGTCAGAGAGGAGTCAGAGAGGAGCAGGCAGTATAACCACTGGTGGACTGTTCGCTTCTCATCAAGACCCATCTCTGTAATTACGTCACTGTGACGTAATCCTCAGGTTCATGTGGTCGAATCTTGTTTATTTAATAATGAATGAATTATGAGTTTGTGAGAAAATTTCTGTGTTTAGAGACTCAATTTATTACATATTTTCCTGTAAGTGGGAGAGAGAGAGAGAAAGAGAGTGAGAGTGTCAGAGAGAGAAAGAAAGAGAGAGAGACAGAGAAAGAGAGAGTGAGAGAGAAAAAGAGAGACAGAGAGAGAGAGAGAGAGAGAGAGAGAGAGAGAGAGAGAGAGAGATGTTTCTGTGTAAGAAGAGTTTGGTTTGTGACACAATGAAAAGTATTTAATAAAGAAATAAATCTCACACTGGATCTCCAGACATCATCATGTACAGGGAGGACCGAAGCCCTGAAAGATTCCTTCAGCTCAATGAACAGGTGATTTTTTTGGCAGCGCCTCTGCTCCTGTACAGCGCGGTGGTTAAAGTGACGTCCTTCTCTGGTGGAGCCTCCGGGTTCAGATCCACCCTTAACCCCTTTCTTGTTTATAATTGGTGCTAATTGTGGACAAAACACAGATATTTCGGCGTCGCTGCGTATCTTCTGTAGGCCAGTGAGTGAGTAATAGGCCATAAATATCATCAATCATAAATCAGTTTCCTGTGAAGAGTCGCAATTTTCTTTTTTTGTTTTTAACTAATAACCTTCAGGATATCAAAATCCCGAAGTTCCTCCTCTCCTCTGTAGTACAGCGGTAAAGCTTGTACTCTTTAGGGGTAAACCTCACAGGTTCAAATCTCTCTT
>JAOUQZ010000039.1:210727-233227 GCA_028564935.1 Neosilurus hyrtlii
TTTTGGAGATTTTTCCATCTTTCCTTGGCTTCTTCATGCACATTAATACAAATTTTTACCTGGGGTGCCCAAACTTTCGATCCCCACTGTATTTCTTATTAACAGATCCTGATCACAACCAGATGCTCAGGACCAGTCGCTAGATAAAGCATTAAAACATTTACAACATTAACATAATGTTCTAATCAATAAAAGCAACAAAAAAGCGTTTATATTTCAATATCCTTTTAAAAACAAGACGTGTTCTAGATCTGTTAAAGCATTCATAAATCATTCAAACCTCTTGAGACCCCACTCTTTTCATATGAGAACATCATTTCTTCCCACTACATCGTGTGTTTGTCCTTACTCGGTTCTCATATGAGGGCCATTGGGTCTTGTGGTGAACTTCTTCCAGTTTGAAGATGCTGATCGTGTTTAACTGTTATCAGGTGGTAAGGAAGACAACTGGCGCAAAGAAATGACAAGACGCAATAAGACAAGTGACAGATAATTATTGGTGAAGTTCATTGTGTACGATGGTGAAAAAAAACACGGCACCAAAACCAGCCACAGTAACTTTAATTTCATTTGAATCACAGAGACGGACAGTGATTTTCCCACATAAACACACAGCCACGACGGAATTCATGATCTCCACTTAAAACGAGTAAATAACAACAACCGTGAAACACAGCACCGCGACAGTCGACAGGAATGCCACATGGCGCTAGAATACAACGGGACAAATGTGTGCATTTTATTCTACAATTAAAGATCACAATCTTCACTTTATATTAATACAGTGACAATTAATTATAAACATTCATTATACAGAAATAATGTTAGCATCAAATTATCCATTCAACTAGCATTTCAATTACATCTTTAAAATAGGCTTTTATATATTTATACACACATACTAGAGATATATATATATATATATATATATATATATGTTTTTTTTTATATATACATTTATATATTTTAAAACATTTAAATCTCTGAAAACACACAGAACAGGACATCACTAACCATAGAGTTCACACACACACACACACACATTTAGTTTGGATTAAAAATTAAAGAAAACCCCACTGTGACTGATGGGAATTATATAAAAGTAATATTGCGCAAGCTGCTGGTTGTTTATTTCTTTACAGTTGTGCGTCTGAAGCAGAGTGGTGTTTAAACACCATACACTAAACATACATTCAAATTATTCACTGATGGAAACACAAGATAAAGAGAAAAAGGACTTTCAGCTGATTATAAAAAAGCAACACAAGATCAAACACCTTCATCTTAAAATACTCGAATGTGCATATGGTGAGATTTTTACTACCAAGCAGAGTTTCATTATCCCACAATCAATCCATCAAAAGATGATGTGTTTATAATTTCATGAAACGTAAACATTAAACTAAATTTAGTAAAATTAAACCTGGGGGGGGGTGTTACTGGTAGGATGTGAGACGGGGCTTGTGTTAGAGGTTTGGTGAGACGCAGGTAAAAATCAGTGGCGTAAATCACACTCACATCTACAGTGAATTCAGAAGCAGTGAACTGTGATGAAGAAATATACAAGATCACAGGACTGTTATTTTCTCATCAGTGAAATGTGTGACACGGTCGTATCCTTGAGGTGCAGTCGGAGCCATGATGACAGATTTCTTATTTTATCATTTAAGGCACAAACTACTATATTTCCATGTTGGTAACACTGCCATGAAATACATTTATGACATATTAAATGAATCCTGGTCTTCCTCTCTCACAGTACAGTGCGTGTTGATCTCACACTCATTCGAGTTACTGCTGTTATAAAAGAAAGATTAAAATTTGATTCTGTTTCTGTGTTAACGTCGTCTCAGGCAGCTGCAGCGTATCGTGTCACACCCGGGCAGAGGCGGAGTTAGAGGTTGAGGTAGGTTTAGTAGGCAGATTTAGCATTAGCATGATTCATACAAAAGAAAATATCACATCACACTGGTTCACTTTTTACTGTAAATATTTTACAGATTTTAAGCATGACTTATTTAACATAATTTATGGTTTGAAGAGAAAAACTCGAATCTATATCAAAAAATTTAAATACCGAATAATGATTTTTATAATCAGCTAATCAGCACACAAGAATGGCCCAAAGTTATATAAAGCAAATGGCAACTTTTATAAATTATAACTGAAGAAAATATAAAAGAAATATTTTAAATATTAAAAATCTGTTTAGTGCATTTTGAAAGCTCCTCCCACTGCAACAAGTTTTTTTTTTTCCCTGCAGTGACGGGTGCGTTAACTTCACACTCCTAAAGAGTGATGTGTGGGAGGGGCTTAATGATGGCTCCTCCTACCAGTAACTGATTCAAGACGTCTGTGAGATAAGAGAGCGAAACAACAGTTTTTAGTCCTGTTTTAATTGATGATTTATCAGAATAAACATTGAATAAACCATCAGGAACACACAAGAACGAAAAGGAATAACGAGATGAGAACTCACCCGCAGGAAGCAGCAGTATAGTCAGAGTCTCGGGAGTGGCACCTTGTGGAGGAGCCTCCGACAGCGTGATCTTTGACCTCTTGACCCGAGGTGAGTCAGTTACCACCTAAAAAAGGGAAATAACCCTCATTGGATTTTTACTGTTTAGTGAAGAATAAAAGTAGGAAATGAAAGACGTGTAACACACGTACCAGACCTGTGGCACAAGATAGCGAAAGCGCTTCTAACTTTCTCTTTTGGCTCGACTGAATAATGAGATCCTCATCCGGATGTTCTCTAGGATAGAGACGAGAGAGAGAGCGAGAGAGAGAGTGAGAGAGAGAGAGAGAGAGAGAGAGAGAGAGGCGATGAAGCACTCTCCATTCTGCAGACAGATTCCTGAGAAGTGTGTGTCTGGTACCTGGGTGCTGTGTGAGTTCTGGTGTTTTTCTGGCTGAAGCGGAGATTCTCTGGAGTGCGTGTGTGTGTGCGCATGTGGAGCTGATAGTCATTATCCATTGAGATATAGGGAGCCAACATCTCCAACTCCAGATCGTCCACCGCCTGAACAATATCACAGGGCGAGATATAACACTCAGCCACTACAACACCCTGGGTATCACACCATCACAGGTATCAGCACCTCGTTCTCACCTGAGCCGAACCGCGTGGGGACGCAATCAGGCCCGAGGAAGACGGGAAGGTGAAGTCTTCCAACTGGGGCAAGGTGACTAGACAGGGGGGTTCTGTGGGTGGAGACAAAGGTGACAAGATGCCAGTGGAGGGCAGCATGACATCATTGTAAAGAGGAGCGTCTTTCAGCACTGAAGGCTCTGTCCCTGTAAACGACAGTCCAGTGGTCACACACACATCTTTTGATGATGGCACTCCAGCAGGAACATTTGGTTTGTTCAGTTTGCCCTCAAACTGTGTTTTATTGTCTTTACACACACCTGCATTAGTAAAGTCCGGGGTGACATCAGTGTCTGTCTGTAGCTCTGTTTCTCTCTTTTCATCCTCATTTCTCTGAATCACTGCGTCCTGGCTCCATGTCTCACCTTCTGTCCTGCACCCGTCCTCGTTTTCCTGCTTTATTACCGACTGATGCAGAGATAGAACGAGCTCGGGGTCTTCAACACCACTGCAAACGGTCCACGGCAACACACACAGCTGAATTATCATACACACCCCCACCATGTGTAACACTACACTTACCATATAACACACACATACATACACACACACACCTGAGGACGTAGTTGAGGCAGATGACACACTGCGGTTGAGAGTTTTTGTTGTTGTAAATGACAGTGGCCTGAGTCTCCACCCACACAAAGCCTCCGCCCTTCACCAGCATACGGTACTGACCAGTACACGCCTGGCCCTTCACAAACACTACACACAAATTTCAAAGTTTACATAATTTTTATAACATTCATAGAATAAATCTACATACAATAAATCACAATATTTGTTTTTTTTTTCATATCTAAGCGGATGGTGTGTGTGTGTGTGTGTTTCTTACAGTTGTGATATGTTTTGGTGAGACTTTCTGAATCCAGTGCATGAAAAAACTCGTACACAGAACACTGAAGGAGATCCTCAGGATCATAACCCAATAGCTGTGTGACCCTAAACACACACACACACACACACACACACACACACACACACACAGTAAGAGAAGCTACTTATTTGATTCTAAACACCACTAGATGGTGCTGTGCAGTACAGCACAGAGTGGAGGTGTTCTTTACCGCTCATCACAGTAGGAGAAGCGCATGTCGAGTGTGTGTTTGCTCAGGAACGTTCTAGAGTCTAGAAGCACGTCAATGTTGGCCGGATGTGGGATTGGTTCACAGATCAGCACTAGGTACGATACTGGCCCCCTGCTGTCTCCGCACACACTTTTCTGTGTGCACTCCACACGGATGTGTCCAGAACAGCGCAGAACCTGAATTTTGTGTGAGTGGGTGGGTGGGGTGGGGGGGTTATTTTCTTACAAACACAATGTTTATTTTCTTTGTGTGTGTGTGTGTGTGTGTGTGTGTGTTTGTGTGTATGCTGCACCTTCCATGTAGCAGATCTGAGGTTGACAGTGCGCCCCCTACTGGTCAGAGTGCACTTCATCCGCAACAAGCGATTCTGCTCATCGCTCGATTTCTTACAAAAACCTGAGAAAGAAATAAAGTAACCCATAACTATTTACAGTGAAAGATCCAATCAGGTGTTAGTATGAGCATGTGTGTGTGTGTGAGTGAGTGTGTGTGTGAGAGAGAAAGAGAGAAAGAGAGAGAGAGAAAGAGAGAAAGAGAGAGAGAGAGAGAACGAGAGAAAGAGAGAGAAAGAGAGAGAGACCTGTTCTGTTAACCAGCATCTCTCGGATCTCATCATGGTCACAAGGGTGTGTGAATTCAAACACACTTTGTCCAGACAGATCAATCTGTTCAAAACAGAGACAGAGAGAGAAATTGAGAGAGAGAGTGTGAGAAATATATATATATATCTGTATTTAAAATAATTATTAAATTATACAATAAAACAATGTACCTATAAAATAAAAATCTAAAGGCTAACATGCTAACAGGTAACATGCTAGCATGCTACTGACCAACAGGGTAATGCTTAACAACTAGCATGTTTACCGCAAACGTGCTAATACGCTAATGACTGGCATGTTAGGATGATAATGACTAACATGTTACCAGCTAAAACCCTAACATGCTATTATGCTAATAACTATAATGCTAGGGTGATAATGGCTAGCAGCTAACACTGTAACATACTAAGATGTTACCGACTGTCATGCACACACATACTTTACCTGAGGAATCCCCAGACACTTGTTGATGGTTTCTGTTGCGTAAACGACATCTCCATCCTGAGAGAGAATCATGAGGAAGCCGTCAAGAGCCCTCACACAAGAATCGCTCCACTGAGCGTCCAAATCGGACTGCTCACCCATCATCACTACAGAACGCAGGAAGGAAAGTCATGAAACCATGGCAACCAGTAATTAACCCAAAAATAGGACACACCCACTTAGCTAATCATAAAGCTGTTCCTGCAGCAGGTGGTGAAAAAAATATCACTGCTGTTATGAAAACAGCACCACGTTCATCCATCATGGACACCTGACACTCATGACGTCACAACCCATGAAATACTGACATTACATCTCATTTGCATAGAATTTACATATTTAAAGGAATGCATCTGAACAACTTAAAAATAACTTTTGCAGACATGTGGGAAGGGACCTGTATTAAGAGCCGAGCGCAGGTGCAGGTAACTCAGCGTGAGACGGATGATCGATGCTTTATCAAGGCTCTCGGTGATGCTGTGATGGAGAGGAAGCTGATTGGCCAGCTGATTAAAGACCTCAGTTTCCTTCACACGCCTACAGCGTGCTGCATCACGGCACCTCGCCTTCCTCCTCTCGCAGCTCTGTCTACACACACACACACACACACACACACACACTCATGAAACTTAATTTATTTACAGGAGGCAGAGACAGGGCATGTGCATTTTTAACATCTTTATCAAGTGCAATCCAGTCAGTATCATCATCACAGCGTGGGTCAAAGTACAAACACATCAGATATCATCTAAAACTAGCACGAAAAAGAAAACCACACAGGACCAAACAAATATGAAAGAGCAGACACAGGAATACACAACAGGAGGGAAAGTGGGCCACGAAGGAACCGATAACAAGCAGACACCGAACAAAAGAACTGTGGTGTCCCCACACAGGCGGAGACTCGGGGTAAGGCCAGGAAACGAGGCTCGCAGGTTGCAAATGGTAAATCTCTCTAGTTATACCATGGTAACCATGGTGACAGGGCAACTGGAGGATGGTATATTGTGTGATGTCACAAACTCACCGGCACACACTCTCACTGTCAGCATTCTGTTCCAAAGGAAGTGACGCATTTCTGAAGATTTGGTGGAATCTGTGTGTAAATTGATTGAGATTGTTTATCATGTTTTTCATCCTTTGCTCTGTATTTTTCTTCAGTTATTCCTGGGTTTTAAATGCGACAGTTAGAACAGAGAGGAATCAGCATCAGGTTTCTCCTGAGAAATCCCGAGGGAGTTTGGGGGGTCAATTACAAAAAAATAACACTAATCATGAGAAAATGTTCATGCAGCTGAATGACATCTCAGAGGGGTTTCTTCTCACCACCTCTCCCTGTCCATCTGCCTGTCTGTCTCTACCTCTACCCTTTTCTCTGTCTATCCATATTTGTCTCTCCCTCTATCTCTGTCCATCTTGGTCTCTCTCTCTCTCTCTCTCTCTGTCCTGTATGCATGACCCTGAGCAGGCGCTTCATTTTCTTCTGCTCTTTTGGTCTCAATGCTTTACCGACTGTGACCCTGAGCGAGTCCCTAGTTCTCCCATTCTCTGAACTCGATCGAATTGTTAAAGCACAACATCACGACTGACAGCCTCCAGAAAGATTATTTCTTAGCGTTGCATTATTTTCACAATGTTTTTTTCCCCCAAATAAGGCTGTTTAAAGGGCAAAACTGAAACAGACACACGCTGAAAGGCAGAGAGTCTCCCGGGGGGAATTCTAGCTACAGGAAGGCATATTGATTGTAAATGGCAAATGGCGTCGCTCAGAATACCAAAGAACCCTAATGGATTACAAGACCAAATATAGGTATAGTATCTTCTTCATGCTCAGCTCCTAACACAGCGTTATAGAGCTTTTGGCTTCATTCCATCAGCCTACAAATGTAGCATTACTTCAAACAGCGCAGATCACATCATAAAACAGCTAATATAATGTAAGAGTGCACCGCAACAGCCTGGTTTTATTATATCACAACCATAACGGCGGGTATTACACTTATCAAAACAAAGGCGAGATTCTGAATGTAACTAAAAGATTTATTTTGGTGCAGAACTGAGATCACATGCTCACAGATCCCTGTTGCAGAGAAAGGGCTTTTGGAATGTACATGAACCCTGAGCTAAAGTAACTGCTATTTATTATTAGGCTTGCTGGAGAAATCTGTGTACAGAAACAGATTTCATGTCCAGTCTGTTGCTTATTCATCATAAAAATATGAAAATGAAAAATACCTAAACCACTATATTGATTTTGGAATTTATTAAATGCACAGCATGCAGCTTAGTGCTGTATCTATAGTAAAAAAACACTTACTACACACCATCACATTGCTGTGAAACATAAGGAATTATTAATCATTGAATTAATTAATAAGTTATTATATTATATAGAGCCTAATTTAAATAAAATCCTTCCCGTGTGAAGCAAACACCGAGTCAAAACATAAGATAGCGCCACCACGACTTAGCAGCTCTCCGTACCTCATCGCAAGATTATATGTTAGAATTTTTGGAAAGGTCGCAAAAACAATGGTGAGACTAAACAGATATAACGATATCACAAAACGAAAATGAAACAACGGATATGTTGCCATACTGGACTGTTGTTCATGCTTAGATAAATACCATCACTTCAGATGAGAGGAAGCAATGAGCTGGAGAACCGATCACCTCCTCCATCCATCCATCCCCCCCCCCCTCCACCCCCCCCCCCACACCCCCCCCCCCCCCCATCTGTCCATTTTCATTCTCAACCGTTTCTCACACACCCCCCCCCCCCATCCCCCAGATCTATTCCGTTTGTCATTCGTCCCTGAGAGCAGCAGCAGAATGAGATTACGACTTTATTGCTTTTCTGCCTCGGCTGCTTTAAAAACCTCGCGGCATTGGAATGAACAATAAACGTTCTGGAAACAGACTGAAATGAAAAGTCTGAAACGTAAAAAGCACAAGTTGGTTTTAATCACATCAGTTATTTAATCCCTGTGTTTTTATTTTAGCATCAGAGTTAAACACAGAACAAGGATAAATTAAACAGGGATTAGTGTGTGTGTGAAAGAGAGAAAGAGAGAGAGAGAGAAAGTGAGAGGAGAGAGAAGAGAGAAGAGAGAAGAGAGAGAGAGAGAGAGAGAGAGAGAAGAGAGAGAGCGAGAGGAGAGAAAAGAGAGAAGAGAGAAGAGAGAGAGAAGAGAGAGAGAGAGAGAGAGCGAGAGGAGAGAGAAGAGAGAAGAGAGAGAGAGAAGAGAGAGAGAGAAAGTGAGAGGAGAGAGAAGAGAGAGAAGAGAGAGAGAGAAGAGAGAGAGAAGAGAGAGAGCGAGAGGAGAGAAAAGAGAGAAGAGAGAGAGAGAAGAGAGAGAGAGAGAGAGAGAGCGAGAGGAGAGAAAACAGAGAAAAAAGAGAGAGGGAGAGCCCTGTTTGTGTTTCTGGAGTGAAAACACAGAATCAGATGTTTGTTTGTGTAAATATTTATCACAGAGAAAAATCCATGAGTTTATTTAACACTTTATATCAGCAGTAGATTTACAGAGGACGGCATGGTGGGGTTGTGGTTAGCACGTCCGGCACACAGCAAGAAAGTCCTGGAAGAGCGTTTCTGTGTGGAGTTTGTACGCTCTCACTGCGCCTGCATGGGTTTCCTCTGGACACTCTGGTTTTCCTCCCACAGTCCAAAGACATGCACATTCGCAAACTGGCCTTTCCAAATTGCCCCTAGATGTGAGCGTGAATTGTTGTGTGTGCGTTGGCTGTGTGATGGATTGGCGAGCTGTTCAGGGTGTACCTCGCCCTCACACAGAGTCTGCTGAAATAGGCTTCACCCTCCCCGCGAGTCTAGGAGGACTCATCGGTTCATTAAAATGAATGAATAAAGGAATAGATTTACAGAACTATAGAATAAAAAACTAACTAATAAATAATAATGACAAAAAAAAAACAAAAAAAAAGACCCGAAGACAAAAAAATCTGTCTCATTTCAGAATCAGTCATGTACTGCGGCATGTTGTCCACGTTTCTCTCTCTGAGCTTCAGAATCTTTCACACCAACATGCTCGGTCATTAGCTGGTACTCAGTGCTTTCTGCTGTCAGACCACAGAGATGCAGCATCATGGCGACTTTTTTCAAGTCACACGGTGCATTTGGTATGTAAATACAACACGTTTTGGTTTTAATTAGCAAATCTTTTTATACATGATATTTATCATCATCATCAACATCCATTTTCTGAATCACTTAATCCTAATATGGGTCACGGGGAGGCTGGTGCCCATCTCAGCCGACTCTGGGCGAGGGCAGAGTACACCCTGGACAGCTCGCCAGGCCATATATGATATTTATTATCTCTACTCCAAACTTGTGTGGATTATTGTAACAGGTTTTTTCGTGATGTTACAAGCCAGACAGATCACAGTATTGCCATAAACAAGCACCACATGATGAATTCACAGAACGACTGTATATGAGACAAACCTTTTTTGTTTTTTACCCTAAACGGTGTTTTGTTGATGTTAAAAAAAGTGGTAAAGTAGATAGATATTAAATTTGATGAAAGCAGAATAAATAATAAAATGTATCAGATTAATTTGTTAACAGTAACAATAACTTGGGTTAATTTACAACAGAATTTGCAGATTACCGTTAACGATGCTCCCTCCTTGATTAGCAATTAATTGAGCTAACATTTCTCATTAACTTTCCCGGGACCGTGTAGATGTTTTCCAGACACTCAGTAATGTTTTGTAGGCAAACCGTCTTTCTAGCCTCACAATCTTGCATAAGCTGCAGATTTGCACTGGATATTGTGTGTAAGAACCCCAGTACTGGAAATGGCGCTATTAAGGTAAGTCTGTTGGGCTTTTACACCGGAGCCTAGTAGCTCATCAGGCGGTGCCTATCCCCGGTTTCGGATCGGACATGCAGAACTAGGGACAATCTGGAGATGGAGAAGAAGGAGAGATATAACACAAGCTCTGGAAGAGTTCAGGAGGGATGGAAGGGGGAGGGGGTAGTTAACCTTCTCCAGTGTCTCCTCACACCCCGGTACTGACAGCAGCACTGATACTGAGAGCTTTTACCATGGAGATGAAGTGTGTGAAGGTGCCAGCTGATCTACAGCACAACCTCCCACGCCGACACCAAGACTCACAGAGAGATGTTACTGAGTCTCTCTCTCTCACACACACACACACACACACACACATGCACACACGCACGCGCACACACGCGCACACACGCGCACACACTTAACAATCCCAATCTGATTCCAATTACTCCAAACATTAAAGATAAATTTACATAATTAACTAAAACCCACCAATACGATCACATTAAATTTACAGCCAGCTACAAGCATGGCAGCAGCGATGGTGAAAGGCCGACCGGATGCAGAAGGAAATGTCCTTATAATGACCTCAAACTCACTTTTGTTTGTGTTTATTTTCAGCACAAGATGTTTTCCAGATCAGATTGCGCTGATCTGGAAAACATCTTGTGCTGAAAATAAACACAAACAAAAACAATGATGTCATCATCAGACCATAGTACGTGAGTTTAATCACAGGTCTACTATGAGAGGATCTTTACTGTGTAATCTGACATGGAGGGAACACTCGGGATTAAATGCTCTGTTAGCCAAAACTCAGTCCAGGGTTTTCTCAGACAGGATGTCAATGAACAGATAATGTAAATGTAAATGTAAATATTAAAAGAATGGTGAAATCTCGGTGCTAAAACCTGTTTCTGAGGAGTGAAGGAAAGTACAAGAATGATGGAAAGGAAACACAATGGTGGGTTTATTTAAAGGAAAAACTGTGCTGGATGGAAGTGTTTTAATTACATGTTTTATAACTCACATCTTTCCAAAGATACAGAGGATGGAGTAATGATGATGATGATGATGATGATGAGAAAAAGGAAACTGAGATGCAATTCAGCTTTAAATCCAAAGCTACTTGCTTGTTATTGACCTGTGATATATTTATTACCTGATATAATTATAGATCATTAAAATCCTGTTCATACAACCAAAACACTATATAATTATGCTATAATACTTGAGATTATTATTATTTTTAACATTGTTATTATTATTATTATTATTATTATTATTATTACTATTATTATTATTATGCAAGAGATATTTCCCCAATTGGAAAAACACTCAGCAGAATCCTAAATGCCCCCACACTCCCTACATAAACTCGCTATCGAGCCGGTATAAAATAACAGTGCTGTGCGCCCTACCGAGTGCACTACATAAACAAGTGTGACACATTTTGGGATTCAGTCCTCTGCTCTACATCCCTTAGAAAACACGACGAGTTTCAAATGAAAAAAGAGACTTTTACAGTGACAGATTGATTATTACAGGGAAGACTGGTGTCGGTGTTGTGGTGGTGTAACCGCTCAGTCCCAAACTGAGGTAAATGAAGAGTTTTTAAATTTTACCTTTTCTTCTCAGCGGTGGCTCCTGAAGTCATTTTGTAGATTATTCACCGTTTCACGCAGATTATCAACCAACTCAGCGGTCGGTTTAAGAACGAGAGAAAAAAGAATACTATAAAAAATTAAAGAATAAAACCCTGTCTGAAAACAGAGGGTTATTAAATGCTAAACTTTTAGCTGAAGGACCTGATGCCGGCTCGTGCTCAGGCTCGTGTTCGGGCTCGCGCGGCGCTCCGGCGTCATCTGATCTGAGCCGCGTTCCCTCGCGCACTCGCGAGCCTCTTTATCCAAGTCGTCACCAGGCAACTGCCAGCAAACATCCCCCGTATTTCTCAGGGTTTAACACAAATATCTTCATCATATACAAAAACCATCCAGTGTTCTTCACTCCACTCTGCTGCAGCAGCCACTGGAGTTACACACATTCACACTTCAAGCTTTTAGTGTCAAAATGTGATGAGTGGAGAAGACACGCCCTCGATATACTGATGTCAGCTAGCAGCCTGCGTGACCACGCCCCTTTACTATTATTATTATTATTATTATTATTATTATTATTATTAATATTATTATTATTATTATTATTATTATCATTATTATAATCAACATCATCATCATTTTCATAGTTTTTTCTATGATTATGGTTGTTGTTGTTGTTGTTTTCTATTTACATTTATCCTCATGTGATATATCTGTGTTTCTGGTGAAAATATCCAGTTGCCCCCATTCTGTGCTGAGATGCTGAGATTTTCTGAATTCTGGTGCATTTCAATATATAGTTTCTGTTACTATCCGTAGAAAAACTGGATGGCGCAGCTGCAGTCCTCCATTCTACAGAAATAAATCCAAACCAAAATTTCTTCACCGTGGTGTTCCATTTGGAGCCACAGTCAGCACCATAGAGACAAGAGTTAAAGGCTAATCCTCGATACCAAGTTCACCAAGTTCGTTCCCTCGTACCGCGTTATCGAGGACAGGAGAACACTTTACGGTCATTTGGTTGCTGGAGCAGCTGCATACCTAATGTCTTCTGGTTACCTTCACAATAAAATTATACGTGTGAAATAAGTCATGTCTGGGCAGCATGGTGGAATAGGGTTATGTACGTCCGCCTCATATACTCCCTGTGCCTGCGTGGGCTTCCTCCAGGTACTTCGGTTTCCTCCCACAGTCCAAAGACATGCACTTTAGACTAACTCTCTGTTCCAAATCTCCTGTTCTCCTTGATATGAGAGTGAATGCTTGTGTGTGTATGTGTGTGTATGTGTGTGTGTTACCCTGCAATGGTCTGGCAAGCTGTTTAGGGTCGTCACCCCCTTCACCCAGAGTCGATTGAGGTGGTCTCCGGCCTTCTTGCGACCCTCATAAAGGATTAAGTGGTTCAGTGAATAAATGAATAAGGTCTTCATACACCCGACATATGCTATACATGGCAAACATGTGACAGTGTGTGATGTGACAGTCGTACCCCTGACCATGACACCCATACAGTAAATGCTTGTTGAACATCTCATTGGAGATTCATTTCTTTTTGTGGTTATAATGACTGCCACATTTCTGGGAAGTCTTTCAGTAGATTGTGGGGTGTGGCAGCGGGATTGCCTTCATTCAGTCACAAGAGCATTAGTGACAATAACTAAATAAATTCTCTTGATTTGTCTGTGGATGAAATGGATGAACACGGAGCTTTGACCAAACACAACACGAAGTAGCCTGATGCTATTTTGCTGTTCACAACATAGTGAAGGATTTTATTATCCTGTTTAAACAACTGATACTTCACCACCACCAAATTAGTAACGAGTTGCACTCATTGGCAAGCTGATCTGAGCACTCTGATTTGCCAAAAAGAGTCGTGGCTATCTGCTTCTTCTGATATCTCTCCACTGCTTCTGCTCAGAAGAATCACAAACAATACAGAGAGAGAGATAGAGAGAGAAAGAGAGAGAGAGAGAGAAGTACAATTCAATTACTCTGCCTCATCATTTATCAAGGCAATGAATCAGACATGGCCATTAGAAGGAGACATTCGTACCCCAGTGGAGCTCAGGCTGAGCGTTGAATCGTCGAATCAAGAGCCACAAAATGTCATTACTCCCCATCTGACATTGTAAAAGGGGGTGGGAGATAGTGAGGTGCATTAGCCTAATTATATAAAAAAGAAAAGATAATAAATTATACACTCAACACCCCATCAAACATGGTAACGTGATACACGGGTCTGAGAGAGGAGCATGATCCACGTCTAATGAAACACAAATCAAGTAGAAACGACACTCGAGAGCGAGGGAGAAAATCTGAAAATTCCATCCTTTTAAAGCTGGAAATGTTACAGACTTTAAAAAAGGGTTGCAAAGGGCTCTAAGGGATAATTAACAATTGTATTATTATATTTGAAGGGAAATAATTAATTAATCCTGTTTTAATGAATGTACATTTCCTGTTTTATATTATTGTCCACCTCCTGTATCTTACATGCATTAATCTTTGAGTTTGGGTCTTGTGAGCTTTGCAACACAATGTTCCTATTAGCCACACTCCATAGGTAGATCTATAGCATGAACTGCACGTAGTCACATTCCACAGGTAGACCCCTTGTGTCCCTTTTTTTGACCCTGTTCTTTGCATGTACACTCTTCCTTTATGTGGTACTTCCCCCTAAACTTTCCATGAAATACAGCAACACCACATGCTATGTATAAATACTGCTGATGTCTGACTGTGTCTTCAGAAGGCTTGAATAAACGAACTAAGTGCCTTTGTTGAAGCCTCTCCCAAGCTTGATGACGGCACGGAGTTGGACAGAGTTGGCGGAGGAGAGAGTTGATGAATTGAGGAATAAGTTTTCTTGCAATATTATTGTAATTATTAACAATTGTATTATCATACTATTATTATTATTATTAATATTAACAATTGTGTTATACTATTATAATTATTATTATTATTATTAACATTAATAATAATAAATTATCAACATTTACATGTTCTCCTTGTGCTTGCGTGGATTTCCTCCGGTATTCCGGTTTCCTCCCACAATCCAAAAACATGCACAGTAAGCTGATTGGCTGTTCCAAATCCCCCTAGCTGTGAGAGTGAGAGTGAATGGTTGTGTAAGTGTTGGCCCGGCAAAGGCTTGGCGAGCTGTTCAGCGTACCCCACCCTTGCCCAGAGTCGGCTGAGAAGGGCGCCAGCCTCCCCGTGACCCTTATTAGGATTAAGTGGCTTAGAAAATGATTGAATGAATAAATAATAATAATAAAAATAATAATGCAGAACACTCTTCACTCTTCCACTTTTAAAATAAATGTGTGTTGATATCCTCGATGTGGCAGTCTGATAAACCATGCAATGAAAAAACAAAGCAAAACAAAAAACAAAACGTTCCAGTGCAGTACAAATCGAGAACAAACACAAAAATTATAAAGATTTCAAGAATAGATTTTCTTTTTTAAGGAACTTGTCCCTCCACCCTGAATGCAGTCATTCGGCTGAGACGTCTTCACGTGTGAAGCGTATCCCTTTTTCCACTAAAACTACAAAGCTGATTAGTAGCTAATGAATAATAGAAGCTTCCATTCTTCAGTTCAGGACTGTGCAGTAAAAGTGAATCGGTATATCAACAAAACCTCTGTTAGCGTCTCCTCAGTCACTTCGTGGAGCTGTTCTGAATCTCACACAAAAGAACAAACATGAACTATCAGATGATCGGCTCGTAAAACAGACTTTAAGAGGAGCTGCACACTTAAATGTGTTTTTTTTTTTGTTTTTAACTGTGAATAAAATGATGTGACTTTAAATGTGATTCAAACACCAGAAGTTTCATGATCAGAAAAAGTCAAAACGGCACTTATTGGGTAAAATCTCACACGAACCTACAGTCAACTGTCTGGTACTTTTCTACTGTAGGTCAGGGATGTTTTATAAAAAAAAAAAAGCTTGATGGGAATAAGAGCAGTGTGTTACAGTTGCGAGAGGAGAACTGAGGAAACGTCGGAGCGGACATGCCTGAGGATTTACCATGGAATCATTCAGCCAATCATCGTCATCATAAACCAATCTGCACGAGAGAATTTACAGATCTCTTTTTAAAAGTTACTTGTTGTGGAAATCATGTTACTGTGTCACAGACACAGTCACACACACAGTGTGAGTAATAATAATGGCACCCCGACTCCGGACTGCACCAGTAACCCACTGCAGACGTAGCTGTGTTCCGCTTCACTTTCTCTGTGATTTCAGTTTAAAATAATTTATTCTTTAATAATCATTATTTATCACACGCACATATTATAATCATTCATATCACACGCACAACTCAAACACAACAAACCAAACAAGTAAAAAAAAAAATCATGGGTGCTTTCAGTGACAAAACATCAGGCTCTTACAAACTATACAACCTTGACACACACACACACACACGACATATGTAATAATGCGAGGAAAAAACATCATAAAGATGAAACCATGAAATGAATCCAGTGTTAAAATAAAAAGCCTGAAACCCCCATCTGCCTTTCATACCCCTTCTGATATGCACCCTGTGCACCCCATGTTACTCCATTACACGACAGTAATTATTATTATATGAATGTTGCGTTTCTAGTTCCTGTACTAACTCCTCCAATTCCCTCTATAAACCATGCCTTCTGTCAAAACCTCCCCCGATCCTGGGACACTCTTCTAATAACCCCATTTCCCACTCTCACCACCCCACACACCGCTCCAATTCCCGAAATACCCAAGTGCTAAGCTTAAAATAATCAGACACATCTTTCATTTTAACACCATATTTTTTAGATTTTCCCTTTAAAACGAGGTGATGGGGTCACTGAATTCGTCACCATCCAGAGAATAACAAGGTGAAGAAGAAGGGTTTCCAATAACACTGCCACCACTGAGAGCGTTACACGTTCCGGCCAACATTTCATAACGTATTCATAACACCTAATAAAAGATTTATATCTGTAAAAATGGTCCATCGCCTGCATCTAACCCAGTGTTTTTTTAAATTCTTTAATGGCGATAAGCACAAGGCTTTCACAAGGGCTAAAACTTAACTCTAATCCAACTGTGTAGAGGGCTGAAGCTAGAGCCTATAACTGGATCAACAAAGGCGGCGCTTAAGCTACATTCCTTCAGTATGACACTCTGCGTAGCTACACAATACAGCCATTTAGCGAGATTATATCAGCACTGATGTAAAGAGCTGCTTACATCCTAACAAACCTTTTTTGTTGTTGTTTACATTAGCGCATTAAAACTAGCCACTATTGATAACTAAACAAGTATTCTGTATCCTACAAAGATGTATATCAATCCAAACAAGTAATAAATAAATAAATAAAGTTTATTGACTCGGAAAACACAAACCTCCACCAAACCCCAAAAAATAACAAAATGGTACACAGCACCCCCTGCTGGACCTCCTGTAATACGACACTTCCAAAAAGTCTTCCTACCTCACACTCTTAAAGAACCCTTAAAGATTTTAGTGGGATCATCTCTAAAAGCTAACGGAGTCTCCCTCTGGTGGAAATTTCATGAAACCAACATTTTTTGTGTAATCAGACTAATAAACAAACATAAAAGCTAAAATATAGCTCCACCCCCACTGACCCAGAATATTCCAAACCGAAGAAGACCCATTCCTGATATACAGGTTATGGTGGAGATTTTTTGGCCACTTTTGTGTTCATTGCAGCAATCATTGTGGATTAGCAGGGAACGCAAACATAGATAAAAACACCACATGACCTGTAGGTGGCGCTGTAAAATACAACACTGCAACAGTTTTTTCTTTTTTGCTGAAAAACAACTGGAATTTAATCCCATCAGGACATTTTGTATTACATTTTCTCTCACATACTGTAATAAATGCTAATGCTAATGTAAGCTACAATAAAATGTGCATAATTTTCATTTCTACTGACACAAAGACTAAAAACCATTTATCTTTTTTATTAAAAACTCACCTGCGGGGTTTAGTACCGACACTACACTCACCATCGTCTTCACTGACTTCAGCGAATCTGAATACTTTGTTTTTGTTTATTGAAACGGTACGGATTAAACAGTGTCGTTATCCTTTGTGTACATCATGACTGCAGTGAAAGCAGCGCAAACCCGTTCCTGACACGTCGCTCATTCACCAGCAGATTTCTGCCTTTTCACATTTTCATAAAAATATATACTGTACATACATGCATATATAAAATTTGCTGAAGTCACATCTTGTCTGTGGTGAGTTCCACATTCCCCCGAGCATGTCATAGCGTTTTGGAAAAATTCACAGTCCCTGTTAAAGTCTCCCGACGCCGCTGAGCCTTCACCAATCCCGAGGCTTCTGATTTCAACGCTCATGTCAACAGTCATTATTGGCATGATGTCTTCTACTGTCTGGGGATTTTCTTTACGATGCGCAGTACTTCAGTATTTCCTCCGAGGTGAAGGAGAAGTCTTGGAACTCGTCCTGGTTGATCTGCGGGATCACGGCGTCCTCGATGGGAGTGAGGATCGCGTCTTCGCTCGTGAAGTCAGGGTCGAAATTATTCACGTCCTCACCAGTTTTCTGTTCAGAGACAAAACTGTGATGAGGATGAGAGAGAGTAAGAGAGAAAGAGAGAGAGAGAGAAAAAGAGTGAGAGAGAGAAAGAGAGAAAAGGCTGCGGAAGAAATGGTCACTGATAGCTGATAGAATGTTAGTGAGAACATGGATGCTACACAACATTAAATGTAACTATAGTGTAAAGGGACAAAAGGATTTTACTGAAACACACACTGTGGTTTATTCTGAAAAAAACAATTCTGGATCCAGGAATTGTTTGAAGGATCCTTTAACACTATGAGGTAGGACGACTATTTGAAGTGTGGTATCACAGTAGCTCTGTGTGAGCTTTGTTTTTGTTTATGTTTTTTTGGGTTATAGCTTGGCTGGGGATTGCCTTCTCGTAAATAGATTACATTACAGCCCGACCTCAACCCACAGTGTGTGATTATTCTTCTCATAAGTGTGACTCACGATTTGGGGTTTAAACGGGGGCTCGATTTCCCGTCGGTGCAGTTTGTCCCAGTCAATGGTGCTGAAGAACGCGTGCGACATGACAGCATTTTCTCCACCGTTTGCCGCCATGCAGCCCAAACGCCGAGCCGGATTCTTCGTCAGGAACTGAGGGGAAACACGGTGACACGAATTAATAGAAATGTGTGTCAGCTGATGTGACAACAGAAAGGATTCTGGGTTATAAATAAATAAATAAAACAGGTTGGCAAAAAAATAATTGAATGTAACTTTTCTTGACACTTTTAATTTTATTTTATTCAACTTTATGGTGTGTGTGTGTGTGTGTGTGTGTGTGTGTGTATGTGTGTGTATTGATGACAAATCCTATAATTCAGGATGCGTCTGTGATGGTTAAAACTTTTGTCCCTTTTTGTTTGACCTGTTTTTTTTTTACGGTGGTGTGATATTTACATATTTATACTTTATTCCCCTTTCATTCATAAGAGTCAGCAATTTCCATTTCTAAAAAATGCTGACGTCAACAAAACACACACACACACACACACACACACACACACACTCAAACTGGATCGTATATCATCACTCCAATTCTCATGTATGCATGCAGTGTTTATCTGATCGTCTTTAGCTGTAGTGTGGTGTGTGTAGATGTGTGTGTGTGGTGTATGTGTGTGTGGTTGCTTTAGGGCTCAAAGAAACAGCCTGACAAAAACATTAAATACAAATTAACATTGTGAAGTTTGATAAATGATGATGGCATTTAGCTGATTAAAGCACACACACACACACACACACACATACACACACGGTATGTATAATGGTTTCTTAAACAAATGACTGATTGTGTTTAAAATCACACACTATGTACGTCACCCAGATGTTTGTAAGAGCCTATTTGTACAACATCTGTATCAGTCTCTTGTGGCTCCTCTCCCTCAGGTTTAATAAAGCAGTTTGTGCATTAAATGTGGAAATGAACCTCACCCTCTCACCTGGGAATAGACACAATAAACTACTGCTCGGACAGTGCTGAATGTGATCACAGTCAAAAGCTAAAGGTTTAGCACCCTGTATCACTGTTCCAGTATTGGCATTTATTATATTATTATTAACATTTTATAACTTTAGTTTTAGAGGACTACATCATGTACATCAACCCACTCGACTAGGATGGAGTGCAGAACTGATACTGACGTGTAAACTTAAGGACATAAATCAGAACTTTCATACAGAGCCCTGCACAGCTGCTAAGTGTATTGTTAGGAAATGTGTGTGTGTGTGTACGCGCGTGTGTGTGTCTCACAGCTTTAAGGATGTCCACGGCGGGGGCGGTCAACCACGAGGCGTAAATTATCTCCTCATTCAGAATGCACTCAAACAAATCATCCTCGTTTTCTGCCTCGAAGGGGGCGTGGCCTGAAAGCATCTCGTAAAGGAGCACACCCAGTGCCCACCAATCAACCGACGGTCCATATAACATCTCCTGAAGGATCTACACACACACACACACAGAAGTGAAAAACAGTATAATACAGCACTGTATCAGTGTTGGATGAATGTAGACCCCACCCACCTCAGGAGCGATGTAATCTGGAGTTCCGCAGAAGGTTCCGGTAGCGGCTCCTTCAAACATCCCCTCTTTACACATACCAAAATCGGCCAGCTTACAGTGACCATCCCGGTCCAACAGTACGTTATCCAGCTTCAGATCCCTGCACACACACACACACACACACACACACACAGATTTTTATTATTATTATTATAGCTATATTTTTTGAAGTAGAACTATTTTGAGATGTATTTTGGCCTCTGTGTGTGTGTGTGTGTGTGTGTGTGTGTTTGACCTGTATATGATGCCCTTGCCGTGCAGGAAGATGAGTGCGCAGGTGATCTCTGCTGTATAAAATCGAGCTCGGTTCTCTTCGAACTTCCTCGACTTCTGAATGTGGAACATAAGATCACCGCCGTTCACAAACTCCATCACAAAGAACAGGCGCTCCTGAGACACGGCGAAAACACGACAGCGTACTTACACACTCAGAGTGTGAGGGACGATAAGGTTGATTCCATCTCACTTTATTAATATTCTTATTTAATTCTGTACTCGGCTGCTGAACCAATACAATGTCCTATATACACCCCATTATACAGCTAGAAACATAATGTATACATGTGTGTGAGTGTGTGCGAGTGTGTTTGTGTGAGAGAGACAGAGAGAGAGAGTGTGTGAGAAAGAGTGTGTATGTGTGTGTGTGCACGACTGTGTATATGTGTGTGCACGAGTGTGTGTGTGCACGCGCATGTGTGTGTATGTGAGCGAGTGTGTGTCTGTGCAAGTGTTTGTGTGAGAGATGGATAAAGAGAGAGTGAGTGTGTGTGAGAGAGAAAGAGAGAGAGAGTGTGTGTGTGTGTGTGTGAGCGAGTGATTGAGTGAGTGTGTGGTATAAAAGATTGATGCCTTCTGACACAGCTGAGTGCACGAAGACTCTTACATTCTGTTACAGCATTACAGAAACATGTGAAGCTCACACGCGCGCGCACGCACGCGCGCACACACACACACACACACACACACACACACACACACACACACACACACAAAACCCCAGATCTTGCTTTAAGTTTTACTGCCCTCTTGTGGCACTGCAGGAATATTACTGTTGTGTGTGTGTGTTTCTCACCAGGTTCTGGAAGCAGCAGTACAGGTGTGTGAGGTAAGGATGCGAGTGTGCAAGAGTCAGCACTCGTTTTTCCGTCAGCGTGCACTCGACATCATCATCTTGCAGAATCACATCTTTCTTCAAAATTTTCACAGCAAATACACGATCAGAGTCATTCAAGCGGGCCAGCATCACCTACACACACACAACCGAGGATAAACCCCTATACATGATTTCTTGATACACTTCCTACAACATGAATCAATTCACTGATCTGAATAACTCATTTGATTCACTGAGTTGCTGAATCGATTCCTTGACCGAAGCAGCGAATTGGAGTCATCAAGTTCATCGTTTAAAGCTATGAATTAAAAGAGTGTATGGATATCAGATCAGGGGTCTGAGAAACTAAAATGATTCACTTACTTAAATTCATTCAAATGATTTTCAAAACCGATTCCTTATTCTAAACAACAAATCTGATTCGTCAGTTCACTCAGTCAAATTTCTGTTCATTCCGTTAAACATCCAGTTTTACAAACTAAGTCACTGTGTCAATTACAAAGTGTGAACAACTCATTTGATTCATTCACTGTATTGGATCCTGGTTCAATCCTGTGATGCATCCAAATTGATTCCCTGGAGTTAACCAGGCATTTCACTGATTCACTTCATCAGCAGACAACTAACTTAGGACAAGATGCTGCCTACTGAGACAGAGTTCTTCAAAAGAAGTCTCTCACTCTTTCACACACACACACGCACACACACACCTTGCCAAAGCTGCCTTTTCCGAGAACCTGAATAAATGTGAAGTCTTCGATGTGCAACGTTCGACCTTTGCTCTCCTGTGGAGAAACGCCTTTCTTCACACTCACACGATGAGAGGAAGACTCTTCAGTGGAAGGGCTCTGACATACACACACACACACACACACACACACACACACACACAGAGAAGAGCCAGAGGCCTTCAGTGAACACAATGTTTGATGTAAATGTGCGGAGAGCAAATGTAAGTGTGTGTGTGTGTACCAGTGTGTTGCG
>JAOUQZ010000039.1:255692-271673 GCA_028564935.1 Neosilurus hyrtlii
TGTGTGTGTGTGTGTGTGTGTGTGTGTGTGTGTGTGTGTGTGTGTGTGTGTGTGTGTGTGTGTGTGTGTATTTGCTTCCTACTGAGGACCGGAGTATGATTTTAAGCAATAAAGTGAGGTCATTTTTGGGAAGGGGGAACACTTAGGCTGGTCCTCGATTCTTTCAGGGCTGAGGGTTCTGGGTTTTCTGGTTGAGGTTTGAACTGCATTCAGGATAAAATTTGTCATTCAGAATTTATAACATTCTGACTATTGAGACATTACCAGCACAAGATCAATAATTATTAATCAAATTAATTGTTTAGTCGTCTTTTTGTCATGTAATAATAATAATAAATGAATAAAAATAACAAAAAATAAAATATAACAATGATAATATTAATAATAATGACAAGCTCAGGAGTTTTCACTCATTACTCTCTCTGTGCAGGAGGGTGTAACAGTCAGAGGCCCAGTCAGGTGACAGCTGTTCATGATCGTGTCTCCTAAAGACATCTGTTCGTCTTCTGAGACACCGCGTAGAATAAAACAGGGCGTTTAAAATCTCACCTGAAGCCCACGATGCCCATGCTGGCCATGGCGTAGGCCAATCCCAGGATCCCACTTCCCATGATGGCGTTCATCAGATTAAACACGGAGAAGGTGAAGGAGGAACCTCTGGAGACCTGAAGATCCTGAAACACACAGAGGGAGAGAGAGGGAATGAGAGATGCATTATTAGTAGTCGTAGTAGTGGTATCGGTGGCTCAGTGTGATGGAAGATGCTAAAATTCTGAGAGTCAGGTGATTTCAGGATCCATGTGATATTAAATATTTCATGTTAACATTGACTTTTTCATGATTAAACAAAATATCCCACAAACTCGAAGTTCTCATGGAGTAGTGGGGGGCTGTGAGGGGACGTTGATCCAAGTCTATGTAGTTTGCTTGTATGCGTTTTGTTTACCTCCCCAGAGCCGTTTATTTCTGCATGGAAGCCCAACCCAAGCGGCTCTCTCAACCTTCCTATAACCGTGCCACGCACGTGCCACCTCATAAGTCGAGTCGCCCATGGAATTCTGGGAGAGCTACCGAGCCCAACCAAATATTGGTGCGCTCGCTTTACAGTAATAATTTCCATTTCTCCTCACTCCAACAATTTTTGGAGGAAACTGAAATACACAAAGGAGCCCCATATAAACTCTATACAGAAACACCCTCGCTGAGATCGAGACTTGAACCCAAGACCTTTTTATTTTCTAATGTTAATTTAATAGGGATCCTAACTATTATATAATGCATTTGCATATCACTACATCTGCGTTTCTATTATTATAGTTTTTTTATTTACTTCTGTTACTCTCTAATACCTGCTGCTCAACTAAACAGCAAATTGTGTAATCACAGTAAAACATTTCTTGGTCTATCAGATCAAGACTGACTTTATTATTATTATTATTATTATTATTATTACTATTAGTAATAGTAGTAGTAGTAGTAGTAATAGTAGTATTGTTATGACATATAAGAGAGATTTTTATCTTAGCTTTCTGCTAAAGAGGAAGTAGGACATACCTCAGTACAAACACAACCATCTGCCCCGGTAGTATTTCAGTCGCACTACCTTTTTTTAAACCAATCATAATCATACTGCACACACAGCATAAAAAGCTCAGCAAGAACAGCTGCATGAAATAAATAAATAAATAAAAAGAGAGAAGTGCACGAGGCTGTCATATGACTACTGAGTAGAGAGGGCGGTGTTTACATAAAGAACATTACAAGTGATCACATGGTTTACTGAGAAACATCTGTACAAGTCTGATCGTTAAGATTCAAAGATCTGATCATTTAAAGTTTCCCTTCAGTTCCAGATGGATTGAATAAAGATGAAGTACAGTGGAGTCTCTGGGAAATAAAATGGAATCAGATCATCAGTGTCTTTCTGAAACTATTAGTTTCCTCCTGTACGCGAGTGTTAATGACCCCTGCACCGCCGCCTTGATATTAATAACACCACCATCTTTTTATTTCTCCAGAAATCTTTTCCCTTCTTCTGTTTCTTTTCACTCAATCTCAGATTTTTACACTTTCTACCAATCGCTGTTGCACCGCCAAGTTATCACACACGCACAAGATCGTTCCTCCGGTCACGCCGTCTCATTATTGTTATTGTAAACGTACAGAACCAGAACCAGATGTAGAGCAGGTAAGAGATACTAAGCCTTTATATTCATCCAGAGTGAACAGATAATGAAAGATAAAACACAGACCGGATCTTCACTCGTGAATGAAGACGTTTAAGAACCATGATTTAATTTTATAAGCTGTTCTGTAAGATCCTGTGTCTCAGTGCGAAGAGCTCAGGATCAGTTCAGAGCTCTGATCTCACTGTGACACAAAACACAGATGGAAAAAAGCACAGTCTGTGAATTCCAATGTTTCTCTTTGGTCCGCAAAAATAACAGCATGTATGGATTTAATGCAGAGAAAGAGAAGGGGGGGGGTAGAAAGAGAAAGAGAGAGATACAGAAAAGGGGAGGGGGAGAGAGAGGCTGAATGAGTGTGTGTGTGTGTGTGTGTGAGTGTGTATGAGAGAGTGTGTGAGAGTGTGTGTGTGAGTGAAAGTGTGTGTGTGTAAGAGAGTGTATGTGTGAGAGAGTGTGTGTGTGTAAGAGAGTGTATGTGTGAGAGTGTGTGTGTAAGAGAGTGTACGTGTGAGAGAGTGTGTGTGTGTAAGTGCGAGAGAGTGTATGTGTGAGTGTGTGTAAGAGAGTGTACGTGTGAGTGTGTGTGTAAGAGAGTGTATGTGTGAGTGTGTGTGTAAGAGTGTGTGTGTGTGAGTGTGTGTCTAAGAGAGTGTGTGTGTGAGTGTAAGAGAGTGTATGTGTGAGTGTGTGTGTAAGAGAGTGTACGTGTGAGTGTGTGTGTGAGTGTAAGAAAGTGTATGTGTGAGTGTGTACGTAAGAGAGTGTGTGTGTGTGTGTGTGTGTGTGTGTGTGTGTGTGTGTGTGTGTGTGTGTGTGTAACCTGTCCCAGCAGGGCTGTGCTCTCATCTCCTCCTTCACTTTGCACCGTTGTGTTCTCTCTCTCTCTTTTCATGTTCGCTTCTCTTTCTTTTCTTTTTTCTTTCCCCCTCCACAGATAAACTCTTTCTCATCAACACTTCATTTTAGAAACCCGATCATCATTTTATAAATGTAAATGTCTCTAAAACCAAAGCACTACTTTCTCTCCCTGATCAACTCCACCGACTTCCTGGTCATGTGACCACACCGGATGTTTACGCGGTCGATTGCTAATGACGTTTCATCCCCTGAGCTAAAACAACAGCTTTTATACGCCTAGTACCCCCCCCCCGGTAAAGTTAATATATTCATATTTATTGTGCTTTTTAAAGCCTGTTTGTGTGTAAATAAAAAACAAGTAAACAAGCGTTTTGTTAACGGACCAATCAGAGAGGCGGGCTTGTCGCCTAAAGATGACGTAGCTGGTCACCCTCATGTGTTTCACCGCCGGTGGAATGTTCAGGTAAGGTTCAGGGTTAGTGGCTGCAGAATGAAGTCTTTTTAAGACATCTGAGACTTTTAGGACAGCACGATTAGATTATTTAGGTATTTAGTTGCTTACCAAGTGTGCGATTAAGAGAGGGGTGGTCACACGTTTCTTTTCCTTAACAAACAGATACGGGAAAATAAATTCGTAGGAGATCCGTTAACAATCAGGACTCATAAAACTGGTTCATGTGTCTCATGTCATGTCATTTTCTGAACCGCTTAATCCTAATTAGGGTCGCGGGGAGGCTGGCGCCCATCTCAGCCGACTCTAGGCGAGGACAGAGTACACCCTGGACAGCTCGCCAAGCCATCGCAGGGCCATGTGTCTCATATTAATGTGTATTATTGGGGGGGGGGTAAAAGAATACGTGGTTACACCATTGGTTAAGACTCTGGATTACTGATCCAAAGGTTGGGGGTTTAAGCCCCGGCAACACGACTGGCACTGTTGGGCCCTTGAGGAAGGCCCTTAACTCTCAATTGTTCAGTTTAAAAAAAAGATAAATGTAAGTCCCGGTGGATAAGAGCATCAATGGTAATGTGATGCTCAGTGTGTGCAGAAAATTTTTTAGAAGCTCTTCTGGAACTTTTGATACCAACACTTGCTTTTTATATTTGTAGCAAAACCCACAAACCTTCATGATGTCTTTTTTGTATGTTTTTTTGTTTGTTTACTGGCATACAAACATTTTTCTATAAGTTTTAAAAAAAAAAAATTCTCTAGCAGTACTTAGTAGTTTTGTGTGATTGTTGCCTCTACAGAAGCGTTCCCAGGTTCCTGCTTGCTGTCACTCAGGTTCCTCGCCGGGCTGGAGTTTGTCGCCTCTTCTTGCATCCCATCACAGGATCTGAGAAACAGTTCTCTGTGTTGCGTGTGCAGTCGGTCATAATGGACCCTGACCTCGGCCTGTACCGGTCCCCTGCTGCTGTTCGAGAGGTGACTGTCCTCGAGCGTGACGCTTTCACACAGACGGTTGTGGTTCCTGCGATACGGATCCCCACCCGTGTCCTCAACCGACTCGTCAAGAGCCTGAAGAAGGTGGCGCTTCAGAGGCCGGGCCTCAAACGCGTCGTCAGTGATGAGGGAAATGAGACAGATGAGGAGCACCGGCTGCTCCTCCTGGACCCTCAGAGCATCAAGTCGGCTGAATCGTTCAGTCCCGAGGAGGTGGCGGCACTGAAGGCGTTGGGGGTGGAGCCAGAGATCCGACACTACCAACTCAAACTGACGTACGAGAACCTGAAGAGTGAAGAGGTGCTGCGCGCCGTACTTCCTGAAGGACAGGACGTGACGTCAGGGTTCAGTCGGGTGGGACATATTGCGCACATGAATCTCAGAGACCATCAGCTGCCGTATAAAAACCTGATAGGTGAGCGGGGTGGGGATTAAAGCACATGAGAGCGTTACGCGAGATCTGTTAACAAAACAATCATTAAAATGTTTTTTTACATTATATACACTTATTAAACTCACTGGAGAAAGTGTTTGTGAGGTGCGGTCGAGTCCAAAACTTTACCATAAACACGTCACATTAGTGCCTCTGTTTCTGAATTACTAAGATAAACCAATGATCAAACAAACACGTTCAGGGGATCCAAACTTTCACACAGAGCTGAAGCAAACATGAATGCCTGAAGTCCTTTATGGGAAAAATTGCTGGCTACATAACTCCGCCCACATGTTGTATTCGCACTGTGATTGGCTGTTAAGTGAGAATACTATTGTGTGTGTGCTTCCTCCCACAGGTCAGGTGATCATGGATAAGAACCCCGGCATTACGTGTGTGGTTAACAAAACCAACACCATCGACTCGACGTACAGAAACTTCCAGATGGAGGTGTTGGCTGGAGAAAACAACATGGTGGCGAAGGTGGGGTGGAATTGAGGCGTTGGTACAGGGTCACTGTGCTTCCCGTGAGGCGAGGCTGCTGAAGCAGGACACACAGTGCTTCTGTGTTGCGGAGTTCTTCTGTAGAATTTCACATTTAGATATATCATTGGGTAAAATGAAAACAAGGCAGGAATAAATGGCTGGTGCAGCCTGAGTGATCGGCGTCGCTGATTTCTGATTAAATATCTTTTCTAATAGTTCTCATGCTGTTTGGTTTGTATTAATGAAGATTAAAGTGTGATTTCCCACCTCGTGGCGTTCTGTTCTCTCTCAGGTGAAGGAGAACGGTGTGTTGTACGAGTTTGATTTCTCGCGCGTGTACTGGAACCCTCGTCTCAGCACTGAGCACGAGCGTGTGGTTTCTCTGCTTCGCCGAGGTGACGTGGTGTTCGATGTCTTTGCTGGAGTTGGACCGTTCTCTGTGTTAGCAGCGTGCCGTGGCTGCTCCGTCTTCGCCAACGACCTCAACCCCGAGTCTTACAAATGGCTTCAGCACAACGCCAAGCTTAACAAGGTCCAGACTAAGGTCACAACCTTTAACCTCGATGGCCGGGAGTTCATCCGAGGCCCACTGCGAGAGCACCTTCCTGAACTGATCAAGAGGTCGGGTTCTTCATCTGCTATCCACGTGATCATGAACCTGCCGGCATTAGCGCTCGACTTCCTGGATGCTTTCAGAGGTTTGTTGAGGGGTCAGACGGAGTGGGCTCCTGATGGTGGCGGCATCTTTCCAAGGCTCCACGTTTACGGTTTCTCCAAAGAGGATGAGCCTGAGCGGGACGTGCTGGATCGAGCCGAGCTCAGCTTAGGGACTTCGCTCAAGGGACACTGTGAGGTGCACATGGTGAGAAACGTGGCACCCAACAAGGAGATGATGTGTGTGAGCTTCAGCATGCCGAGAGATGTACTGTACAGAGAAGACGTGGTGGAGGAGGGTAGGTCTCTCTGACACACACACACACACACACACACACACTCGTCTTCACTCTAACTCTTCTTTGATGTTCCAGGTTGCTCAGGAGAACCATCACCAAAGAGACAGAAACACGAGGAGGCACAAAAGTAACCTCATCTGTATGGATCATTAGACTGCTCCTGTTTTATTAAAAGTGACGAACGGACTCTAAGATCACCTTTCTAAAGTTTTCTGTTTAAAACTGTAAATAAACGAGTTTTCGTTCACACTGGAGGTTATGGAAGCCCATTACTGCCACTAAAGAAAAAAAGTCAGCTTTTAAGTCATAATCATGAGATATCTAAATTAAGATTCAAAGGCATACTTTATTAAAAAGCCCAGTCGCTGTTCTGAGCGAGCCAAGTCGCTGTGCACTTGTGTTTTGATGATAAACCGTCCAGCGTTCTACTTTGGTGAATTAAAAACCAGCGGTTCTAATTTCCCGCGAATAATTCCACAAGAACATAGAAATATTTATTGTCTGGTTGAAGTGCAGCTCTGAAGAAGTTTGCAGAAACATCTGCGCGTAACGTAAGAGAAGAAGCTGTGAGGTGCAAGTGCACTCAGCGCCGATGTCAGCATTTTCTTTGGTTTACTGAGTTGTCGGTGTGGGTACGTGACCATGGACGCCACAAAATCGAGTTGATGGCTTTACGACTTTTGCAGTAAAGTGTGGAGCTCCAGTCTTCATTATTCTCTGCACTTACACACCAATGATGCGAGCGTGGGCGGACCCAATATTTGATTGACGGTTCTTCCCACTGCAAGCTCCGCCCATAACAGTCTCTTATCTGCAGCAGCGGGAGGAAACAATGGAAGCTTCAGGAGAGGTAACGGGCGGAAAACCCTTTACGATAATGTCTCAGGTTTACATGACTTTGCGAGCCGTATTTTAATAATGGTTCTAACAAATAAAAACAGTGATTCCGCATCCATACCGTTTATAAGTTAACACACACAGTGGCTACGTTGTGTTGTACTGCCCCGTTGTTTTACTGCTACCTGTTTTCGGGGAAACCCCGCTTCCAGTACTAGGATTGGTTGTCGCGAATGAGTGGCTGCGTACATTTCTCCTTACAGCCAATCGACATCAGGAGGCGGGACTAAATTAACCAATCTCAGCGCTGGAAGCAGGATGTTTGGAATATGGGTAGGAAAAAAACAAATCTGGTTAAAAACTGGCTAGCGTTACCGATTTAAAATTAACAATCATTTTATAAATATGGACATATTCAGAATATACTTACATACTGCCTGGCATAATGTTATTACTGTTTTATAATAATTAATTATACTTTCTGTACACCGTTTGCTTAGGTTAAACGTGCCGTTTTGTTGCCATAGTTACAGGGTTAACGTTAGCATTAGATTAGCATCTGATAAGAAACCCTAGTGCTTTATAGTTTCTGTTTTTCTTCTTTCAACTCATTCAGAAAACACATAAAAGCCGTGTGACCCTGCTGTGGTGATATCTGTATTATTATTGAATTGAGTGTTTTAGGAGTTAATAAAAGTTAACTTGGGATGTTGGACCTTTCTGCCCCTCAGTGTTCTCAGCACCAGGATGTTGTGATGTCCTGATGTTTTGATATTGTGATATTGTGATGTCGTTCGTGCGTATGATCTCATTGATGACGTTTCTCCTTCCTGATCTTTCATTGCTGGAATAAGTGATTTGATTTAAGATTTAACCTGTTTGTGTCCCTCAGTGAGCGGCGCTGGGTGGTCGTGGTTGAAGAAGATGCCGGAGGAAATCCCAGCACTCTGGCGTTCATCATGGGCCCTGATGTGCCGCTGCTCAATGACTACAAGCAGGAGTTTTTCTGGAAGCGTTTCCCTCAGACGTTGTTGGGGGGCCCAAGACTCAAACTGGGCTACTGTGCCCCACCGTACGTCTACATCCACCAGGTGGCGCTGTTCTTCATGCCATGGCTCCTTGGTGGTGTGGGCACTCTTCTCTTCCAGCTTAGGGTGATGGATGATTCGAGTGCAGGAATGTTGTCCGGAGCGCTTATGCTGGCGTTTGGCTCCGCACTGCAGACATTGTCCCAGTGGGTGGCACGGAGAACCGGCGCCATCCAGAGGCTGGCGGTGGGACACAACGTCATGGCAGATGAGGAGGAAGTGGAGTTCACTCAGTGCACGGGACCTGAGACGGTGCGCTTTGTAGCCCCAGGTAAGCGATTCATGGCGAACGTGGTTCTCCACACAGCACTGGCCGGGATGATGTGCGGATTAGGGACGTGGTACCTCCTGCCCGATCGTTTGAGTGCCATTTACGGGAACGTTGGTGCTGTGGTCCCGGTGTTTGCACTCAGCTGGGTCACACTGTGCATCGGAGAATACTCGCTGATCATCAACACGGCGACGGAAACGGCCACTTTTCAGCCACAGGACACGTACGAGATCACAGCACTCACCAGACCGCTGTACGTCTTCAGCTTCATCGCTGTGGATTTAGCGCTCAGGTACACAAGCAACAACAACAACAACTCCTCAAAATTATTAATGCTTCATAGAATGTTTCCCAGATTTTTAAAAACAGTATTTTTACATACCATCGCTTTAATTATTACATTAAAAATCTTCGTTCAAGTCAATCTGGGCTCTGGTGGTACCACAGTAATTGACATTAGCAGTGGTATGCTGGCCTCCTTTACACAACCCCACCCAGTCCCACCCATAGAGTCCCGCCTCTTAATATTCACTGAGCCACTTTATCGTCCAATTTCTGTGAAGCCTTTTCACATCCCTATTTATATACCTGTGCTCAGGTGTGTAGGAGGGGGTGTGGCCGAGCTGCAGGTGGCCAGTCAGGTGATGCACATTCTGTTCTTGGTGTTGCCTGTGCTCTGGGCTCTGGGAACGCTGCCTCCTATCGATGCTCTCATCTTATGGCTCATGGAACAGAGCCTCATACACGCACTGGGAGGATCAGCAATGGCCACCAACCGCAGGTACACACACACACACACACACACACACACACACACACACACACACACACTCACACACACACACTCACACTCAGGCTGTACGTTAACACCTTGACCTTTGAGGCTGCTGGTTCTCCCTCAGGTTGGTGTTGATGTTTCTGTCGTCCGTCTGCGTCTCCATCTCTACGTTCTTCATCCCCTCGTCCCTGGGCGTGGTCCTCTTTACTGTGGCGATGGGCTTCATCCTCAGTCAGGATCTAACACAGGTTGCCGCGCAGTTCCGCTGTAGGAGACAAGACACACCCCCTCACACACACATGCCGTCTTGTTCACTCAGCCTGGGCTGTTGGAGTCTTCCACTCTCTGCCCTCATCCTCACGGCGGCCATGACTGAAGCGGTGCTGCTGCACCATCTCTGTCCCGTCCAGAGCCACAACATGACGGAGGAGGATGTCCGAGGGTCATGTGACACCACACCGGATCCTCAGGCTGTGATTGGCTGGATCCTCGTCGCTCTCTGTGTTGTGACACGTGTGTTAAGGGAGGGTCAGGGTGTGTGCGTGATGGGAGGGCTCGTCCTCAACCCCCTCTACCCCAAACACATCAGCAGCGTCCAAGCCTTCATGAGCAGCAGCAAAGGATTGTGGGTCGCCGCACTAGTCCGCAGAGTACTGAATAACCTGGGTGAGGAGTCTGCAGTTCACACACGTCTCTGACGGTGACTCCTCAAGGAACAGTGTGTTTATGTGTGTGTGTGTGTGTGTGTGTGTGTGCGCGTGTGTGTGCGTGCGCGCGGTCTCTTTCAGTCTGTCCGTTAGCCATGGTGGGATTCTTGGCCACAGATGCTTCCCTGTACGAGTTACACACAGTTGCGTCGGCAATTGGCATCGCACGAGCCTTTAGAGCGGTATGTCCTCGATTTGATGAATGAAAATACTTTACCACCACTGCGCAGTCAGGTTCTGTGTTCTGATTGGTCAGAAGGTGGTGATTAAGTTTCTGTAGCAGCAACCTTATTGTTTCTACAGCAACAGCACAGTCAGAGCGGTGTGTCCAGCAGACACTTTCCATAAACAGATAAAGAAATAGATAAAAAATATGGTGTGTGTGTATAAAATAAAGAACCCTTATAGGGAATAAATCAGCTTTAGGATAGTAACAGTAACTCCACCTCCTCACTCATTTCTCTAAGCCATGACCTCTGACCCTGTGGTAGGTGTGGCAGAGCAGTGAGGAGGCACTGCTGCAGGTGGTGGTGGTGGTGGTGGTGAGACTGGCTGATGAAGGAAGAGTCGCCCACCAGTGGCATGACCTGGGCACCGGAGTGCAGCTCATCGTGGTGAGTGAGAGTGAGTGTGTGCGTGTGTGTGTGTGAGTGAGAGAGATGACCCCTCTCTCTCTCTCTCTCTCTCTCTCTCTCTCTCAGGTGTCTCTGGTGTCAGATCGTCTCTCTCAGTTCGTGTTGAAACTGAAGTTCGCTCTCACCGTATTAATCACGTCGTGGACGGAGACCAAGCAGCGGCGCCAGTCAGCCGGCGCTCTTTTGGGGTTGAATGTGGCGCTGTGCCCGCTGTTAGTTGCCGTGGTGATGCTGTCGGCGCTCCTCTCCGCTCCCCTGCTGCCGCTTTTCACACTCCCCGTGTTCCTGGTTGGCTTCCCCAGACCCCTGCGCTCATGGCCTGGAATCCCCGGCACCGCCTGCCCCTGCCCCGACTCCATCTACTACCAGCAGCTCAGCACCAGGCTCGCTTCAGCGCTAACGCAGGCATTCGCCACCGGAGCACTGGGTGAGGAACCGATCCAGTTTAAGGGTTTGAACCTGTTTATCAGTTTCTTCTCCAGATATTTCCCAGATGTTTCATTTCCAGACTGCTACAACGTGAACGCGGCAATTTTACAACAACCACCACCAATTATTCAGGCTCATCATTAGTAACATAACACGTGTGTGTGTGTGTGTGTGAGCTCAGGTGCTTATTCTCCCGGTTCTCATTTCCTGGGCCGGTTCCAGGACCGGGTGGTGTGGGTCAGCGTTCTGGAGAAAGGTTACGGTTACTGTACGGTCAACATCAAGGTAGGATGAGCGTAGCTTCTGACTTGTGGCACTGGAGTGTAAGATATGCGTGGCTGTGATGATGCATTCCATTTTACCACTCAGGGTTTGGAGCTTCAGGAGACGTCATGCCACACGGTTGAAGCCCGGCGAGTCGACGAGGTCTTCGAGGTAGCGTTCGATCGTCTGGAGCGGCCCGGACCCGCCCCGCGCTTTCTGAACCCTCACTGGGGAAACACGCTCACACCCTGCGCCCTCCTGCCCGTCACCGTCTACTCCGACGCCCGCAACATCCTGACTGGCATCATCGACTCGCCCGATCACCTCCGCCAGCTCCACTCTGACTTCCTAAAGACGCTGGTGTGGATCCTGCTGCATCACAGCGTCCAGAACAGGACCTACAGAGTCAAATCACACTCACTTCCCAGCTCCCAGCATGCCGTGCAGCCTGAGCCCACCTCGCATGACGGCAAACTGCGTGTGGTCTCGCAAAGCCACGTCGATTCCTCCTCCTCTCCTCAGCCGAGGGGGCGGAGCAGCCTGTCCTCCTTGTCAGATTGGTCAGACGAGGACGATCTGTTTGGGCCGGTCCCGGTACGGCGGCCGATGAGGAGGATGATGGTGATGCGCGCGGAGGAGGAACATGCGTCTCTGCCGGGTTCTGTTGAAATTCACAGCTTGTATGAAAACATGGCCCTCGCGTCGTTACCGACACTGCGGCCTCTCGGGCTCGGGGTCAGCCTCGATAAGGACAGAGACGACGCCCTGCCTGTCAGCTCCGCCCCCTTTCCATGTTTTAACCACACCAACCCCCCGAGCTTCTCGTCTCAACATTCTGAAAAGCTCTCACTCTCGCCATCCTGGTTCTCTGCCCCGTTTAATGCCTCCAAGCTCCGCCCACTCAGGCCCTCCTTCCCAGAGGAATGGTTTCGTTTTTGTCTGGCGCAGCTGGTGATGGAGGGATTGTGGGAAGGGGACGAGGAGCAGAGCGTGTGTCGAGCGTTACAGGAGGATCGCGCGCTGATGGAGATGTACAGCCAGGTGGCACTGTCCTGCGCGCTGGCATTAGGGTTGGACCTCTCGGTGCCGAGTGCCAGTTTAATTTTCAGGCTTTACTGCGGTGACGCGGCGTGGCACGAAGGACTCGACTGGCTCCGGGAAAATAGCGAGCTGCATCAGCTCACCCTCCTCGCTTTCAGGTAACACCGTTGCACCGAGCACTGTCCCGACTCCGTGTGTCCAGGTCTACCAGACTACAGCACACAACACTCACACCTTTTACATCTGACTACAGGGTGTGTGTGTGTGTGTGTGTGTGTGTAGGTACAGTGTGAAGCTGCTGATAGACCAGGCGTCTCTGGGGCCGGTGGAGAGTGAGGAGGAGCTTTACTCCACGCTGCACCATTATCATCACCACTGGTTTATCGGCATGGCGACGGAGCGAGGCTGGCACGACGGAGTTCTACAGGAGAAACCCTTCTTGTTCTCACTGGGCCACGATATCGCCATGGTAATCACACAGACTCCCACACAATCACCTGCTCGTTTTCTCTCTTTCCTTTTTGTTTATTTGTGTTCTTTCTCTCGCACCATCATCCTGCGCAGGGCTCGTACACGGGCCGCGTGCTGTCCCTGCAGGAGTGCGTGTTCCAGCTGGGGGCGCTGTGCGAAGAGAGTGTGCGCGGTCAGTGGGCTAATCTGTCCTGGGAGCTGCTGTACGCCACCAACGATGACGAGGAGCGCTACAGCATTCAGGCTCACACACTCCTGCTGAGGAACTTGACTGTGCAGGCCGCTGAGCCGCCGCTGGGTTACCCCATCTACTCTTGCAGTCCCACACACCTCACCTGCTTCTGATACACACACACACGTGTGTGTGAACATGTCAAAACTTAAATCAGTGTGTGTAACAAACAGGGTGTGATGCAGAAGGACTTCGGGACACACACACACCCTACTAGAAGCTAAAAGGCTGGTCTGAGATCTTCAGATGTTTTGTGTGTGTGTGTGTATACATAAATGCTGGACATCAATACAAATGGTCACAGATGCATGTCTGAAACACACACACACACACACTAATGTTGTGGTTCTGACCTGCTGAAGAAGTGTTAAAGCTGTTTTCATGCTAACTCGTCTGCTTTACACTTCTTCAGCAGGACTTTTCTACTGAAGCTCCAAAATAAACCCATCTGACGAGCGAGTGCACTTCTCTGGAGTCCCCTTAAATCATGTTAAACATAAAATCAGCAAACACAGTTTCTTCAGAAATTAATCAAACAGCAGCGTAGCTACTTCACCCCACATTATTATATTCAAATAACACAAACTGTAAGTATCATGGTGCATGACCCGTGGCTCGAATTTCAGCCGGTAAAGAACGAGCTGGTGACACACTCTAGCGGCCCACACTGTCTTTATTATTCACTTCATTACAGCAGCATGTACAGTTCAGGGTTTTAACTACATTTATTAACAGTGCAGTGAAAACTCCGTGTAAAAGCTCGGTGTCCACTGATTTTATCCTCAGAACAATCAGGTTATAAATGTTATACATTAAAACCCCTCCACCCTCCAAGGAATTACCTTAAAAGGTTCCATAATAGAATCACGTGTGCATGCTACGTCTCACTTTCCTCTCGACTTGGAATGAGCAACACACTAGTACGTAGATTTACAGTATAATTTATTTACAGCCGAGATGCGATGCTGCGTTCCTGCCCACATTCCCTCCACTTTTCCCCGGGTGGGTGAGATTAGTTCTACCCAAATGCAGCATCTGAATCAAATCCATTTATATAGCGTAGGATACAGAACTCGCTGTGCTGTGTGAGTATATCATCATATCGGTACCATTTTTCTCAGCCTATAGGAGTAATTCGGTGCAGGGTTCACTGGGTCTTGGCCTTTGGTTTGGTAAAATACGCAGTGTCTGCATCCTAAAAGAACAACAGATCGAATTTAGACTCGTCAGTGATCGCCATGCAGGAACATTCGATGGTGTGAAAGAGGATCTCTCACCAGTCCAGCTTTGAAGTTCTGCACTCGTTTCCTGCCGATTAGATTGGTCATGTACCAGGCGAATGTGGGCGTGTACTGCCACAGGTAGAAGAACAGAAGAAATGGCTGCTGAGCGATCCACATCTCCTTCACACGGTTAGACAGACCGACTAGGATCAGACGCACACAGCGCTCAGTCGACATCTTATGGGACTGATCTCCTACATTAGACACCGCCTTCACCAAAGAGAGAGGGAGGGAGAGGGGGATTGGGAGAGAGATTGAGAGAGAGATTGTTAAAGGGAGAGATGGAGAGAGAGATTGGGAGCAGATTAGATAAAAGCATATTTCATGTAAATTAGATTTTAATGAGGTGAAATGAAGGCACATATTTCTGCTTTATCAAGCAATGTCCTTATCATCATTTTACACACTGTGTGTGTGTGTGTTGGTACACCACCTTTTGGACTTGCTCAGTGAAGGCGTTGTGGACGATTTGGGACACGACAGGCCCGGGACAGATGGTACTGATGGTGATGTTTGGATAATCCGTCAGCTCCGTTCTCAGGGAGTTGAAGAAACCCTTTGGAGAAGACAGAACTGGAAATATATAGCACACACACTCCATCGTTATTTCTCAGTGTTGCTGAGCCTCTCACCTGTAGGGCGTGTTTGCTGGCTGAATATCCTGTGGACAGCGGTGCCCCCACCAGACCCACTATGCTGCTGACGGTTGCTATGATACCGTCACCATGGTGGATCATGTGCCGCAGGACATGCTGTGTGATGGAGACGCTTCCCAGGTAATTGAGCTCCATCAGACTGTTAAAAACCTCAATGTCGGTGTCAACGAAGAGAGAGCGCTGACTCCGCCCACCATTATTCACCAGCACATCTATCTGCAACGTTAACAAAAATAAAACAACTTCAAAACCGCTGTCCTCACCGGAACTGTGGAGAAAACCTTCACAAAGAAGACCCTGATCACAGAACTCCACACTGAAACACAGACAGCGCCACCTTGCTGAAGTGCTGCAGAACAGTGTCGGTTTTCTCTCTGTGAGTCGACCGGTCCAACAGGTCAAGTGGAAGAACGAGAATGTCCTTCTCTTCCAAACAGGAGAGCTCTGAAGAGCAAAAACAAAATAACATCATGAATATATCAAGCTTGGAAAAAAGTCATAAATTTTTAAAAACTTAATCAATCGCCTAAACCTCTGAACATCAGCGGGGCGATTATTTACCCAAACACTTCCTCCTGACTCTGTGCAGCTCGTTCTCTCGGCGCGCTGACAGCACCAGTCGAGCTCCGAGCACAGCCAGCTGATACGCCAGTTCCTCCCCGATCCCACTGGATGCTCCGGTGATCCACACTACCTTGTGCTTCAGAGCCACGCCTACGCATGTACATACACACACACACACACACACAAACGGGGAGATGGACAGAGAAGTAAATGGATCTAGAATTATTAAGAATTCTTCAGTTGTGTCCCTGTGGAGGAACCATTAAAGGATCCTCCCAGAAGTGAGACCCTCTCTATCATTCCCCCCTCCCTCTCTCTACCAATCCATCTCTCTTCCAACCCCCCCCCCATATATATATATA
>JAOUQZ010000039.1:287198-310352 GCA_028564935.1 Neosilurus hyrtlii
CTGAGGAAAGGGACGTCTGGAAGTCACTGCTTAGGCTGCTGCCCCCGCGACCCGACCCCGGAACAAGCGGAAGAAGATAAAGATGAAGATGAAGACAACCAGTGAACAGGAAACTGTTTGTCTTATTTATATTAATAATAATCATAATAATCATTATTATTATTATAACAACAACAACAACAACAACAACAATAATGATAATAATAATAATAATAATAATAATAATTAAAAACAAATAAATAAATAATAACAGTAATAACGGCGACGATCAAAATAAATAAATAAATAAACAGACAAATAAATAATAATATTATTATTGGATTACTGATCTGAAGGTCATAGGTTCAAGCCCCACTATCACCAGGTTACAATTATCATTTTTATACAGCTGAGCAATTGAGGCTTAAGGGCCTCACTCAAGGGCCCAACAGTGGTGATAGCGGGGATTGAACCGCTGACCTTCGGATCAGCAACCCATCGCCTTAACTGCTTAAGCCAACACTGCCCCAAAAGTAATAATGCCACCCAGGAACCCTGACGGTTCCCCTGCACATCAACCAGACCTAGAACACTGCAGTGTATAATATTTTTACTGCAGGTGATCGTGATCTTCATCCTGATGACATCATAAACCCAGGTTTGGGTCTGCAGTGTGTAATCCCTCACCTTGTGCTGGTGCTGCTGGTGAAGAAGATGAAGGCAGGTGAAGAGGAGGAAGAGTTAAAGTGTCTCTCATCAGTGACGTTTCTTCACCTCCTCCAGCTGCTCTTGCTTCATCTTCCAGAGTGTAACTGGTGAGCTGGATCTTTTCCACGTGATCGTACTCCAACCCCGAACCCGAAGCTTTGCTGCTGTTCACCTCCGTCTCTGAGTTTCCGAAGAATGGGATTGCTAACACGCCATCGTCTCCTCTGTCTGATCTGTCTGTCCTTTTCTCACACACTCTGTTTCCATCAGATATGTCCATCTCTTTAACGTTCCCGCTGTCTCCGTGTTTAGCGGCGTTGCTCCGGGGTCTGTACTCCGGGGGCTGGAGAGTGAGATCTGGAGCGCCGAACAGCAGGCTCCCTGTGGAGGAGAGGAACCTGGAGGAGGAAGGAAGGAAGGTCCCATTATACAGGAAGTTTTTATCATCTTCTGCCGTTTTATCAAGTTCTGCAGCCTGAGAGGAAAGCGTTGTGTGTGATGTCATTCTATCAGCAGAGCCTGAAAATGGACATGGAGACAAATCGTCATGTCCTTTACTGGTCTCGTCCTCAGTGCTGTGGTTGCCATCTGATTCACTGAGAAGAAAACAGAAAGAGAAAAACAGAAAGTGGCTTTTTAAATATATATAACTCTTATCCTCGCATCAACCATCTCCATTCTAACAGTGCAACACATCAGCATTGTGTGTGTGTGTATGTGTGTGTGTGTGTGTGTGTGTGTGTGTGTGAGAGAGAGAGAGAGAGAGAGTTAGGAAAAGACTGCGCACGAGGTCACCTTCGCCAGGTGCACATCAGCTTTGTTCACAAAAGTGAAAAGCCTATAAAGGAGAAGATGTAAATGCTGGCTTAAGGGTGTGAGTGTGTGTGTGTGTGTGTGTATGCATATGTGTGTGTGTGTGTGTGAAATGTGGGGGTCGTCTGGTGCTGAAAAGGAAGTTTTGCTGTTCCCTTAGGCTAAAGGGCAAAGTAAATAGTGCAGAGTAATTTATAACACACACCCACACACAAACACACACACACACACACACACAGACACACACACCACCCCAAAAGGTGAATAATATAAATTAAGACCTTTTTGTTGGTGATTGAGAGGATTAAATAAAAGCAGCTGAATTTCTGGTGTGGAATGAGCGCCACACTTCTTCCATTTGCATACGCACTACACACACACACACACACACACACACACACACAACACATCACATCACATGGGCTCAGTCTCTCTCTCTCACTCTCTCTCTCACACACACACACACACACACACACACACACTTACACTTCATGTGTCAGAGTGGGAATGGGGGGCTCATGTGTTCATCACAACATACAAATCCTAATGAACATAAAATATCCAGTGACATATAAATAAACTCAAATTCCAGCATCAGGACATCATCAATCATCAACTACACTTATTTCCACTCCGATTACTCTGTAACTAATAATAATGTATAGATTCATACACTTCCTGAAGGCGGAGCTCCTGATAGACATCTCTACCGATGGGTGTCTGAGGCTGGTGTTATAAGAGTACCGCGGCTCATTTAAGGGCTGAGTCAACTTCAGCCCTGGAATAAATAAACAAACAAATAAATAAATAAATAAATAATCTCCTCTGTGCTTTACAACTACGGTCTGGAGTGAATGAAGGAAAGGTTAACACTGAGTTTTCTTTTCACTGTCTTTCCCTCACTGATTTCCTCCTTCATTTCTATCACCTGTCTTATTAGTTTAATGATCCGTTTAACGAGTTCATGTTTGGGACTGTTTTTCTTGGAGAGAGTTTGTCTGCGTACCTGAGTAAGATTGTGGGTTTATTCTGTGTGAGTCTAAGTGGTGGTGTATGAGCCTCTATTATTTGGGCTTAGTAATAGTTTTGTTACTATTTGTTGCAAGCCATACATAACAGCCAATCAGCATCAAGCTCCATGCCTATGCGTTTCCGCTCAGGAGTACAAATATTAGAAATATTCAAGTATTTATTATTAGTAATAGTTTTATGGTTTATGTGTTATCATTAGTATTATTAATTTTATTGGTAGTATTGTACAAATATAGAAAAGTTTAAATATACAAGTTGTAACAGTATTATCAGAAAAGCATCGTATTAATATGAGTGTGATTTACATTATTACTGGGGATGTTTTCCGCGTCAGTTGTATTAACTGTTTATATTCAGCAGTATAAAGACTGTTACCTTTATTAGCGTAACATCACTAAAAGTTAGGACAGTAGACAAAATGCAAATGAAAAACTATTAGATTTTTTTTACTTGGTTAAAATTCTTGAAGGTTTTGATAAATTTCAGAAGTTAAAAACAGCGGAAACAGAGACCCCACTGCTGGTCTCAGTAATGGAAGAAGAGATGAAATATGTCCTGAATCCTGAAAAAGATCTACGGGAGGTTCGTGCTATGTGTGTGTGTGTGTGTGTGTGTGTGTGTGTGTGTGTGTGCGTGTTCTCTCGTTCTTTCTGTAAACACCCTCATGTAGGGTCTCTTTAAAGCGTTGAAGTTTCAGCTCCTCTTGAACATGTGCACTACCTCTTCCAGCTGAAAGCTTTAAAACCTCGTGTAGAGAAACTTTAAACCCTGAGATTAGTCTGGAATCTCATTTGCATGTGGGACATTTGCATACCGTTCCCAGCTCACCTGCCGTGTCCCTCACCTTTTGGACGGGTTCCGGTCTCTCTGCCGCCGGTTTTTGAACCAGTTGCTGACCTGAGTGAGCGACAGTCCCGTTACCTTGGCCAGGTTCCTCTTGTCAGTCGGTGACGGGTAGCGGTTGCGCGCGTACGCATCCCGGAGCGCGTTCCGTGAGCGCGCTTTGAAGCAGTACACGGTCTCCTCCCCGTCCCAGATCGTGCGCGGCAGCGGGAACTTTCGGCGCACGCGGTACTTGTCCACAGCACCGAGCGGTCGTCCGCGCGCCTTCTCCGCCTCCGTGTAGTGCGCCTGGTACCAGAGCTCCTGCAGCGCTGCGTGGCACGTGGGGCTGAAGTTGTGTCCCTGCAGGATTCCGTACAGCTCACTGTAGCGCGCCTGGTGAAAGGCGACGAGAGCGCGCGCGCGGAGTACACTCTCTCCACCGCCGTGTGAGCCGCGGCCGAGACTGCGCAGGAACCGGGCCAGGCGGTCCACCCGCCCCGCCTGCTGCAGCGCCTCGCACACACACGCCACCTGCTCGGCGGAGAAGCACAGCGGAGCCGGAGACGAGCAGGAGGAGGAGGAGGAGGAGGAGGAGGAGGAGGAAGGAGAGAAATCAGCGGTGGCGGGCGTGCGCGCAAAATACTCAGAGTCGTCTGCGTCCTCATCGTCTTCCTTCCCGTCCCGGTGCGGCGCGCGGACCTCCGGTGTCCGACTCACGTTCAGGCCACAGGAAGACATACCTGAGTGTCTGTTCACTCCATTCAGCCGCTCCTCCACCTCGGGCTCCGGTTACCGGGTGTCGGGTGTCCTTTCGCCAAATGTTACTTTTACTCCTCCGAGGAATCCTATGATGGCCAGGAGAGAGAGGGAGGTTGGGAGTGGGAGGGGCGTGTCCATTCACAAAGACTAGACTGGTTGAAACCAGGGAAAGGGCGGAGCCAAATAAGTTAACCTGTCACTCAGGTGCACCAGGTGTTCCCTATGGAGAGATTTGATTGGTCGGGGGTCTGTAGAAGTGGGGCCAAGCTCAGATCTGAGTCTGTCACTCAAAAGAACACCCCTTCTTCTCATTCACCTGCGCACAGATGACAGTTGGGTTTTCGTAAGAGCCTCTGTTGTTCTGAAAAACATAGGAACAGCGGTTTAGGTTCCTACCCTGTTCCTTTTCACACAACTGTAGGGCAGTAGAGCATCAGCATTCTCAATGTGCAGTTCAAACCTCCAAACAACAATAACAGCAGAATGACTGAACTGAAGTCATTCTGAAGACCCACCAGCACCATGTGCTTCCTCTGGAGAGACCTGATAAATCTATAAAGGGGCGGAGCAAAAGTATACAGTTTTGCAGCTCACCTGGGCAAAATGTGAAGAACACCTTATAACTGCAGCACAGATGAATTTAATGAGTTTAATGACTATCCAAATATTCAAATATTTATTACATACATGGTTACACTCAGAGGTGCACCGTACATGATTAAAGGTGTTTAAGAAGATTAAGTTGACAAACCATAACAATACAAAGAATCACTGAAAGAGTGAATGCACTAATAAATACACAGTTTCCTCTGGGATAAATAAAGTATTCTGATTCTAATTCTGAAATAATAAAAGGACATAAAACTGGAAGTGGCAGAGATGAAGATTTTCTCTAGGAGGGACAAGAATGGACAGAATTAGAAATTAATATATTAGAGCAACAGCACATGGAGGAGTGTTGGGGAAAGAGAGAGACACCAGATTAGGATGGTTTGGACTTGTGCAGAGGAGGGATCAAGGGTATATTGGTAGACGAATGTCGAGGATGGAACTGTCTCGTAGGAAAAGAGGAAGGAGGAAGGATTTATGGATGTGGCGATGGAGGACATGCAGGTGATCGGTGTGATGGAGAGGAATGCAGAGGACAGAGCGAGATGGAGAAGAATAATCTGTTGTGGTGACTCTAACAGGAGCAACAGAAAGAAGAAGAATGAGAAGAGGTGCAAAACTGTTGATATGACAAAGAATGTCTAAACCAGTGTGTTACACATCGTCTGTGTCATTATTCTACACATTCCTTTAAAGAGCTGATTATATTTCTGTTTGTATTTGTCTGTGCTCTAATCAAGCAACACAATTCCAAAAGTAATTCACTGTATAGTGTACAGGGCGGATGAGATGAGTATCCACCACATGCATGTTCTTCACTATACAGTCTTACAATAAACAAACAAACAAAAAACAATCTAGAATCCTGAAGCCTCCGGTCACTTCATATTTAGCCAGCATGTAGTGACTAACTGTAAACTTTATTACCTTTCTGTCCAATAGAATTCGTTTAATAGTGATTTTACTCAGTACACAGCACAGTTTAGTTCTTCCTAACAGATTAATAGTTGTAACATATGAGACACTGAAAGCTGTAAAAGTGCACCAGCCTTAATTCACTTTTTTGCAATGTAAATTCTGTGAATCTATTAACTCCTGTGTACAACACCATGCAGGTCATCTATGGACACAAGTTCCATCACAATGTGAAATAAAGAATTAAAAACGAATAAATACACTGAGATATGCAGAGGGGAATTTTTAGGACGGAACTCCAGCGCAGTGTCTATGTTCTCCCCCGGAAAACATTTGGTGTAACACCGGAACCCGTTCTAATCCCGCCCTTCCTCCCTGTGAAGGGACACTTACACCGCTACAGTTCAGAGATAGAAAGCGGCTGATTGAGGATTTTATCCGCTACTGAAAGAGGACAGAATAAATGAGACTCCTGGTGGAAAGCAGTGTTTTCTCCCTGATTTAATATGGCGGTTAGGTTGCCACGTGACTGTGACGTCACACCGACTCGGAGACATAAGCGCGTGCATTGAATCGTCCAGAATAAAGTCGTATTTAAAGATAAATGTTGAAGTGATCAGGATGGATGATCAGGGCTGCCCGAGGTGCAAGACGACCAAGTACAGGAACCCGTCCTTAAAGCTGATGGTGAATGTGTGCGGACACACACTGTGAGTCTCTGGCTAGCTCCGACTAGCCCCCCCCCCCCCCCCCCCCCCCCCCCCCCCCGTGTTATAATAATAATAATAATAATAATAATAATAATAACAACAACCAACAACGTGACTGTGAGTGCAGCTGAGAGTCCGGACTGAAATCTGATGATGAAATGTGGGATTTTCTTCATGGTGGTGATGTTTGTTTAAAGATTATTATTTTAGTGCTGGAGGGGGGTTTTCTTCCTCGGAGATGAAATGCACATGAAAATAATATACATACAGAAGTGTGAAAGAAACAAGTGCAGAATGAGGATGGATCCACACACACACACACACACACACACAGACAAAACCTCGTAGTGTTGCGGAAAGTGTTTGGGTTTGAGATCAAAAGATCAGAACGTCAGTGTTCATTTCCTTGGGACGCCGCACCTTTTGTTGTGATTTCGTGTGATCAAAGAAATTCTGGAACGTGACTGACAGGTGTTTCCTGCTGCCCAGGTGTGCCCACGTCAATCGGTTGTTTAAACAGTCAATGGCAGTGAATTTCTGCTCTTGGTTTCACCTGTGAAAAAGGATAAACCAGTGAAAAACCAGTGACATCATCAACAAGCGCCAAGGGACATGCGCGGGTCTCGCAACCCAATGTTTGTAGAAGTCATGAAGAGAAGGAACACCACAAGCTCATCTGCAGTAAAAATCATAATTCACAAGGAACTCCAGAGATGAAAGACAAAAGTTCTGGAAGCTTCTGTCTTATTGGTAGAGAAGATATGGTATGGAGGCGGAAATGATCTTCTTATGATCCAAAACGTACAGATGAAGCACAGTGGTGGTAGCGTCATGGCTTGGGCTTGCATTGCTGCTTATGGAACATTCTCAATGATCCTTATTATGGCTCCGCCCACCGTGGTGTTGCCGGAGGTGCTATGTTTTCACCCTGTCTGGGCATCTGAACTTCTTCTGAATCCTAAACTTTTACCAGTGGCTCATAAACGGGTAAATATGACTTTGATCTGTGAGGTCAGAGGTCACAGATCAAGGTCACATGAGGTCATCTTAGAAAAACCTGGTGCACACTCTGGTGTGTGGTTCGGTGGTGTAGTGGATCGCATGTTCGCCACGCTGCAATAGGGTCTTGGGTTCAATTCCTGACCTTGGATCGGGTGTTTCTGTGTGAAGTTTGCATGTTTTCCTAGTGCTTGCGTGGGTTTTTCTGGGTACTCCAGTTTCCGCACCACTGAATGTTTAGGGTGCAGGGAGAGGTTTGATTCAGGATGTACTCAGTTTTGTCCTTTGTGTCCTCCTCGTCCTCTTTGTCCTGAGAGATGATGGAGTGTTTTTTCTGCTGAATGAGAGAAGTGGACCGGAGTGCTGACTGAGACACTCTCTCACACACACACACACACACACACACACACACACACACACAAGGGGCATTTATTATTACAGAGTGACGACATGTATGTGGACATGAGCCAAACTCCCCCCAAAATAAAGAAATGTTTCTCAGATCTTACCACACGCATCACAACACACTGCATTGTTTTTATTTATTATATAAATAATAAAAGGTTATGATTGTATAAATGTAATTGATGTTTGATTGTTAAAGATAAACGAGTGATGAAGTTAAAGAACAGAAGTTGAATTTAATTATCCTGTCATTTTCACACCATTAGATAAATGAGTGGAAACATACATTTAAAGCGGTGAAATATAATCTGTGTGTGTGTCTGTGTGTGTGTGTGTGTGTGTGTGTGTGTGTGTGTGTGTGTGTGCGCAGATGTGAGAACTGTGTGGAGATGTTGTTTGTGCGAGGTTCAGGTAACTGTGTTCAGTGTGACACTCCACTCAGGAAGAGTAACTTCCGCCTGCAGTTGTTCGAAGATCCGACGGTGGATAAAGAGGTGGAGATCCGCAAGAAAGTGCTCAAAATGTGAGTGTGTCTGTCTGTCCTAGATATCACACTGAGCTTCTAATGTGATGGTTACTACAGCAGTAATGAGTTCTGGATTGTGATTTGTCAGAAGGTGTTGATTACTACATTATAATTTCTATAGCAACCGCTCATTCACAGGAACTTAATTCTTTCTCTCTCTCTCTCTCTCTCTCTCTCTCTCTCTCTCTCTCTCTCTCTCTCTCTCACACACACACACACAGCTACAATAAGCGTGATGTGGACTTCCCCAGTCTAAGAGAGTATAACGACTATCTGGAGCAGGTGGAGGAAATCGGTGAGAGTATGAAATGATAATGTTTTTAAAGGAAGCACGGGGAGAGGATGTCATTATTACGTGAGTTATGATGTCATTATGAGGTCAGGATGGTGTGTGTGTCTCCAGTGTTTAACCTGACGAATAACATGGATATAGAGAACACCAAGCAGATGATGGAGCAGTACCAGAGAGACAATAAAGACATCATTCAGAGAAACAAGGCCAAGCTGGTGTGTGTGTGTGCGTGTGTGTTTTAAATGATAAACATTCCCACCCTGTACAGTTGGGATGATTGTACTGTGATCTTTTCGTCTCAGACGAGGGAGCAGGAGGAGCTGGAGGAGCTTCTGTTACTGGAGCAGCAGGAACAGGAGCTGAAGAGACTGGAGAACCTACAGGAGGAACAGATGAACTTACACACCAAGAGGAAAAACAAACAGGCCCTGCTTGATGAGCTGGTATACACACACACACACACACACACACACACACACACACAAACACAACCATGATGTGGGGTGTAAGGATGAGTGATGTGATACAGATGTATAAAATATATACATGTTTTGAAGAGTGTGTGTGTGTGTGTGTGTGTGTGTGTGTGTGTGTGTGTAGGAGAGCTCCCATTTGCCAGCTTCCCTCCTCTTGGCGCAGCATAAAGAGCGCGCAACTCAGTTGGAGAGTCAGATCGAGAAACAGAAACAACATATCAAACCTGCCACCATCTTCTCTACAGGCATACTGATGGTCAGTGTACACACACACACACACACACACACATTTTTTGCTGAGGGTAACTATCAAAACGTGTCACAGAACCATAAGATCATAAGAATGAATACAGTGTACTGTATGTTAATGCACACGCCCCCTTTCATATCCGTGCGTTTCCATGACAACAAAAATAACTGAGACAGGCTGTTAGTTTGATCGGAAGAAGGCGTTTAATAAACAGCAGTGCGCTACCGTGGTGTTAAAGATGGAGAATGAGTGTTGTGAGCATAAAGGAAGTAGGGCGTTTGAACGCTTTGTTGTTTTTAAGATTTTCCGAAATACGCCATTGTTCTTTCTGCGTGATCACAAATCCGATGTGCTTCATTTGTAATGAAAGCGTGGCCATTGTGAACGTAGTAACGTCGGGCGCCACAATGAGACCAAACATGCAAATCTCAAACAAAACTGGCCACAAAACATCGCAGCACGAACCACAAGATGCAACCAGTACAGTTCCTCGGATCCAGTTCCCAACAGAACCGTGCTGAAAACCCAAGCTTCACAAGTCCATAATACTCGGGCTGGTTCAAAAATAATCAAAATAAAACATTCAGAAGTAGAAATAAAGTGTGATACTGGACAGAAAAGGTGAAGATGAAATGAGCGGATGAGTGAAGATTTTCATCCATGAGCTTCATATTTTAGTTTCCTTCAGTTCTGAAGTTTAGAAAGTGGAGCTTCAGGACCCCTTCTGCGTTCCTCTGCTCCAGAACTTGTGAAGAATTGAATTGAATCTAAACTCAGTAACCATTTTAATTGGAACTTTTTTGGAGTTTTGGTTGGAATCATATAAGGATTTAAATTCAGACTCCTGTAGGGTTTGGATTTGAACACGTATCCCGAAGACCGGATGCTCCACATCGTTATTACAGCATGTGGGTTTGTTTTTGGACCTTTTTCGGTTGTGGATTCATCTCTCAGAATGAAATTGATCCCCAACGTTCAGACAGAACCATGTAGAGATGACTTGAACATGAACCAGCTGGAACCGGGAACACTGGGAGTGATGGCCAGGTCCAGGTCCAGGTTTGAAACCAGTTGGAGAGACGTGGAGTTTAATTGATTGAGGAACTGATCACAGAACAGTTTCCTCTTGAGGTACAGTACAGACCCTCACTGGTTAAAACACCAACGCAGGAATAAAGACTTTTATCTTTTACACTCGAGTCATTTCTTTAACGTTCTCTTGAATCATCGGTCTGTGCTGGAGATTTACAGCTGAGGTTTTGGTGGAGAAACTTTAAACAGCTTTAAAAAGTTCCAATAAATTAAAAAACTTCGTGACGTTAATAATTTACACTTTCCTCTTACTCTCTCACTGAAATCATAAAAACTTACTTATTACACACACAGGAAGGGGTCAGCTCTCTCTACAGACTTGTTCTACCAGTTCTCTCTCTCACACACACACAAACACACACCTAATGCAATCATGTGTGTTGTGCCTACTGAATGCTTCTTGACCATAAATGTTGAGCTCATTGTGAGATTTATTTACACACACACACACACACACACACACACACACACACACAAATGCTTGTTCGTGCTTCTGTATTTTTTGAGTCATGCATCTTTGTTTGATCTGCAGAAACAGGTGAAGGTTCATTTGTACACCTGTGTGTTTGTGTGTGTGTGTGTGTGTGTGTGTGTGTGTGTGTGTGTGTAAAATGAATATCGTACAGTTAAGCTGTGTGTATGTGTTTATCCATGAAAGTCTCAGAGAGAATTTAAATTACCTGACCTTCAAGCATCCTAAGGATTTGCATGGTCAGATTTACTGGTCAAGTGTGTGTGTGTGTGTGTGTGTGTGTGTGTGTGTGTGTGTGTGTTTGTTTGTTTCTGGAGGAAGTTTACTTTTTGTCGAAGAGGAACTATGAACCCCAAAAAATTTTACTGCACATCAACTTTTAAATGATTGAAAATGTATAAAGAAAATAATTTTTTGTGACTTTGTGAGGTTGTGGCGGGCGAGGGATGATGATGATTGAGTATAAATGTTGCATCCACCAGAAGCTCAGTCTTCGTAAGGAAGGGTGGAGTGTGGCTCACTGCTTGGTGCCGAAATGTTTAGGAGAATTGTTTTTCAGGTCAGAAGGAACATTTCTCAATGCAAGATTCAAGAAAGATTCAGGGAATTTGGACACGTCTCAGTGTGTAAAGGGTCAACAAACACTGTTGGATATGTGTGACCTTTAAAACCTCGGGCAGCACTGCCAGAGAAACCGGCATGGTACTGTGACAAATATAGTCAAGTGGGTTAGTGAGTCCTGCATCTGCACATAGACCACCGCTGCAACCAGAAATGCAACCTGAAACCCCCCTACACCAGGACGAAATCATACATCAGCACGATACAGAAATACTGCCGAGCTCTCTGGACCCGCCCTCATGTCAAATACAACAAAAGTCAGCAGGACTGTATGCTTTGGTCAGATGAGTCCACATTTTAGAATGTTTTCATCAAAATTAGACGTCAGGTTGTGCCAAAGATGAAAATCACCAAGAGGTGCAGAATCCAGCATCTGTGATGGTATGGGGGTGCATCAGTGCCCGCAGCATGAGTGAGTTTTATGTGTGTGAAAGTACTCTAGACATGGAGGTGATTACTGAAAGACAACAGTTGCAGCAGGTGTTGTGAGGCGTGTCCTGGAGAAGTGGAAGAAGATCATGGAAGCACAAGACTCCTTGATGAAGGCACAGAAGAGCTACTGAAGCACAAACTACTGAACCTGTTACTGCTGGATCTGATAGAAAGGAATCAGAACACACCGTGTATTTCAGCTCGCTGTGTACGGGACTGTCTACATACACACCACTCGGGGTGCTAATGTTATGGCGGATCAGTGTAGGATATGGGCGTGCCTTTAAAATACTGTGGAGTTTTCCACTTGTATTAGAATGTGATGACAGGATAATATGAGAAAATGACTTCTCAAGTCCACACGACTCCAGAGTGAACACAGGGGTCATGGCTATTGTTCAATGTTATAATAGTGTGTGTGTGAGTGTGTGTGTGTGTGTGTGTGTATGAGATAGAGAGAACGTGTGTGAGAGAGAGATCATACTTTCAAGGTACCCTTGTTGAAGAGTGTACTTCATTGTTTAACAGTTCTCTTTCTCTGTTTCCTTTGTCTCAACCTGTCTCTCTTCCTCCCTTTCTATCCCTCTGTCTCTCTCTCTCTCTCTCTCTCTCCATGTCTCTCCCTCTGATTCCATTGTCTCAATCTGTCTCTCTCTCCCACCCTTTCGATCTCAGTCACTTTTCTTTCTACCGTACGTTTCCCTCTCTCTCTCATTTTCACTCTGGAAATTTCAGATTTCTCGCCAAATCTCTCCATATACACAGTCTCTTTCTCCCTCTCTTCATCTGTATGTCTCTCCCTCTCCTCTCTTCCTCCCTGTCTCTCTCTCTCTCTTACTCTTTATCTTCATCTGTATTTCTCTCTCTCTATGTTAAGGTTTATTGCTGTGACTGTATAAGAGTTTATGTCGTTTATAACTTTCTGTCTCTCATTTCTCTGTGTCTGTGTTTCAGGGTCAGACGGTGTCTCTGGCTCCAGTTGCTCGTATAGAGGAGGTTTTGTATGAGTATCACCCTCTCCAGATCGAAACGTACGGCCCCATGGTGCCTGAACTGGAGCAGTTGGGCAGATTGGGGTGAGCACTATCCTTAACCTTAATCTTAATCCTGCCACATCATGATGAGTATAAACAACTCGGTCAATAATAACGCGGAAACCATTTGATTTCATTTGATTCTGATTCTTTAGGAAGTGATTCACTGCATTATGACATGCGTCTCTCAGAGTTCATCACAAATTGACTCTGAATTATTACGGATTCCCAAATATCAGCAAGAGTCGAATCACATGCCGAATCAGTGAATTTCAAACAGATTCTGAATCAGTTCATTATGAATTCTCAGATTTAGCACACACGGAATCTGATTCAGAATCAGCGTGTTATGAACGGTCCGCTTCACAAGGACCTGATTATGAATCAGTGAATTATAAAATCACACACATCACTATTATGATTCTGAATCAATGTGTTATAAAACAATGAGTTGGTACAGTGTCAGTAAGTGAACTGGTAACTATGGTAACACAATAATAATGAAGTATGAATGAGGCAGGATACAAAGTGGGGACCCTCCGTTTCAGTTTTTTCTCTCTCTGAATTCCACTGTATGTGTGAGTGAGTATGTTGGGGTGCAGGGGGGGTAGAGACAGATAAATGATAGGATCTCAATCAAACAATTAGACCACATTTCCCATGATGCACTGCACACGTACTGACAGTTTTGTCACATTTGCTGTTTCAAGCTTCATTTCAGCTCGCAGTTTAGCCATAAGCATGTGTTCACACACACACATACACACACACACACACACACAAGGCCATACCCTCACCAGACCGTCTGATGTGGTGTGTGGAGCAAACAGGGCGGATCCTCTTTTCTTTTTCATTCTTTTACATGTATAGATCTTTTTACATGTATAGAATCTTTTGAACTGTGTGCATCACTGACACCCCCAATACAGAGACACACACCCACCCACCCACCCACCCAGGGTATTTCAGAAGTGCTGTTTGTCTTGGTTAGCGATTGAGCTGACTGTGTGTTGGTCAGTTTGACAGAAGAGTCAGTGGTGATTTATTTTGGATCAGATTGTGGTTTGGGACTCTCTCTCACGCACACACACACACACACACACACACTGTTCTGTAGCTCTATAAATAAAGGTTGGGTTGGGCGCTTTATTAAAGACAGCTGTGTTGTGTGTGCGGTTTTTAATTGTATTGTGAAGCTCAGAAACACCCATGAGCATTACTAGAATTTTCATTCTCTCTTTCTTTCTCTGTCTCACCTGGTGAAAAGCCACTTCCTGTGTGAGATGATCTAAAGGATAAGCAACTTCCTGTTTCAGGCATGAAGAGGAGAAAAGCAATGGAGACAGAAAGAGAGAAATAGGGGGGAAATTGATGGATGTGATCGTGACAGTTTGTTTCCCCAAATTCCTTTCAGAATTATAAAGTGGACTCTCACTTTCTCTCTCTCTCTCACTCTCTGTCTCTCTCACACACACACACACACACACACACACACACACAAAAACACCCTCCATCATACTGCACACATGTGACACTGTTGTCTTTCTCTCCTCCACTGTTTTTCTATCCTCATTCCCACTGAGACACTGACGCCATAAATCTGCCCGCCTGTCTACTTCGTGCACACACACACACACACACACACACACTATATCAGAATATGTGTGTGTGTGTGTGTGTGTGTGTGTTAGTAATGAGGTTGAGTTAGTTTTATTTTTATTAATGAGCAGACTGGAGGTCTGAGATATTAACATGTCGCTCTATTGTTACTATTTCATTCATTCATTCATTCATTCATTCATTCATTCATTCATTCGCTGAAGCACTTAATCCTCTTAGGATCACAGAGAGGCTGGAGCCTATCTCTGCCAACTCTCTGTGAAGGTGGGGTACACCCTGAATACCTCACCAATCCATCGCAACCATACCTCATACCTAGGGGTGATTTGGAACAGCTGACTAGCCTACCGTCCATTGTTTGGACTGTGGGTGGAAACCCACGCCAGCACAGGGAGAACATATAAACTCCACACAGAAACGCCCTCGCTGAGTCTGGGACTCGAACCCAGGACCTTCTTCAGGACGTGCTAACCGCTACACCCCCATGCTGCCCTTGTGGCTATTGTGTTTTTTAAACGCAACACTGAGGTTGACTCTGGGTGAAGAGTGAGATGTACACACCGGGACAGAAACACTGAATAAAGTCCAGAACCTGTGAATCACAGTCTCCTGTCTCAGCTGCTTCAAGAAACACGGAGCTTCAAGGAAAATACGGGGAATAAAAAAGGAAATTACTTTATAGAAGAATCATGAATTTATAAACCGTGTCTTAAATCATCGTCCCCTTTAGGGCGACTCTGAACCCTGGATTAAAGTCCTGGTATCTTGACTGATTCAACAATCTGATCAGCGCCGAGATCAGACAGACATCAGATTAAATATGGAATAAATACATTGTGGAAACTTTCTCAGGAGACTTTAATACAAACGCTGTGTCGCCTCCTGCGCCGGCTCTCGCCTCCATGCAGACTGACTGTACATTTGGATATGCAGATGAGCTAAAAGCTGCGTTTGACTTGCAAACAATTTCTATCCTGTGTGTGTGAGGTGTGTCAGATGCTTGTTGTCAAATCATGGTGTGTAACAGAAAATGAAGAGGACTCATTAAGCTTTTGGGAAGATTATATTTAATTTGTAATAAAAACTAAAAGTTTTGTATTTCAAGTCTGCTCAGTATGATGCTCTAATAAGGTGTCGCGCCGGTGTAGTGGTTGGCACGTCTGCCTCATAGAAAGAAGGTCCTGGGTTTCAATCCCGTGCTCAGCGAGGGCATTTCTGTGCTTGTTTGGATTTCCTCTGGGTACTATTGTTTCCTCCCACAGTCCAAAGTCCTGCACATTAGGCTGAGTGGCTCCGATAGGTGTGAGTGGGTGTGTGCAGGGTGTACCCTGTGTTTGCCCAGAGTAAGCTGAGAGGCTCCAGCATCCCCGTGACCCTAATAGGATTGAGAGGTTTGACAAATGAATGAACGCATCTCTAACATGAATATTAATAATACTATATATAATTATATTAATATTAATAATCCTTACCCAGATATTACAGTTTAATGTTTATTTATTTATATATATTAAATGTAGATAAATGGTTAGAAATGTGAATGATGTCAGTTTTAAGATGTTTTCTTTTATATGAGACGTGAAGTGTTAAATCTGGGTAGAGAGGTCAACACCTCGAAACTGGCGCAGAATAAGATAGAGGTTGTGACCTGCTGAAGGAGTGTGTCGCCCCCTGCAGGACACACACACACACACACACACACACACACACACACACACACACACACACACACACACACACTTTTTCAGGGGCCTTTCATTACCATTCGAATATTTATCCAAACTTTTCTTTGGAGGATTGAAATGAGTGGAACGACGTCAGGTTTATTCCAGTAAAATCATTTATATGCAGCGGAAACAAAACACTTCTTACTCTCCTCACACTTTCACTCTTCACTCCTTCATGGAAATGTGTTTTGAGATGTACTGCTGGGTGTGTGTGTGAGTGTGTGTGTGAGAGAGGAAGAGAGTGCTTCACTGCACATCTGTAAGCACTTAAACACACACACACACTGAATTTCTTAATATATCCTGTGATCAGAAGGACCTGCCGCTCTGTGTGTCTGTGTTTAGAAGGATTTGAATCTCCTCATGCTGCTGTTGATGTAGTGTGTGAACATGGGATTGAATGCTTGAACACACACACACACACACACACAAAATGACATGAATGATTTAGTGATTAGTGCATGAAGAAGAAATGTGCTGTCTCTCCTTTTTTCACGCCTGCAGTCCTTCCACTTCTGTATATTGTTGCTCTGTACCTATCTCACTCTCTGTCTGTATGTTTCTCTATCTGTCTCTCTTTAAATCTCTCTTTCAGTGCAGTAGGTGTGATGAGTGTTTCCATGGTTACAGTTTTTCAGTCCATCACTGCACTCAAGTGTTAATAAAGGTTTAATAAATGTCATGTATGATAATAGAAAACTTATTCCTGAGTGGATTGATGAATGAATTAATCTCTCGCTCCCTCTCTCCCTCTCTCTCAGTTATCTGAATCATGTACGAGCGGCGACTCAGCAGGATTTAGCGGGTGGTTATACCTCAGCTCTGGCGTGTCACAGAGCCGTGCAGGACGCCTTCAGCGGTCTATTCCCCTGCACCTAATCGCTGTGTGTGTGTGTTTCTAAATGTTTGAGTCAGTTGGATTTAAATAATAAAGGTTTTTGTAATTTGCCGGGGTTATTTCTGAATTGCTCCTTGTGTTTTGTGTGTGGGTCTGTCCTGTCCTGTTAGCTGCCATTTTTGCCATCCACCTTCTCCACCAGCACCAGCCAGTCCCTGTCTTAATATTCACGCTGCCATTCAAGTGGACGTGGCTTTATTTCTCTCTCTCTCTCTCACACACACACACACCTGTTGTGTTATTTGCACTAAGGCAGAAAAAGACAAAGCAATTCAATAATCCAGTTTTTGTACATATTTATAAACATTTTTACATTAATAAAAGCCATCAATGACACTGTAAAGTGTGCATACACACACACACACTCACACGAGGCTCAGAAATCAGTGTTACAACGGGGACATTTGGTTTTAATGTAATATCTTTAGAACATACACAAGTTATTACAATAGAAAGTGTGTGTGTGCACCTGCTCTCGCTCAGTGCATGTGTGTTATAAACTTGGTGGCTGTTGTGCACCAGTTCCATGAGTCCAAGTGCTTCTCTGAGTGTGATTGTGTGTGCGTGTCCGTGTGTATGCCACTCCCATGCCCAGGACGGCGTCTCGGACAGGTGGAGCACGACACGTCACGCCCAGAAAAGGCATGTCCACACAGGAGGGCGTGTCCTGTTAACAAGACAACCATTCAGAACAGTTTGTTTAGAATGTGTGTATGTGTGTGTGTGTGTGTGTGTGTTGGAGGGTGTTACCTCAGTACATAGTAACACTGTTTGTGTTCGTTCCTCCGGTGTGACCGTGATTCCATCGAGTATCTGCAGCTGAGGGAGACGCAGAACCACAGACTGCCTGTAGAGCGAGTACTGCAACACCTACACAAACACACACACACACACAGCCACAGCAATAATGGTTAGGACAACATACAGGAGAGAAATGCTCTCTGAAGACGTGTGTGTGTGTGTGTGTGTCTCACCGGATTGCCCAGCACAGACAGTTCTATCAGTGATGTAAGAGCCTCCAGTTTATCCAACTCGTCAATATTCTACAACACACACAATACACACGTACACAAATCACATGTACACACTGCACAAAAACACACTGATATGTGAAGTGTGTGTGTGTGTGTGTGTGTGTGTGTCTACCTGCAGCTTGTTATTTTTGAGGTGCAGGCGCTGCAGGTGTGAAAGCTGCAGGTGTGTGAGGCTGCGCAGGCGGTTGTTGTTCAGGCTCAGCTCCATTAGTTGCGTGTTTGAACGGAACCATTTCTCATTGAGCACCTTCACTCGGTTCTGATCCAACACCAGCTTACGCAGGAGGGTGAGTCTCTCCAAACCCTCCACGTGCACTATGTCATTACCTAACACACACAGACACACGTATCACTGCTTAAAGCTGAATGCAGTATGTAACTTTTACAGAATGTGGAATCCTCGCTGTTACAGGAAACCACTTGCAGAAGTTTCAAGAGAAAGAGGCGGAGCACAACTTTGGTGTTTTTATTGTTTGGGGCGGAGCTTGTTTCCAGGCCACTCTGTTTCCAGAGAACCTCTAAAATGGTGTGAGCGTTACAACACACTGCAGCTTTAACACAGTCAGTCATTAGGTCAGGTCAGGGTTCAGTCTACAGTTGGAGAGGATATGACTGTGACGTACAGTCTCAACTAAAAATTATATTTCTAAAGAATACAAAAAGTGTGTGTAGTGTTGTGGTCACCCTGCAGGAACAGCATTCTCAGGCCGCTCAGGCGGCACAGCTGCACGTCACTCAGGTTCGAGATACCGTTATAGCCGAGATGGAGAACCTCCAGGCTGCACATGAGGGGCTCCAGATTCTCCACACTCACACACTCCCTATGAGGATGAGAGAGAGAGAGAGAGAGAGAGAGACAAGCACACTCAGATCATCACACATGCAGAGAAGTAACATCATATTAAACATACACTACTGATACAAAAGTGATTCCACTAAAAATAAATAACTTATCATTTATTAACTGTATCATCCATTCATTTTTTGAGCCGCTTAATCCTAATTAGGGTCATGTGGAGGCTGGCGCCCATCTCAGCTGACTGGGGGAGGGTGGGGTACACCCTGAACAGCTCGCCAGGCCACTGAAGGACCAACACACACAACCATTCACACACTCACGCTCACACCTAGGGGAGATTTGGAACAGCCAGTCAGCCTACTGCATATGTTTTTGGACTGCAGGAGGAAACCGGAGTACTCAGAGGAAACCTACACATGCACAGGGAGAACAAACAAACTGCACATAGAAACGCCCTGTGCCTGGGAATCTAACCCAGGACGTTTGTTGCTGGGAGGCTGATGTGCACCACCATGTCGCCGTAACTGCATTATGAGTTCATTTTCATAACAATCATATCCAATCCATCTTTAAAGAATTGCAGTTTAAAGAATTAATGTGATGATGGTGATGATGGTGAAGTGTGTGTGTGTGCGTGCGGGTGTGCGTGTGTGTGTGTGTGTACCTGTTGCTCTTGCTGCTCTGTTTCCCGTAGCCGCTGGAGTGAACTTTCTGATAGAGCTGCTGTCTGTTGCTCAGTTGACTCTGTGTTTTCTGACGTGGCAGAATCGACTCAATGTAGTTGTGGTTCAGATACAATACCTGTGTACATGAACAACACACACACACAGACAGAAGGTTATTGTTCTAGGACAGCAGCTGTAACAGTAAATTGATATTAGTACACCCGCTCTGATACGCCTGACAGTAATGTTGTGCTGGACAGTATAGCTTGTCGCACACCTTGATGTTGCGCAGGTAGATGAGGCCACTGAAGGAGGTGAGGCTGTTCCTCTCCAGGTTCACAGTGCGTAAATTCACAAAGAGATCGGCAGCCAAATCCACCGTCCTGACAAAAAGAGGGTGGCGTTTCAGTGTCATGTGACCCACACAAGGATTTGTCATGCAGTTTAAGATGAGAAGGGCATGGGGTGAACCTGATGGAGCAGCCTGGGAGCTCCAGCGTCTCCATCTCTCTGTAGTTACACTGACCGAGTTTGTCAGCCACCATGTCAGCCATCAGCCTGCCTTCAAACATTTCCTTCGCATTCTCACACTCTGACATCTCCTGCACACACACACACACACACACACACACACACACACACACACACAAAATAGCATGCAAACCAGAGAGATCCCAGCTCTGTGTGTGTGTGTGGTGTGTGTGTGTGTGTGTGTGTGTTTGTTTGTCTCACCACAACGGTTCCATCCAGTGCTCTCAGATGCGGCAGGTGAAAGATGACGTAGGCTCGATAATTATCCACCGTCCTTGTTAAAGGGTTTCCAAATAAATCCAGGACAATCAGGTTACTCAGTGTCTACAGGTGACACAGCAACGTCATCATCATCATCTTCATCATCATCATGGATATTATTAAACGTATTATCATCAAGTGTGTGTGAGAGAGGGCGAATGAGTGAGTGCCCAACCTTTAAGTGATAGACATCTCGTGAGGTGCTGATGTCATTGTTCCCCACATAAAGCTCAAATAGTACATGTGACCTTTGAACCCCCTGTAGGGAGGAAATGCAGTTGTCCTCAATGGACAGGAAGTGGAGATTGGTCAGACAGTCCAATACACTGGTGTCCAAACAGCGCAACTTATTACTGTTAATGCTGAGTCGCATCAGATGCTGGAGCTGACTTATACCTGTGCGCGCACACACACACACACACGATTGCAAAACCTGATATGAACTTGAGAAATAACCAGACAGAAATAAGAAAAGTGTAAGGTGTGTTCACCCAGCCCAAACAGGTTGTTATAGCTTGGCATACTTAAGAAATTAACTTACTTATGAAATGTCTCCCCCTAGTGGACACCAGATAAACACTTTGTCCCACATGAAACAATAGCCATTTTCTGGGATTTGTTTCAATATGATCCCCATAACGGATCACCTCCAAAATGTAATGGATTGTTATTTGTACCACACACTACTCTATAAAATGTTTCATCCAAATCCATACTTTTTTTCATGCAAACAGGTGAAAAGTTTCTGACAGAGGTAATAATGAAGTGAAGAATAGAAAGACAACAATGAAGGGGGATGAAAAAAGGAGCAAGGACGTGTGTGTGTGTGTGTGTGTGTGTGTGTGTGAATACCTTCCAGTGAGGAGATGTAGTTGTGGTTCAGTGAAAGCTCCTCCAGTAGGAGGCAGTGCTGCAGCCCATCGATGTGAGTGAGCTGGTTGTTATTAAACGAGGCCCAGCGCAGATTCACCAACTGCTCCAGATTACTGATGTGGGACAGACGCTGACCATCCAGATTCACTGCTGTGATCTACACACACACACACACACACACACACACACACACACACACAAACACACACACCACTCACATTGTGTACATACTGAACAGACATAATTGTGTGTGTGTGTGTGTGTGTGTGTGTGTGTACCTTGGCACTCCACCCAGATTCAAGGTCAGTGGCGTGTTGCCATGGTGATGGTCTGATGTGTGTGAGGAGCTGGGCCGCAGTGAGGAGATTCAAGCAGCGTGGACGTTCAGCATCAGTACGGGACTGAGAGAGAAGCAACATCTACACACACAAACACACACACACACACACACACACCAAAGAATTACTACAGGTGTCATTTAAACAAAGTGATTAGACTAGTGTGTCATGCACACACACACACACAAACACACACACTCACCAGGTTAATCTTGGAGGTGGAGTTGATGTGTGTAGCGGCTGCCACCTCCTCCTCCATCACCAGCATTCCATCCAAGTGTGTGAGAGTCTTCAACTGGCCCAAAACCTCTATACGTACTCTCTCATCCTGAGACACACACACACACACACACACTCAGATTTATAAACACCATAGCACAGTCAAAAACAGTATCAAGTCCACAGTGTGAGTAGTTTGGTCGTAGTCACCTGACTCCATGGGTTGTGTGTGGTGTGGAGGTGCTGCAGGGATGGTGTGTGTGTGCGCAGGACACTCATCTCCTCTCGGATTCGCTGCAGCTGGTTCCAGCGCAGGTCCAGCTCTCTGAGACGAGGAAGTCTTTGCATGCCTTCCAGAGTCATGATCTGGTTAAAACTGGCATCCAAGAACTCCAAATTGGGCTGATGGGACAGAAAGAACAAACACACACACACACACACACACACACACACACAGCTGTATATGCCTGAACACAAGAAAATGTGTTCTGGCTCAGGTCTACTGCAGGGCCAGGTCAAAATCTCACCAGCTGTGAAACGTCGTCCAGGCGTGTGAGAGCATTGAAGCTGACGATCAGCTGCTGCAGAGACGTGAGGCAAGAAATTCCCTCCAGCCTAGTCAGACTGTTCCCGTGAAGATTCAGCACCTTACATACACACACACACACACATGTTTATAGAGTGGTACACTGGTGGTGTAGTGGTTAGCATGACTGTCTCACAGCAAGAAGGTCCTGGGTTCATGTCCCGAGCTTGGTGTTTCTGTGTGGTGCTGGAATGTTCTCTCTGTGTTTGTGTGGGTTTCTACTGGGTACACTGGTTTCCTCCCACAGTCCAAAAACTTAGGCTAATTGGCTGTTCCAAATCACCCCTAGGTGTGGATGTGAATGGTTTTGTGTGTTTGTGTGTGTGTGTGTGGCCCTGTGATGATCAGGTAAGCTGTTCAGGGTGCTGTTAAGCTTTGCACAGAGATAAGCTCCATCCTCTCTGCAATCAGTGTAGGATTAAGCAGTCTGGCAAATGAAGGAATAAATCTGTTTTCATAGTGGAGTGTGTACAGGTGGAATGTGTGTAGAAGATAGAGTGTTTGGACCCTCACAGTGATCTGGTTGAGGGTGTTTGCTTGAGTTGCTGTACGGATGCTTCTCTCGTTAAGGCTCAATAGTTTGGCTTGTGGCTTCAGGACAGGTTTAAGAGCCAACACCCGCTCGTCCAGAACCTGCATATCATTATACGCCGA
>JAOUQZ010000039.1:320069-340983 GCA_028564935.1 Neosilurus hyrtlii
TTGACATCACTTTATAGAATCTGTGTGTGTATGTGTGTGTGTGTTGGTGTGTGTGTGTGTATGTGTGTATGTGTGTGTGTGTGTGTGTGTGTGTGTGTGAGTGTGTGTGACCGTGTGTGCGTAAGTGTGTGTGTGAGTGTGACCGTGTGAGTGAGTGTGTGTGTGCGTGTGACCGTGTGTGTGTGAGAGTGAGTGAGAGTGTGTGTGCGTGTGACTGTGTGTGTGAGAGTGTGTGTGAGTGTGACCGTGTGTGTGAGTGTGTGAGTGAGAGTGTGTGCGTGTGACTGTGTGTAAGTGTGTGTGAGTGTGACCGTGTGTGTGAGTGTGTGAGTGTGACAGTGTGTGTGAGTGTGACCGTGTGTGTGACCGTGTGCGTGAGACTGTGTGTGTGTGAGAGTGTGTGTGCGTGTGACCGAGTGTGTGAGTGAGAGTGTGTGTGAGTAAGAGTGTGTGCGTGTGACTGTGTGTAAGTGTGTGTGAGTGTGACCGTGTGTGTGAGTGTGTGAGTGAGAGTGAGTGTGTGTGAGTGAGAGTGTGTGTGCGTGTGACCGTGTGAGTGAGAGTGTGTGTGTGAGTGTGTGACTGAGAGTGAGTGAGAGTGTGTGTGAATGAGAGTGTGTGTGAGTGAGTGAGAGTGTGTGTGAGTATGACCGTGTGAGTGAGAGTGTGTGAGTGTGACAGTGTGTGTGAGTGTGACCGTGTGTGTGAGTGAGAGTGAGAGTGTGTGAGTGAGTGTGTGTGCGTGTAACCGTGTGTGTGAGTGTGAGAGTGTGTGTGTGAGTGAGAGTGTGTGTGAGTGAGATTGTGTGTGAGTGAGAGTGTGTGTGCGTGTGACCGTGTGTGTGAGTGTGACTGAGAGTGAGTGAGAGTGTGTGTGAGTGTGACCGTGTGAGTGAGGGTGAGTGTGACCGTGTGAGTGAGGGTGTGTGTGTGCGAGTGTGACCATGTGTGCGAGTGTGACCGTGTGTGTGTGAGTGTGACCGTGTGTCTGAGTGAGAATGTGTGTGAGTGTGACTGTGAGTGAGAGTGTGTGCGAGTGTGACCGTGTGTGTGTGAGTGTGACCGTGTGTCTGAGTGAGAATGTGTGTGAGTGTGACTGTGAGTGAGAGTGTGTGTGAGTGTGACTGTGTGTGTGAGTGAGAGTGTGTGTGAGTGTGACTGTGTGTGTGAGTGTGTGTGAGTGAGAGTGAGTGTGTAACCGTGTGTGTGTGAGTGAGTGTGTGTGAGAGTGTGTGTGACCATGTGTGTGAGTGAGAGTGAGTGAGAGTGACCGTGTGTGTGTGTGAGAATGTGTGTGAGTGTGACTGTGTGTGAGTGAGTGTGTGTGAGTAAGAGTGAGTGTGACTGTGTGTGTGAGTGAGAGTGAGTGTGAGTCTGTGTGAGTGAGTGTGTGACTGTGCGTGAGTGCGAGTGAGTGAGAGTGTGTGTGAGTGAGAGTGTGTGAGTGTGACCGTGTGTGAATGAGAGTGTGTGTGAGTGTGACCATGTGTGAGTGAGAGAGTGTGTGAGTGAGTGTGACCGTGTGTGTGAGAGTGTGTGTGTGAGTGTGACCGTGTGTGTGAGTGAGAGTGTGTAAGTGAGAGTGAGTGTGTGTGAGAGTGTGTGTGTGAGTGAGTGTGTGAGTGTGACTGTGTGTGAATGCAAGTGACTGTGTGACCGTGTGTGTGTGTGTGTGTGTGTGAATATATATGTATGTGTGAGTGCTTATGTATGTGTCAGTGTATGTATATGTATGTATGTATGTGTGTGTATGTATGTATGTGTGTGTGTGTATGTGTGTGTGTGTGTGTGTGTGTGTGTGTGTGTGTGTGTGTGTGTGTGTGTTTGTGAGAACTGAACAGATTCGAGATGGACTCGACACTTGGGATCAGTAGTGCACTGATCCTACGGCAACAAAAAGTTTGTAATGGATACTGGAGGAAAAATTATCAACGAAAGGAAAAGTGTCTAAATTAAAAAAGGATAAAAATAATTAAACCGATTATATTTACATTATAAAGATTATTAGTTCATTCAGTTAAATTGTATTATATTTACATTATAAAGATTTATATTATTGGTATTTTTATTATATTTACAATATAAATAATATTTCATTCAGCTATTTTTATTATATTTACATTATAAGGATTATTATTTTATTCGTTGTTATTTTTATTATATTTACATTATAAAGATTATTATATAGAGTTATTTTTATTATGTTTATGGTATACTTGATTTGATTTGCAGTGTAAGTGATTATTGACGTCATGTTTTTACTTATAAATATTTTATTATAGCTTCTTTTTATTACAGAATTTTCCTGAAATTAATAATTATAAAAGTTAATAATAATTTTGTGCTTTAGTTTAAAATTCATTACAATGATTAGAAATTCTATAAGCCTGTGGCTGGAGCATCAGTAGCGGCTGATACTGAAACGAAGAGGTGGTGAAATGATTTCATTTCTATTCAAGAATAAAATAAATACAGGGGATCGGGGCCGATATTAAAGTGAAACACGTATACATGTCATATTAGGAACAGATGAGTCAGAAGTAATCAACCCAAACCCAGGGGATCAGAACGAAGGTGTCGGGGTCTCACCTGTTCCTCTGTCTTTCATTTCACCTGCATTCTGTAGCCGTGCATGTAAGAGCTACTGCTGCTGTAATGGTAACCTCTCTCCTGCGGCTCGTCTCGGACTCTCATGCTGCATTCAAACCTACAGAACTCACAATTCGTCATTGATCTGCTTCAGGGCAGCACTGTGTCCACAATGTGTGGTATAGATTTCACAAGTGAACACATAGGTATGTTTATGATCTGAAGCTGACATGTGTGTATATAGTATCACTGATATCGTGGGAAGGAGCACCGTTTCCTGATCATGCTGAGGATCGCGGCGGAGTTGAGGAGACTATCATAAGCTCCAGGTTTCTTTCTCATCTTCTCTCAGGGAGTTTGATCCCTGTCATGGTCACCTCGGACTCACAGAGATCTAAATCAATCCATCACACTGTGCTGTGACAAAGTGGACCTTTAAAAGAGCTGTTTGCATAAACATGATCTTTATTAACACAAGATGTGTGTGTCTGTGTGCTTGTTGTGCACAAGTCAGAAACAAACTGGCAGAATACATTCATGTTTCTATAAATGAGCTGGAGCTTGAAATTCTTTTCCTGTGCCACACACACACACACACACACACACACACACACACACACACACACATACACACAGATTGGTGCCTATTTATAGCGCGTGGCCCACGCTGTCTCTCAGACTGCAGGAATTAAAGCTCTGCATATTACACAACAGTCACTGAAGACAGAGGATAAACTCTGCCGAGTGGGCGGGGACTGGTTTCGAGTGGGCGTGGTTTGTACACCCATTTCTGCTTTTAACATGCATCTCCAGTTCTTCAGGGTTCTATTCAGAGCTTTTTACATGATCAGCAGGAAGGAGGAAGGGTGTTAGATGAGCAGACCCCTATGTTGAGTCTTTCACCTGTTACTCCGTTATTATGGGATGTTTCATGACACACAGAACACGTAGTGATGCTCTTATGAGGACCAGACACCGTCTCCTTCTGTCTGACTCTCATGATGATCTGCCAGTGTCCCAGGAGGTATACCCTCTGTGACGATATCTCTGTGACATCATCACCTACTGACTTAAGGGCATTATCTCATGTTTTTGACATCATATACTGATTGACTTACTCTGTGACATCCTCACACCCCTCATGCACTCTGTCATCATCACATATTACCAACCTGGGACATCCCACCTTCCGAGCTTTAATCTTACTTGTTTATATAATCAGGAAGAAAGGTGAGGGGGAAGAGAGAGAGAGAGATTATCTGCTCTCTTCACCTCTCAGTGTTGATACTCTATCTATAGACTGAGTGCATCACTTACATAAGTGCTGTCTCTCTCTCTCTCTCTCTCTCTCTCTCTCAGTCTCTGTGTCTGACCTTCTTCTGAACTCCTCCTCTGAACGGAGTGACCCGTACACCTCTCTCCTCTCCTCTAACTCCTCGTCCTCTTCAAACCCGTTCAGCTCCGGCATTCCCCTCTCCTCCTCTGACGACGATCGTTCTCCTCATGCTCCTCGAGGGAGTGACTCTGGAATCGGGATGACCCCTGGTGACCCCTGCGACATCCACACCCAGAAAAGCGAGCCTTACAACTACATGGATATGAGCTACAATCTGGGTGACCTTGGCAACACTGGGACACAAAAGCAGCCAATAAGGAGTGGAGTAGATCGTGAGGATGATGATGATGAAGATAGATCCATGGATTTTAAGGCGAAGGTGAAGAAGGATGCATTTGATTTCAGAAGCTACCTGGAGAAGAATCCCGAAAACCTGGCAGTGAGGGGACACTTGGGAAACACCTTCCTGTATGTGGAGGACCAATCGGATGAGGAGTTATTGGAGAACAAACCACGCCCCGAAAGTCCGGTGAAGATCACCGTGACAATGGATTCCTGTATCCTACCTATGGGGCAAGCGAGAGTCGGAGTGTCTGAGAGGGAAAGTGTGTTGAGTTTGGGAAAAGAAGGTGTTCCCATGGTAACACTGTCCGAACCAGAGGATGACAGCGCTGCTTCATCAGTCAGTCATTCCCCTAACCACTCCCCTACAGGTAACCCACACCCACTTACATAACCACACACCCCCCTCACCTTTCTTCCTCATTTACTTCCTGTTTTTCACAATGTTTCAATCTCCTCACAGGAAGAGAGTCACCCTCGGACATCATGTTCCAGCCAGTAGGGATGAAGTGTGTGAACAACACTTCCTTCTACCGGGACAACAAGGGCCCCACAAGTCCCTCATCACGATTTGGGATGCGGGACAGCGGCGAATCTGAAGACTCCGAAATCGAGCCCGATTCCCCAAGACATGAAAAGCAGTTCAGAGCCAAAGACAGACCTGGCAACCCGTTTGAGGCAAAAGGTGCAGGTGTGGAGATGAATCGAGGCAACAAGGGAAGATCTGACAATCCGTCAGAGGTTTCCACAAACACAAGGGGGCAATTTGTACAACATGGCAATCCTGCACTTTACAGCCTGCTTCGTGAGGAGAGGGAGGCGGAGCTAGACAGCGACCTGCTCATCGAGTCGGCTTCTGAGGAGAGCCCCAAGAGGGAGCAGGTGGTGAAATGCACCCTAAAACCGAGCTCCCCTCTGAGCATCCCCATCCCTCCGAAAAAGAAAGAACAGGAAGTCAAGGAAGAAAAGAAAGAAAAGGCCAACACACCAAGAGAGAAAGGCGACATTCAGCCTCAACATGAGGAAGATAGAATGTTGAGTGGAGCCAAGCCTGAAGAGTCCTTAGGACAGCGCTCTCTAGTGGACGGAGGAAATGAAAGTACAGCGATGAGTGACCCTAAAGACGTGGAGCCGCTGTTCTTCCTACGCAACCTCAGCAAACAACAAGGTAAAGAAAGAAAAGAGAGATGGGAGGCAGCGTTGGGCAGGGCCAGGTTCAGCTTTAAAATGAAACGAAAGGCTTCCAGGGTCTCCTGTTCATCTTCTCCTGGTCATCATCAGGGGCTTTAAACCTACATTTTCAACGTTGTTATCTGTTAAAATCCGTTTGATAATTTGAACAGGCTGCTCTTTCACTCTCACAGGAACAAAATCACAAGAACACAGCATGAATTTATCATATCTTACCATATAAGGCAAGTTAACGGGACATAATTAGAGCACATGGGTATTAATCTATCTGGGTTCGATTCCCGGGCTCGGGGTGTTTCTGTGCGGAGTTTGCATGTTCTCCCTGTGCTTGTGTGGGTTTCCTCCCACAGTCCTGTTCTAAATCACCCCTAGGAGCGTGTGTGAATGGTTGTGTGTTGCCCTGCAGTGGACTGGTAAGCTGTTCAGGGTGTACCCCGCCCTCGCCCATGTAAGCAGGTGTGCCGACCACTACATCTCACTTTAACAAATATGGGTGGAGTTTATTAAAGCTGTAACAGTCGTTGGTGAGGTTAGAGTATGATAGTGTGTGTGTGTGTGTGAGTGTGTGTACGAGCAGACTCTTGTGGTCTCTCTCTCTGTCTCACACACTCACAGAACAACTGAATATTCTGGAATACATAAAAAATCAGGACACTCTCTCTTTGCTGCCATTTTTGCCTGCAGAGGACAATGAAACTGAAATGTACATGAAACTGAAACACACACACGGTTCATCATTGTGAAATATTTAGGTCCAGTTTTCTAAAATAATACACAATAAATAAGACTTACTGGAAGTACACACACACACACACACACACACACACTGTATCTTTGTAAAATAATGCTTTCTGATATTCACATAACACTGACGCTATGCATGCACTGAGTTCCTGCAGTTGCCATGGTGATGCAGGGAGGGTGTGGGCTTATGCTGACATCTTGTGGTGTGATTCACTGTTTCTGTGGTGAGAGCGCGACGAGGGGAGAGGACGACACAGAGACGAACAGGAACAAATGACAAAAATTATTTATGTGATTTAATTACTGGATAGAAAATGTAACACACAACACACCCACCCACCTACACACCCACCCACCTAACATAACAGAATAGAACACTGTGTAAGTATCGGCGCCCCTGAACCACATTCTTCCATGTTAAGGCTGCAGTGTCCCCTCGGTCCGATATAAACCATTTATCTATAAATTATTTATTTTCAGCACATAAAGATGAATTGATTCATCATCACTGTGCTTCATAATTTGAAAGAAAATGACTACATGGACTATCGGGTTGAAAAAAGACCTTGTGTTGTGTGTGTGTGTGTGTGTTTACTACACGCTTCTGTTGGACGGGGTTTTTATTTGTGTGGTTGAAGTATCCGGTCTCAAGAGCTGCAGTGCCTACTGCAGTGTTTACCATTTCATCTCTCCCACCTGTCTGTCTATCCTCCCATCTGTATGTCTCCTACCGGTCTTTCTCCCACCTGTCTGTCTCTCCTCCTGTCTGTATGTCTCCTATCAGTCTCTCTCCCACCTGTCTGTCTATCCTCCCATCTGTATGTCTCCTACCAGTCTCTCTCCCACCTGTCTGTCTCTCCTCCTGTCTGTATGTCTCCTACCAGTCTCTCTCCCACCTGTCTGTCTCTCCTCCTGTCTGTATGTCTCCTACCGGTCTTTCTTCCACCTGTCTGTCTCTCCTCCCGCTGTGTCTGTCTGTTTCCCTCCGGTCGCTGAAACCCTTTTCTCAGTACAGTCAGTAGCAGTGCATTAGATTCTCCTCCCATCCCGTCCAGCCCTTTCTCTCCTCCCCTCCTCCCTCCGTTCAACCTTTCTGCCCATTCATGCTGTTGAGTCGATGGGAGAGAACACAAAGAAATAACGGGAACACGAGAGAAAGAAGCGGCACAACATGGATTATGGGAAGAAGGAGTGTCCATGGAGTGGATGGAAAGGACACGGTACTGTTGTGTGTGTGTGTGTGTGTGTGTGTGTGTGTGTGTGTGTGTGTGTGAGAGAGAGCAAGATGTTAAAAGAAATAATGCTGTGGGATGCACGGTGCCTCAGTAGTTATTGCTGTCACCAGTGAGAAGGTTCAGGGTTCGAATCTCAGCCAAGGCTTTTTCTGTGGGAAGGTCTTATATTCTCTCGTCTCCTCGGGGAAATCCGGTTTCCTCCCACAGTTTCATTTGTGTACATTAGGTGAACGTTCTACTCTAAGTCCCTCATAGGTGTGAATGTGAGTGAATGGTTGTGAGTGTGTAAGTCCTGCAATAGACTGGTGATCTGTTCATGGTGTGACCCCGCCCCCTCTCACCTAACTCAGCTGGGATTGGCTCCAGGTTTCCCACATCCCTGATGGATAAATGCTACAGAGAATGGATGGATGGATGGATGGATGATAATACTGCCTGGGATGTGTGAGACACTGTGTGTATTTGTGTGTGAGGAGCTGAGAGATGCGGGGGGTGTGTGTATTTGTAAGTGATCCGCTCTTTTTGGATAGGGGCCTGTTCCCATAGCAACCAGGCCACACCCACTTAAAATGACACAATTTCTCTCTTCTACTATAACACACTTCCTATTTTATATTTTCACTCAACAAAAATATGATCAGTGGTCTATGTATACATATCATTCATTCACGTGCACACACACACACACATATATATAAAATGTATACGTACAATGTATATGACCCTGTGATGACCTGGTGAGCTGTCCAGGGTGTACTCTACCCTCACTCAGTCGGTTAAGATGGGCGTCAACCTCCTCGCGACCCTAATTAGGATCAAACGCTTCAGAAAATAAATTAATGAATAAATGATAACAATATGACCAACAAAACAACACAATATGTACTTCGTTTCCATGGCAATGACCTTTCACCCAGGAAGAGGTGCTGCTATGTTGCCAGGTGCAGTTATGTTTATACACACACACACACACACACACAGATCAAGAGAGACTCACACTACCCACAATGCTATTTTAAACAGTGTGAAGATAAAGGATGTTTTACACTCTCCGAACATCAACAACCTTTTCATCTCCCATGAGCTTTTTCATTATCTGAGGCTGTGTGTGCAAGTGTGTGTGTGTGTGTGTGTGTGAGAGTGAGAGAGAGAGAGAGTAAAGGAGGGGAACTGGAACACCGTATCTATGGCAACTATCATGACTTCACCTACTTTTCCCTTAATTCTCCTGTTTCAAATTAACTCTCTCTCTCTCACTCTCTCAAACACACACACACACACACACACACACACCGTCCTCTGCGCAGTCTTGTTGGTAAATTGTCACACACCACACTCACAGTGTGTGTCTCTTCGGCCCATATGTCAGTGGGTATATATGGTGTTAGGACCCGTGTGTGTGTGTGTGTGTGTGAGACAGAGAGAGATCAGTTAGAGAATGCCACTGGGAGTTCAGCCTCTCTCACTCTATCAGTGTGTAAGTGTTCACTCCCCCCTCTTTTTCTCTCCCTCTGTCGTTTTATTTATCTCTCTCTCTCTCTTTCCTTGTGTGTGCTTGCTCAGCTGCTCTCTCTCTGCAGTCATGGGTGGTACAGGTCAGTCGTTTTCTCAGTTGTTAGCTTGATTTACTCAATTAACAGTGTGCTTTAACCTTGCATGTGTGTGTGTGTGTGTGTGTGTGTGTGTGTGTGTGTGTGTAGATTAGTGTTGACTTGCGGTCTCGGTATGTGTTAAAGCAGCCGAAGACGATAGCGTGTATAATAAACAGTGTGAGTTCTGTTACTGTTACGGAATATTCGGATGGCTGGAGTCCGTCTGCTCTGCTTCAGGCTGATCTGGAGTCGGAGTCGAGACACTGAGAGAACAGCGATGTGGACGAAACGTGTCGTTACAGACCGTAACAGCTGCTGTTCCTGATAAAGACGTCATGAGGGATTTTAACTGTAAATGCATCGAGAGTCTTACGTGACTAACTCTTCTGGACGGGTCTTTTAGAAGTTTGAACCTCACACCTGTCTCTGATCTGGAATGGCGTTCCGGCTCTGTCCGTATTACTGCACTTTTTACAGCAGGAAGCAAACGTTGTGATCACCGCGTCGCGGAAACAATCATCGTATTTCATCTCGAACAGACGTCACCTGGTTTTAACACTCAGTCACGAGACAGGACTGTAAACACTCACATTTACAGCTCCGCTAAGCTAACCGTTCACGTTCATCTTACCAAATCTGGTGTTTTAAGACTCGAGTCGTCTACGAGATCTCGTTCGTGTGCCAATGCTGAACCACTCCGATTCTGATCAGAGCGCAAAATCCAAAAGTTGATCTCTCTGTCGAAATGTGCCTAGTATACGATACTCAACTCTGAGCTACGGTTAGCAAACAACCACCAGTGCTATCCATCCTGCTAACAGACCCCATTATCAAACTCTACAGTTTCATGATTAAATGCAGTAATACGTTCATTAAGAGTTTATGGAATGATGACCATAAGAAGTCTAGTTTTTTGTGATTAGCCGCTAACGCTTAGCATAAACAGTGTGACTAGCCTTTTTGAATGTTTTCTGGTATATTTAATGATTGATCTGAAGAGTAAAGGTTGATGTTTGGGGTCAGTTTAAATCACTTCCATGAACACTGTGTGTTTCTGTCACACAAAAAACATGAAACAGAGACGTTCTAACTTGCTATAGTGCTAGCCTCATTCCTTAGGCAGCTTGTATTGTTTCAGTTGCCTAGCAACAGTGTTCTGACAATTATAACATTTTAGAACATCAATTTGAATGAACAATCAGCATAATTATAGATTTTGCACACACACACCAGTTAGAGAAACAGTAATATTGTAGAAAGGTTAGTGAAGGTTACAGTAAAATGAACCCTAGTAGAATAAACACTGAGTTTAATCCCCATCCTGGTTCTCAGGCTTTAAAGGGTTAACGCTGTATAGAGCGAAATGTAAAATGGCCGCCATTTTGTTCTGCCCTCTTCAGCTAAAATTAGCGCTGTGGGGACTGGAGGGAGAATCGCTCAGGAGACTTGAGCTCTCTCCCTCTCTCTCGTCATTACTGATGCTGATTGAAAATGTCCCCATAGCAGCAGGATCCTGTCTTTCCATACTGACCAAAACCTAAAAATTTTGGTTCTCAGTGATGTTTACAAATTGAGATGCCAATCGATCAGACACGGCACTGCCATAAAGTAAGACGCTTAGCACTTTTTTCCTTCATTCAGATTTACTTTCAATTTTGTAAAAAAAAATAAAAAGTAACATATTAGCCCAGAGAGATTAGCATGCTACTCACATACTGTACAGAAACTACACACTTACATTCAAATTTCATAAACGTAAATATTTAAATGAAGTAAGTTTTTCAAGATGGCTGCCACTGCGTTAACAGTGTTTCACATCACTTCATTCTGGAACCTGAAATCTGTTTGAGGAGAACACCCAGTGGTTGGATGTATAAACCTCATTCATTCATTAATCCTGTTAGGGTCATGGCGAGGCAGGAGCCTATCTCAGCCGACACTGGATGAAGGTGGGGCACACCTTGAACAGCTCATCAGACCATCACAGGGCCAACACACACTCACACATAGGGGCAATCCGGTAAAAAAATTAGCCTAAAGTGCAGTCTTTGGACTATGGAAGGAAACCAGGGTAGCCACGTAAGCCGGGGGAGAACAAACCGCACACAGAAACGCCCTCCTTGGCCCAGGACTCGAACCCAAGACCTTTTTATAAGCCTCATTAGTGACCATTATATTACTACAGCGAGTCAGATTTATTTTGTTCAGGTAAAAGTCAGACCGGTCGGAGAAAAAACCTCCACAGGACATGAAAGCATGTGTGTGTGTGAGACACTACCAGGTGTTGGAGATAACTGTATGGCAGAAGGTATTTTAGGGAAGGCAAAAAGTGCCAAATAAATATCTCTAACACACACACATCAGACTGGAGAGTGCAGGTTTGACACCAGGCTGATGCAGGAGTCCATGAGCTAATTAGCCAAGCGATGGAGGGAGGGATGGCATACAGTCACCTCCCTGTCACTTTGAGTGATCACCAGCCAATCATGGGCTTCTGAGAGTTGATAGTACTTTCCCATTGACTGTTAGGCTGCTCCCTAATGCACATGTAAATAAAGATGCAGGATCATGTCTCACAAAGGGGGTACATGCTTGCTTACACCCCTCCCTGGTTTGTTGTGGTCATGTGATGGGGCAATACTTGTCAGGTGGGAATCGGCTATGATTAGAGGAGAACACACACACACACACACACACACACACACACACACAGAATCAGGACCTTTTTCTGCACTCAAAGTATTACTTATACTAGTATAAGTAAAGTATAAATTCGTTCCAGTGCCTTGTGTGTTTTATTAACAGACATGGATGTGTGTGTGTGTGTGTGTGTGTGTGTGTGCTGAAGTGGTGGAGCTGCTACACTGGCGGGATATGAAACAAACGTCTGTGGTGTTCAGCAGCGTGTTGTTGCTGCTCTTCTCTCTGACTCAGTTCAGCGTGGTGAGCGTCATGGCGTACCTCGCCCTCGCCGCGCTCTCCACCACCATCAGCTTCCGTGTGTACAAGTCCGTGCTGCAGGCCGTACAGAAGGCTGATGATGGACACCCCTTCAGGTGAGCACCTGTGTGTTTGTGTTGATGGAATGTGATTAGAGATCTTTACTGTTGAATGATTGTCATTATAGAGCAGAAAGTTCTGGTCCAGGAAACTGAACTGGACAAACGGTATTCAGAGTAAATGAGGTCGTGTCATGACTTTAAGCAACAATGTGTTCATGTTCTAAGAACTTTCACATCCTGTAATGCTGCTGAACATCTGTGTTTGATGTGAACTGATAGACTGTCTCTCTCAGGGCATATCTGGAGAAGGAGATCACTCTCTCTCCTGAGCAGATCGGTAGATATGTGGCGAAAGTGCAGCTCTATATGAATTACACACTGAAGGAGCTGCGCAGGCTTTTCCTCGTCCAAGATCTCGTCGACTCCTTAAAGGTAGGCAGGTCCTCCTGCAGCCATCCATGTCCAGAGTCCACGGAAGCTAATTGAGCTCTCATGGAAGGTTCACGTGTATACGGGGGTGGATAGTGCTCTCGCTCCGAGTGTTAGGCCACTCCCTAGCGCATATGCGGATCCAAAAGATGCTGGTGGAAGAATCACGTGCTACAGAAAGGGTACATGCGTGCGTACACCCCTCCCATGACGGGTGGTGGTTAAGTGAGAGGGAGGCAGTACAAACAGGTGGGAACTAGACACAGCTAAAAACAAGGCGTATATATCTACGTGATTACTTTCACTGTTGTAGTGTTGGGAGAGGTTAACTTCTGACTGACTGTGAAATTCTACACACACACGGCTGGAAACCGGCAGCAACACCTCTATTTTAAAACAAGCTCCCATTTTAACAATTACTGAAAATATAAAAGCAGAAGTGTGTCAGGTTTTATAGTTTTCTGATATCGAACCCATGATCATGAAGTTCACATCACTGCATGTTCACACCTGGAGCCCAAAAAAGGTATGAAAAAGCTCATACAGTTGTTTGTCTGTAGTTTGCAGTGTTGATGTGGCTGCTGACGTACGTCGGTGCTCTGTTTAATGGCCTCACGCTGCTCATTCTGGGTAAGAATGGATATGAGAACACACACGTTCTATGCTGTTGCTATAGAAACTAGAACAAGATGAAATCAACTTTATGCCGTTGTGATGCAGTGTTATAAGCTATATATTGTGTGTAGTTATAACACTCACAGGTGAACGATTAACACACACAGTTGTGGAACGTTTGAAAACTATTCAGTGTAACGACTATCTCGGGTATTAACCCCCCCTCTCTGTCTCCCCCTCCCCAGCTGTAGTGTGTGTGTTCACCATGCCGCTGGTGTATGAGAAATACAAGGTACAGTCTGTGGTGGTGACATCCGCAGCGTATGACTACATATAAAGATTAACACGCATTTTATTTTTAATATTAAACCTTATTTCAAAAATACTCAACACTACAGTCATCACAAACCTCCTCTCTCTCCCCTTCACTGTCCATCTGTTTTCCCTTCTCTGCCTATTGTTCCACCACTCTACATCCTCACTCTTCTCTCTAACCCATTTCTCTCTCCCCCTTGCATCTGTCCACCCCTACTCCCCGTATCTCTCCTTCTCTTCCCCCAGAAACAGATAGATCAGTACCTGGGAATTGTGAAGATGCAGGTGAACTCTGTAATGACTAAGTAAGTAAGAACTGAACCAGAGACACAAACGTTTGAGTCTGACGTAGTTCAACAGCTGAGACATGTGAGCACGAGTGTGTGTAAAATCTCTCTCTTTTAAACTCTTTATTTTACTTGTAGGTTGCGGGAAAAGGTTCCTGGGGCCAAGAGGAAGGATGAATAAAATCCCTCCATCTAAAACCACTGCAAAGCCAGTAACCATCGCAGCAAGGCTGCATCCCAATCTTTTTTTTCCCTTTTCTTTTTTAAACACACCCTCACTGATTTCCTCTAAGATGCCCTGACTTTACTAGCTCATAATGTGCACCATTCAAGTGGACATGATGGAAGGCTACAAGAATTACCCAGAATGCACTGCTCCACAAACCATAGGTGGCATGATTTGGGTTTTTAATCTGATAGAGAAACTGGAATGTTGTGTGCATGAAGTGTGTAAATCATGGAAGAAATCATTTGCAAATTGGTCATGCAGAACCCTCCATGTCATACACACTCCATGTACACGTCAAAGGAGACTGGGCTGTGTGTCGACGAAACATGATCACGATTAGTAGCAAATCGGCTCCAGGATCACCATGCTGTGTGTTTTAATAAGACACGATCACATGTCCAGCTGTAGGTGTCGTGATCGAATGAAAGTGTGCCGGTGGAATCTCGCACAGTATCAGTGATGTTCAGATTCACAACACATGCCTCAGAAAGTCCCATTAAAATGAGCAGATTTAAAAAAAAAAGCACACAGTACAGAATATCAAGCCTTGCCAGAAGTTTTTAGTCACAACACTCCTGTATAACTTTTTAATTCACATTAGCGAGTAAAGACTTTCCTAAGGAAAAAGGGGAAATGATGAAATGTAATTTATCAGCATCACTATTATATGATCAAATCACTGATATTGACATGTAAAGATTTGAAACGGAGAGTAGAATGGTACCCAAAAAATTTTATTTCGCTTCAACGCATGAATGTCAGTCTTTAGAAATGAACATTAAGAGATCACTCACTCTCTGCTTTCATTTCACACTGCTTTTATTGAACTGTGAAAATGCGCGCAAACACACACACCATGCCTGCTTAGTACATACAACTGCTTACATACACACTAATATGAATATACTGTAAATGGTTTTCTCCTCAGTGTGTTGAACACGGGAATTGGAAATTGTGTTAAATGTAATTTTGCTTTTGTAAAGTCAGAAGTGTGTTCAGTTCAATGTGACTGAGTTTGAGCTCAGCGTGGACTCTAAGTGTTTGCACATATTAATGAACAGGAATAAACTAATGTGCTGTAATCATCTCGGTGTGTGGTGTTTTATTAGCTCTGAAGAATATACTCTATATAGCAGAGGCATACTGAGACGAAGGCCACACCCCATTCACTGGGACTGACAGGCACAGAGGCCACGCCTCCCTCACTGAGAGTCCATGTATGCTTCTCAAATACCTTAGATTTTATCCTCATTTCCTTTACTTGCCATACATAAGAGAAAGGCTATTTCTACGCTGGCTCTCAGGAAAGCTGCTCTGCTCACTGTTCCTTGATCATCAGTCCCCGATGAACAAATAAGAAAATAGGGACAGCACGCAAAGATGGCAGAAGAACTTCTGGTTTAAGCAAGAATCTAAGAAGCGACAAATCAGGGATTTGACAAGCCTTAGTTTATGAGGTGGACTGAGGCCACACCTCCTTTACAATTACAAAAACACAGAGGCCACGCCTCCTTGACGGCAACCCGGAGGTTAGCCTACTGCAATGGGCGGGAAGCCAGCACAACCCACACACCACACTTGCTTCAGTGTGATCAATTTTTTTAAAAATGCTGCGGCTATCTCAATGTTTAGACAAGATAGAAGGATACCACAGCTAGAATAAAGCAAACATTGCATTCATTCATTTTCTGAAGCGCTCAATCCTTAAGTTGCGGGGAGGATGGCGCTCATCTGAGCCGAAACTGGGAGAGGGTGGGTTACACCCTGGACAGCTCACTAGGCCATCACAGAACATTACATTATACTAACTAGTAAACTCTGTTTCTGTTAAAGGCTTAAATGTTTGCAAAAATGCATGATAAACTAGAAAATGCAATTTCTGAAGAAATTGCAGTGTGAATGCTGAAAGGTGAAAGGCTTACGCTAAACTGGATAGCTGAATTAACCTCAACTGATCATGGACACCTCTTTGTGTCCAACTGCACTCACAGGTAGTGATGAAGCTTCACTCAATGGCAGTTTAACTGTCATTTCCACTGAAACACAGGTCTTTACATACTCAGATCTAGCCGAGTGCACCCCTCGAGCAACTCCTATTATATAGAAAACCCTAAGTCCTATTGCTGAAATAATGTCACTGTGAGCACCAGGAGACTTGACTGAACACAAAAGTGTGTATTGTGTAGATAAAGTGAAAAATGATCAAGGTATGGCAGTTTTAAAACTAGCCTGTTTTGAATTTAGTCAGACAAGAGATACAATGGAGGTCAATGGGATCAGAGAGTGGGACTCCCTGTGAACAGAGGCTTCTACCAAAAACAACGTAAAACCTATGGCTTAGTGAGTCACACTGTATGACAGAGGACAGAAATATCTACAATTTGATGTATAAATTGTGCATGAATAGTAAAAGGTGTGGGCAGAAGAGTTGAAGCACAAAAATTTCAGTACAAGCCTAAAAAATGTTTTTCCCGCTTTTTTTCTTTCAGTGGGTGATGTGACTCACTCAAGCAAGTGCAATAGACACCCATTCAAAACACACAAACTGCCAAAAATGAGCATGAAATATAAACTGCTGTTATTCAAAACCTATATAAGATATCAAAAAATTGACCTGAAGGGTAATTGCCCAACCTCTTGTGACCTGTTTGAAGTTTAAACGAAGTCTCTAGCACAAAGTATGCCGAAGCAGTTACAGTTCAAAGAGAACCAAGTTTTCAAGGATTTACAGAAATTTTGAAGATTCCGTCAATGCATTTCAATGGGGAAAACGTTGAATATTTCAGAAAGTTTAAATGTTAGGAATGAGAAAAGTAGTAGCGTGCATGTCCTAATTAAGCTGAACTTTTTGATGTTTGAATGACGTTTCTACGATGAAAAATGTGAAAGGAGATATGAATAAAAAAGTGAGCGGAATAATAATAATAATAAAAATAAATATTTAGAAGAACATAGGTTTGAATGCTTTCAGCAGTCACACCAATTATTATTTATTGAACATAAACATTTCAGTAACAACAAAATGAGAGCACATAATATAAATCAAAAGAACCCCAGGTCGTCTACAGAACAATCGGGAAGCAAAAACTATAACAAAAATCTCTCACATGCTCAGAAGAGTTACTTGGTCTGGTAGAGAACACCTTTAATCCTGCTGTCACTCTTCTGTACAACCTCCACCTACTGGGAGGGGCCGACCTAACACACACACACACACACACACACACCCATTTTCATCACCTTCAAGTATATTGGCATGTATTTTTATGGAACTTTAAAACATGCCCAAACTGTACACAGTACTCAGAGTGGTGTTTAAGTGAAAGATAGTGGACAGGTATGTTACCTGGTTCCATTATTTAGGTTTGTCGCTCTGTCTTTTTCCCTTCCCCCATCTCTCTCTCATCTCTCCTCTGCTCCGATCTCTCTCTGGAGAAACAGATGAATCAGCATCATCTTTAGGCAGCACTGTTAATATACATCTGTGTGAAGGGGCGAAGCAAGCCGGAGATGGATTAAGACGTGTTTTGAGATAGCTCCCACTGACCTCACACTGTATTCAAACTTCAAACTGAATTTATGTAACCTCACGAGTGCATAGACTGTGCTGAAATTGTTAAACTGGTATTAAAATATGTGACCTCCTTGAATATCTTTATGGCTTCAAATTTGAGGAAACACAAGTATACTGGGCTACGACGGGACCTGGTCCCCCTTCGAACCAGAAGGATAAATATCACATCCAGCCCTACCCGAACTACCGACAGAAAACAGCAGGATATTATGGATGCTACAAAACTAAAATCTCAAATTGTGAGCCTGTCAGAGCTGATATATCCAGGATTATCAGAGAGGAGCTGAAAGCACATTAACTGATGATTTAATTTTATGAAGACCGAACTGCAGGCTGTGAGAAATGAGCTCCAGCGCGCACAGATATCGAACAGGTTAAAACGACCAGATGGAGGCTGTTTTATCCATGTGGTCAGACGAAGTAACGACTCTCCAAAACAGTGACTGACCCGTAAAAAAACCCGTCTGTACTAAAAATAATTGCGAGGACATAGAGGGGCGGTGCTGAGATGTAATGTTCGAATTCTGGGTGTCCCGGAGGAGCCAAACTTGAGTTCCACACCTTCTGTTTCTGAACTTCTGAAGGAAGTGCTACAGCTAGATGAAGATGATGTTATTAACCGTCTGCACTGGAACCTTCAACCAAAGAGATCAGATGGTAAGCCAAGAGCTGTCCTAGCTAAGCTCCACTACTACCAGGACTGTGTCGGGATTGCGCGTCGCGCCCGGACCCGTGGCCCGCTTCATCTTAACGGGAAACCGACTGCTATCTTTCCTGATTACACCACAGCTGGGGTCTGAGCCTGGGCCGCATTGATAGAGGTACGAAAGATCCTCCAGGGTCAGCCAGGAGTTAGTTTTGGCATCCTCTTCCCTGTGCGCCTCAGCATCACACATAACGAAGAGGAAAGGGAGTTTTCAGACCCTGGCAAAGCCATGGACTATGTCCAGAAGAGCATTGCCAAGACTGATGTTAATTCGTGAATAATGATCCAGTTGACAAGACACAGACCCTGCATTAGGATTTAGAAATGTTCACTGTTTTGAAGTAGGTTTTGTCTGAATTCAGAGAGTTTACACATATAATTTGGTTGACACCAGTTTAAAACAGATTCTGTTGAGTGTAGAATTTTATTTAATCTTCACAACATAAAAAAACGGAAAGTTTTCACTTTGAACACGGCGAAAAAAATGGCAAGCTTTTGTTTGGTGTTATTTCAGGGAATGTAAGACTTACTGAGCATCAGGATAATATGACTGTTTTCTCTTCTCTTTTGGCTAGAAGACTGATTTTGCTGAAGTGGAAAGAACCAACACCTCCCAGTTAAGGATGTTGGGTTAAAGATTGGGTTTTTTTTTCCTATCTGGCAGCCGTTTATACATTACATTGAAAATGCAAATGCATCTAAATTGTATCTTTAAAATGATACTTTTTGGGTTTTTTCCCCTCCACTCTCACATTTATTTAGGTTTTTTTTGGCCACTGTTTACCTGTTTGTTCCTAAGGTTTGGGATGGGGTACAGAGGGGAGATCAGTGACAACTGTATTTGTACTGTAATACATTTCATATTATCTAACATTGCAATAACATAATAAAAAGACCTTGTTTAAAAATATATATAGATCTGTTACATTTTCCTGTTTTAAAAAGCTATTATTATAAGCTATTAGCTTGTGCCAGACTAAAATACACACCAGTCAGGATGGCTGTGACATTAACAGCCTCAGAAAACAAGCAAGAACAGCATGGCTTTTACTTGACTCGGGCCAGCACACCACGGAAAATTCAAACCCTGCGATCTGATGTGCCGTTGTTTGGATTTTTAATGTGATGGAGAAAACTAGCGAGTTTAAACTCTCACATGTTTAGGATTGTTACACGGTGCAGCTGAAACAAAATGGCTTTCATCCTGTTGTCATTATTCTGTTCAATCTCCATCTGCTGGGAGGGGTCAACCTAAGAGAGACACACACACACACACACACACTTCATTGCCCTAAAAAAATTACCATGCATTTTTATGAACACAGAGCCCCCTTTAAAGAACATAAAGTTCGATGTGTTTATGTGAGAGGCAGCAGACAGGCGTGTTACCTGATTCCACTGTTTAGGCTTGTCGTAGTAAACAGGAGTGCAGTCCTCTCGTGTGGGAGTTTTAGAGAACAGTCTGAAACACACGTGCGCCCGTGCACACACACATGCACACAAGCAACAACACTGTCTATCTCTTCCACACAGAGGAAAAGGTGTTTTTAAAAGGTGATAATTAAAATTATCAAACCCACAAAATAACCAGAGTAAAAAGGTTTAGATAAAAAAAAAAAAAAACAAAAAAAAACACAAATCTCTCTCTCTACACACAGATGCATTTTTATTGCACATTCTCTGACTCTTGGACAGTGCCACCTACTGGTGTTACTGCATCTCAGTACTCTGACACTCACCTGAGGAGGCAAACACGAGCATCGTACTGCAGCGAGCTGATTCTCTCTGGGCCAAGGTGGAGGAGACCATTCGGACCCTCACATACCAAGTGGTTAATCGCTAACCTTAATGCGTTTATCTGGAAAACATGCACAATCTCAGCAGTGTTAGTCATTCCGCTTTAGCGAATAATTAATTGCATACACACACACACACACGCCACCTCTGCAATGTCATCAACATCAAACTTCACGTCGAAGGCCAACTCGATGTCATTCTCCGGCAGAACAGCATCATGAGAGTTGGAGCCCAAACCACACAGAGCTCCAGTGAAGCAAGTCTGCTCCTCATTAGTTCTGCAGGACACATACACACACACACACACACACACTTACAAATGACAGGCCAGAGGTGAGGGGTGCAGCGACACAGGTGGGTGTGTGTGCAGTGAGACAAACCGCAGCTCCATGATGGGCGTGAAGAGCATGGTGATGATGGCAGGAAGGCCATGGATGTGAGGCATCAGCGTTGTCTCTTTCAGTAAAATACACATACCTACACACACACACAGACACACACACACACACTTTCTTCCACTGACCTCTGCAAAAATAAAAGATGGCACGAACAAAAATAGGCAGATACCTGAGACCCTTGTTAGACACAGACAGGTACCCGAGACTCTGTGAGAGACAGACAGGTACCCGATACCCTTGATAGATACTGAAAGGTACCTGAGACTGTGAGAGACAGACAGGTACCCAAGACTCTGTGAGAGACATACAGGTACCCGAGACTCTGTGAGAGACAGACAGGTACCCGATACCCTTGATAAAGACAGACAGGTACCCGATACCCTTGATAGAGACAGACAGGTACCCGAGACTCTGTGAGAGACAGACAGGTACCCGATACCCTTGATCGAGACAGAAAGGTACCCGAGACTCTGTGAGAGACAGACAGGTACCCGATACCCTTGATCGAGACAGAAAGGTACCCGAGACTCTGT
>JAOUQZ010000039.1:351686-362586 GCA_028564935.1 Neosilurus hyrtlii
CTCGCCCAGAGTCGGCTGAGATGGGCGCCAGCCTCCCCGCGACCCTAATTAGGAATAAGCGGTTCAGAAGATGAATTTATTTAAAAAAACCCAACCATAAATTATTTAATTGGCTTTAAAGATAATGCAGGATAAGACAAGCAAAATCATTTTTATAGATTTAACATTGAAATCCTCTTAAACAGTGATATTTTATATAAAGAAATACATTCTTACTTTTAATTTTTTTTTCTCCAATTCAATAAGTCGGGATGAGTTGGTTTCATGTTCTTTATAATATACACTTCCTTCAAATATTGTGGACACAAATCACTTAATTAATCCAGAATTTGTTTTAATTTTGAAAATAATGATTGCAGATTAAAAAAAAATCAGATTAACCCTCTGAATCCCAGTAGGACACACATGTTCTTTATCACTTTTAACTAAACAAATTCCACTATACAATATATTTCATTTATTTTTAATTTGCAACTCAGTAATGACAAATTACTGTATATTGAATTATAAAATATTCATTTGGTTAATTATTCATCACTTTTTAATGCTGAAGTTCAGGTTTAGATTAATTTTCTTCATGCAAAGATACAGGTCAAATTTTCACAAATGTTTGCATACAGATTTTTTGTTTTGCTTTTGTTTTCAGATGATCTGCCAATATTTTGCAAAATGAAAATTTATACAGATTTTTCATATAGGATTAAAACACTACCACATCTACAGTGGTGGTTGAATTAAAATCCCATTTCAAATACCAGGTCTCTGAGATCCCAACCCACTGCAGCAGAGGAGAAAACCTGGTTTCATTCAGATACGAGTCACACTGAGGTCCTGTCGCCCGATCTCCCCCCGTTTTAATCGCTTCTATTTTGTTTCACCAGACAAATTAGCCAGTTTTTTTTCTGGTCTTACACTACCAGTACTACAATTAAAAACTCTAGAATTAAAGAATGTTTCCATTTATTTCAATTTAAACTCATGAATAAAAAAATATTTGTACTACATGTGACTTCTACAGTTGTTCAAACAGACATAGACCAGAGATTCCACAGATGAAACAAATACAGGACAATTAGGACGATGGAACTTAGAAAAGAAAAAAAAAAGTATATGTATGCATGTAGATAGATAGATCGATAGATAGATCCAAGATATAAAAAAAGAGATAGCACAGAAAACAAAGTCACAATCTTTTCACATTTCACTTAAATTCATCAGAAAGAAACCTCACGAACTGAAGAGATCAGGTCTTTTTGACGAGCCATTATATCTCTGAGTAAAATGGAGCTGTGGGGAAGAAGAGGGTGATGAAGAAGCTGCCTCAAAAATAGTTTGTGAAAAATAGACTTTTATTTACAGTATCTGATTAAAGCTGATCTGATGGAGAGAGACGTATTTGAGTTCCAGCACATTCCATCTGACGATGTGAAACTCATCCATTGTGAAGGGTTTCTGTCTGGAACATACTCATCCATTGTGAAGGGTTTCTGTCTGGAACATGTCCAGCATGCAGACGTGTGTGTGGATGGTGTTGGGTAAACAGAAGAGATGTTCAGCATGAACACTTGTTCTTGAGTTTCTCGTTCTCCTGAAACACACACACACAGTAAAGCAGTGCTTTCAGATACATCACCTATTCAATTTTATGTCCAACATGTCAGTTCCAGCATACAAGTGTCAGTCAGTGAAATGGAGCAGCCTGTTGCTATGATAAGGATCATGTACAAAGAGATGGTTATCCTCTCCAAAATAACTCCCTTCAGGATGACTCAAGACCATTCAGTATCCCTGTCGGGTTTATTTCACATTCATCACCTGCTCACTGTAAATATAACATGCCTTACATGGCTTACAGAGGAGTGTTCTCCTCTCAGTATGCAGGTGAGAACGTCATACTCTTTCAACACTCAAGAGAATTTTACTTGAAGTATGTGTTGATTCATTAATTTTCTGAACCGCTTAATCCTAATTAGGGCCGCAGGGAGGATGGCGACTCTGGGCAATGGCAGAGTACACCATGACAACACCGGCCATCACAGCTCAGAAACACGCTGACGCAATGCAGCCTACTCTTGACGAAAATCAGCAATGGTTCTTTTACATCCACAGACAGTGAGAGTGGATGACAGTGAGAGACATGGCCTGCATTTGATAACCCAGTTAGCTGCACTGGGGGGACAGCAGGGACAACCCAATGATAGTGGGGCTTGAACCCCCGACCTTGGGATCAGTAATCCAGCACCCAACCACCAGGCCACCATGTGTTGATTCATTTTGAGTCAATTCAGATCAAATCAGGATGAATCGAATGCTCATCACGAGCTGCATCCGAGTTCACACAGTTCCATTTCATCATCATCATCATAATAATAATAATAACAACAATGATGATGATTCATGCACTGACTCCAGGTGGAGCTCTTGATCAGTATCTCTATTGATAGAAGTCCGAGGCTGGTGTCATAAGAGTATTTCTACGCGCCTCCGCTCACGAGCTCTGATATAAAAAACAATGTCTGAATAACCAGGAACAATAGTTCAAAAGATCAATTTAATAGTTGTGGAATGGTATTTGGATAATCTACACCACAACATCTCTAGTATGGAAACGTTTCACATTACACCGCACATCACTATCCCATAATTCAGCTGAAGTCTCTGAATAACCAAAGAAGAAGAAAACAGAGTTATTGTCTATATAGTCTGTGTGTGAGTTCTGACCTCCTGCAGTTTGGTGATCTCCTTCTTCAGCCTGACCATGTACTCGATCTTCTGCTTGTGGTTCTGGTGGCCCAGCAGTTTGCCGTTTTCCTCAGCCAGGTGATCCACCTGCTTCCTCAACACCTCCACTTCCTGTCATGGTACCACAGTGAGACAAGGTTAACACGCAGGGGTGTTACACAAACAGTCGCTCAAGTCTCTATTGATGTCATGATTTTAAAATAAGAGATGTGTTCTTCACAAACTCAGCACTTCCCCTGGAGAAACCAGTACAGTGATCTACAGCTCAAGAAAAAGGCATGTTGTCATGGTTACAGGGAGGGATTGTGGTCAGGTCACCTGCAGGAGCTCGTTGTGTTGCTCCCGAAGTTCTCGCAGTTCCAGACAGCGGTTCCTGAGCTCAGTGGTCAACTCCTGGACACATGTCTGAGACTGGACCAGAGTGACCTCCTGCTGCTCCAGACTGACACACACACACAGATTTGAGATTCATCACATACACACTGGTCTGATTATGTGTATGTGTAAATTCTTACCTTTTTTCTGCTTCAGTTATCTGCATCATCAGTGTGTTCTGAAAGACAAACAAGTTTAGATTTCTCTCCCTGTCTCTCTCACACATTCACACACATTCCTGCACATTGAAGATGTTGTGATCACCTTTGCACTCCTCTCCTCACGCAGGTCTCGTAGTACAGACTGATGGATCACTTCCTTCAAAGTCCTACACATGCGCACACACACAGGCAGGTGTTACATCACAAACCAGAATTAAACTCAGTTTTAAAAAGGTTTGGGTTAAGTCAGTGTGAACTTTCTGTAATTTTTGTTTCTTTCAAATTTTATTTCCACCTGCCATTTCTTTAGTGTGTGTAAATTCTGTCAGTCACAAATGGAAGGATAGCATGCGAACATGTACATATTTATTAAAAATAAATGAATAAACAACAGGAGAGTTTTTCAGGAAATTATGCAAATGTTGTTTTATCTCAGCCCATTGGCCATGAGGTGGGATGTTGTCATGGCGATGTCCATCTGTCTGTCTGCAGTTGTATTCCACGCACTAACTCAAAAACACCATCACGAATCTTCCCCTTTGGTGTGAATGTTGGGACTGGGTAACTACACAACCCTATTGATTTTCATTGTGGTCTGATATCCAATATGGCCGCCACAGCTGCTATTTTGAATTTACATTCCACACACTAGTTCAAAAACACCATCATCACTTTTATAATGTGGTGCATGGGCCGAGACACTTCAGTCATGAGTAGAAACATAAATCAGGCCTCACACGTGGTGGTTCTGACGATGGTTCAGCATGGTTACAAAACACACTGAATCGCCAGAATATCACGGCAGTGTGGCAAAACATCCACACCAGGGATGGGTTCGAAGGGATTGTGAGCCTATTTTATTTATTAAATGTCTAATTGTAGTAACAGAGCGAGTCTCACGCCACAGTGTTGCTGCTCTGAGATTGCTGGTTCTGTGTGATGTAGAACTGCTCCAGGAGAGTCTGGATCTCCACACGCATATTCTCCTTTTCACTGAGCTGAGTCTGAAACACACACAATTAGAAGACCAAAAATTCACACACCACCATGGATGCGTCCCAATCCACCTTTTACATGTCTCATTATGGTGCTCTGTCCGGGTGCGTGTGCGTGTATGTACCCTGAGTCTCTGGATCTCCTCGTTTTTTGCTGTGCGTTCAGCATTGAGTTCAGCAAGCAGCACCTCCATCGTCATCATGGACGAGCGCCGGCTCTCCAGCTCCTTCTCCTGATTCTCCAACAGCTCAGACAGCTCCGTGTTAAAGCTGCGTGGAGTGTGAGGTGTCTATACACACACACACACACACGTGTTCTACTTATTAAAATTCCTTATCTTACACCTATATAACTAAAGTAATGTAAGGACATGTAACACACTCTCTTAGCTATCTATCCATCCTGACCCATCACTCATCCACTGACGAATAAACAGATCATCGTACCTGTGGGTTTGTTTTGGGTGTTGCGGAGACCGGACCACTGTTTACCACCATCCTCATACTGAGCTGCTGCTCCTGCTGCTTCAGCTTCTCACACACACACACACACACACACCCCCAATTAGAGGATACATGCCCCGCCCACTCAGTGACTGGTGTCTCCTGCGGCTCGGTTCCCCCTCAGGATCTACCTGTTCCCGCAGCGTGCTGATGGTGGTGTCCTTCTCAGCGATGAGATGCTCGGCTCTCTGAAGCTCCATCATTTTCTCCTCTATAGTTTTACTGTGCTTCTCTACTTCCTCTGTGGCATACGCCAGGTCCTCCTGCAGCAGCTCCAACTGTACAATGTACAACACACACACACTTATCTTTTCCCTTCTTTGGTATTTCACTTCACTCACCATTTTCTACATTTATTCATTACTGAATAATAAACAAACTAAAAAGGTAGAAATGTTTAGGAACAAGACCAAGTGTCCTAGAGACACACACCTCAACACGGTCAGAGGCCAGGCGTCGCTCTGAAACCTCTTGGAGCTCCTGGATTTCAGCCTGCATACGAGAGACCAGTGTGTTCATGTTCTCCCTCTCTGAGCACACTGCGCTATATTTTACCTGCACACACACACACCAGAGTCAGGGCCACACATTTACATTTACATCATTTAGCAGACGCTCTTATCCAGAGCGACTTACAGAAGTGCTTTAAAGTCATTATCAGTGAATATATATATTTTTATACTGGTTCGTCAGGACACAGACTAAGTATACCATCAGTCAAGAACTTGGTGTATAGGTGCTGTGTGCAGAAGTTTTATTATTTTTTTTTTTGGTGTGTGTGTGTGTGTGTGTGTGTGTGTGTGTGTGTAAAATAGTGCTAGTCTAAGTACTGCCGAAAAAGGTAGGTTTTTAGCCGTCGTTTGAGGATACCCAGTGACTCAGCTGTCCGAACATCCAGAGGAAGTTCATTCCATCACCTTGGAGCCAGAACCGAGAAGAGTTTAGATGCATTTCTCCCTTGTCCCTTGGTAGAAGGAGGGACCAGTCGAGCAGTGCTCGCACTTCCCTCAGAGTATTAATTAGTGATAAATATTGGTTTTTAAATACTTTCAGACTTCAGTCATCTGATGCTGGTTCAGAATGGTTCAAAAACACTGAAATATCATTGTGGCATTGCAAAACATCCCCACATGGGGGAAGGTTTGAAGTTGGTTCCAGCATGGTTTAAACTGAAGCCAATGTGGCAAAACAGTAGTGATCAGTAGGTGAAAGCACGATGTGAATAAGTTGCACTGAGGCTGTTATGAAAGTGGTTTTGTAAGGTTGTGAAATGCGACAGAACAGCAGCTACAAGGCAGCGAGACGCTGATACCCGACTTTTAGAACCGTTGAGAAATTTCGAACACACTGAAAATGTCGTGGTTTATGGCAATAGTCGACGGCAAACGCCATCACAATGTCAAGAACATTAACAATACCACACTGGACCATGATCAGAACCTCCCCATATGAAGCCTGCTTTAAAAATCGGTGTGTAGAAGAAACACTCACGGTGAGGTCACTGAGATCAGCGTTAATCAGAGAGAGACTCTGATCCTTCTGTACGAGCTCTGAACGCAGATCACGAGTCTCCTTCATCAGGTCCAACACCACGGCCTAAACACAAATGTTCAACACTTTTAGAACAAAATACAGATGTAACATTTAAATTACAACAGTTCCTCTTTAAATGTGCTCTAACTAGTTCCTACCCACAGGCCAGTACTGTCCAGCACCCTCCGTGACACCAGAAGCAATCCTCACACAGTTTTCTGTAACTTTTCTCCCGTTCATGCTGTGTTACAGGGCGTATGAAAATACTATCCACCCTCTTTTACATACATGGGTCACATAGATGCCTATGATTGACAGTATGGAGAGTGAGTAAACCCCTCCCACTGGACCCTCAGCTATACTTACTTTATCTTGCTCTATTTTCTGCTCCAAGCTAGAGATTGATTCATTCGCACTGCTCACACCCTGCTCCAGGGTTTTAATGCTCTCAGCCTGAAGAGGGAGGGAGAGAGAAATAACATGCGCAGTAATAAAATCAAAATGCATAAGACTGGTCATCTCTCAATCACGTCTTTACTTCTCACACACACACCTGCTGTTGGTTCTGAGCGGTGAGTTCCTGGATGTGCTTTCTGAGAAGAGAGTTCTCCTCTACAGTTTGCAGCAGCTCTCTGTGTGGAACAGCACCAGATTCACACTTTCATATTCATCACATCTTTATTCATTCATTCATTTTCTGAAGCACTTAATCCTAATCAGGGTCGCGGGGAGGCTGGCGCCCATCTTAGCCGACTCTGGGCGAAGGCAGAGTACACCCTGAACAGCTTGCCAGGCCATCACAGGGCAGAAAACATGCTGACAGATATGCAGCTACTCTTGCAACGGTCAGCAATGGTTCTTTTACATACTTCTCATCACAGACAATGAGAGACACGGCCGGCCTTTGATAACCCAGTTAGCTGCACTGGGGGGACAGCAGTGACAACCCGGTGATAGTGGGGCTTCAACCTCAAACCTTCGGATCAGTCATCCAGCTCACTCTTTCTGACTAAAATCTTAGCAATATCATCGTCTGTGGTTCTTACTTGGATGTGTTCTCTCGGTCTGCTTTCAGCTGTGACCTCAGACTACTGATTAGCTCTTGTTCAGCTTGAAGGGTGTTCATCAGCTCCTACACACACCGTTTAAGTTTAATACATTTTTCTTCATTTAATACCTCCATTACAGACAGATAGAAACAGAGAGAAGGTGGGGCCCTCACAGTGATGTGTGCGCGCTGCTCGGTGAGTTCTCTGGTTTCCTCCTCCAGTTGTTGGTGATACTGATCCGCTTCAAACTTGGACTCAGCCTGCAGCGTATCAAATGCATCCTGTAACACACGCTGCTGCTCCTGAAGCTCCTCCCACTCCAACCTGATACACACACACACAAATCCGAAGATAAGCTCATCAAAACACATGAATACATAAGACAGCAGATCATTTGCAGGTGTGTGTGTGTGTGCACTTTTGTGTACCTACCGGACTTTGTCCAACTGCAGCTGTGTGCTGATTAAGCTGTTAGACAGCTGTGTGCTCTCTCTCTCCTGCTCTCTCCGCACTTCCTCCAGCTGTTTATCTGAAGACTGCAGCACCACCCTCAGGTCACACACCTCACTACGCAGCACTGAGGAGAAAAGGTCACAGTCTCACACACACTCACTTCTAAAGGAGATGAGTTAGAACTCAAACCAGGTGCATGCGTGTGTGTGTGTGTGTGTGTGCGTACCCACCCTCTGCTGCCACTCTCTCCTCACTGAGCTGCTGTTCCAGAGTGCTAACACTCTCCTGCAGCTTCTTCTGCTCCTCTAACAGAGAACTTCTCTCTCCACTGAAGTCCTAAACACACACACACACAAAGAGTATAATACCTTCACGAAAAGACGACTAGTTAAATGAGTAAACATATCTTAAACCAAATAAAAACATCACTGCAACAATTAATTCTTCTCGTACCTCCGCTCTGCGAGTGGACTGCTCCGTCGCCGTAGCAATTTGTTCTTCCAGCTTGCTGATGTGCTGAAGCAGCTTCCTGTTTTTGGCTTCCTCTTCATCCAGCTGGCTCTTCACCTGTGTCACCTGCTCCTAAGAGACACACCAAGAAAACACCTCAGCCACCCAACCAGGCCCCTGTGTGCCGTGCAATGGTACGCTCCGCTCTGAGTTACCTGCATTTGTTTGAGTTCCTCAGTGAGAGCCTCACAAGCCAGCTCACTCATCACAGGAGGAGGCTGTTCACCCTCAATGTCCTCCAGCACGGAGTCGCCCCCATAGCCGTTTAGATGCTCCGGGCTGGACAGGGGCACCAAGCGGCTACGCAGGTTATACGCTTTAGTCGGCGTCGTCAGAATCTGAACATTAAAGAAAAAAACAAGTGTGATGAGAACAGCGGCAAGCAGCAACCGTAAGGAGTCTAAGCAGTTTGTTAAATAACAGGATCGGGCAGTTATGACTATATCGTTACTGTAACATTCCAGCACTGCGTCCCTCAATACCCACGTGAAAGAAAAAGACCTGCACCTTAATGGTTTCAGCGTGGATCTTATGCAGCTGTGATACTTCCTGCTTGGTGTGAGCTTTTGTAGCTTCCAGAATGTTTTCCAGGTGCTTGTTGGATTTGTCCAGGTAGCGTTTTTCAGACTCCAGTTCGAGCAGCTGCTTCCTGGAAAACAGGAAGTGATCACCAAAACAGTGCTCTAACATACATAAAGTCTTAAATCTGACCTAAAACCTGAATCTATTGTTAGAACCATCTGGATTTTACCGGATGATGAAGCCCACTTCACTCTGAGGTTCTGTCTGAACAATGAAACTAAATAGTAGCTCTGCCCTAATTGAAACATACTCAGTCACGTTCATAATGCCCTCACTCACTTTGTGACTTGTTTGTAATCATCAAATGACTGCGACATGGCAGTGAGCTCTGACTGTTTCTGTAACAACTGGGCCTTCAACCTCTCCATGGAAACAGCGGACAGCGTCTCCATGGTAACTGGGGTTGAGCAGGAAGGTGGAGCTGTCAGAGAGGAGGAGGGAGAAAAAGGAAAGGTAGATATTACTGTTATTAATAGTAAATGAGAACATGACCTCCTCCCAGGCTGCGAGCCTCTTCACTTACCCCCTGCTGCCTCCACACCCTCCTCCGACCTCAAGACCTCCTGAAATTCCTGCTCGATTTCAGCTTCAGAGTGGGACGCAGCCTCCTGAGCGGCCTTCACCGACTCCAGAGCTCGCAGAGCGCGCACTTCCTCCTTCAGGCTGCAGTTCTCCGCTGCGTACCACATCACACGTGGGTGATGTTCCACCTGAGAGAGCGAGGTGCGCGTGTGAGGAACGCCATGTTCGTGCATAGCTCATGTCACCTGAGTGTGTGTGTGTATAAACATGTATGTGTGTGTGTGTGTGTACCTGTCCTCTGAGCAGGTGAATCTCCTGAAGTAGCTGATCGATGAAAATCTGGTCCTGCCGTGCTGGTTCCACTCGCTCTCCCGTCTCCAGCTCCCGCTTCAGACGGGCGATGCGATCGTCTCGGAATTTCAGGATCATGCGGTTGGACTGAATGAATTTTTCCTTCTGTGCCCAGGCCGCTTCCTGACGAGACACTTTCTCCTGCAGAACCTGAAAGAAAGAAACACACAAATAACACGGACATGGACAGAGCTCAGGATTATTAATGCAGCTCCTCAGTGAGAGCCGTGCAGGAAAATATAATTAATAATCCGTCTTCAACAAGAACCAATACAGAGATTCAAATATTATCACAACATAATTCATTCTGTTTTATAAACTTTACAATTCAAATAAATCTCTCTCAACTATTACGAACTTAAAAAAAACTAATCTAACTAAAAGTCTAAAATAAAATAACACACAAAAACATCTTCAGTGTGTGTGTGTGTGTGTGTGTGTGTGTGTGTGTGTGTGTGTGTGTGTGTGTGAGAGAGAGAGTGAGACCTTCTTTTCATCCTCCCGTCTCTTCCACAGTCGTACAGCTTGCAGAAAACGAGTCTTATATGGAAGCTCGACTTCAGACACTGCTGCAACCACACACACAATTTTTAGTGGATTGATCCACTAGATGGAAAGTACACAGTATGTGTGTGTGTGTGTGTACCAGGGTCTATCTGCGGCCCACCAGGTGCGAGTTCGGTGACGTTATGGCGAGTAGACAGAGCGAGAGTTAACTGTTCCTTCAGCTTCTTTACTTCAGCCTGAAGCTGCTTCACGTTTCCCTGAGTGTCCTCGTTTATCATCGCCTACAGCGCGCACACACACACACACACACAGTCCCACCATTACTCCCTCACACACACACACACACACACTCCCACCATTACTCCCTTGCACGCACACACAAACACACACACCCGCCATTACTCCCTCACACATACTCCCACCATTACACCCTCACACACACACACTCCTACCATTACTCCCTCACACACACACACTCCTACCATTACTCCCTCACACACACACTCCCACCATTACTCCCTCACACACACACTCCCACCATTACTGCCTCACACACACACTCCCACCATTACTGCCTCACACACACACACTCCCACCATTACTGCCTCACACACAC
>JAOUQZ010000039.1:388166-401294 GCA_028564935.1 Neosilurus hyrtlii
GTTCTGAAGGCAAAAGGGGGTCCAACCCGTTACTAGCATGGTGTACCTAATAAAGTGGCCGGTGAGTGTATATATATCCATTTATCTATCCCTCTATTTCTATCCATCTATCCCTCTATTTCCATTCATCTATATCTATCTATCCATCCATCTATCATCCATCTATTCCTCTCTTTCTATCCATCTATATCTATCCATCCATCTCTTTATCCATCTATATCTATCCATCCATCTCTATTTATCCATCTATATCTACCCATCTATCTGTCCATCTATATCTATCCATCTATATCCATCTACCCACCTATATCTATTCATCTATATCCATCCATCTATATCTATCCATCTGTATTCATCCATCTATATTTATCCATCTATCCATCCATCATCTATATCTATCCATCTATATCTACCCTTTTATATCCATCTATATTTATCCATCTATATCTATCCATCCATCTCTATTCATCCATCCATCTCTATTCATCCATCTATATCTATCCATCTGTCCATCCATATCTATTTATCTAGCCATCCTCGGTAAAATAAGTATTTGGTCACCTACAGACAAGCGAGATTTCTGTCTTTCACAGACCTGTAACTTTTTTAAGAGGCTCCTCTGTCCTCCACTCGTTACTTGTATTAATGGCACCTGTTTGAACTCGTTATCAGTATAAAAGACACCTGTCCACAACCTTAAACAGTCAGACTCCAAACTCCACTATGGCCAAAACCAAAGAGCTGTCAAAGGACACCAGAAACAAAACTGTAGACCTGAACCAGGCTGGGACTGAACCTGCAATAGGTAAGCAGCTTGGTGTGAAGAAAACAACTGTGGGAGCAATTATTAGAAAATGGAAGACATACAAGACCACTGATAATCTCCCTCGATATCGGGCTCCACGCAAGATCTCACCCCGTGGTGTCAAAATGATCACAAGAACGGTGAGCAAAAATCCCAGAACCACACGGGGGGACATAGTGAGTGACCTGCAGAGAGCTGGGACCAAAGTAACAAAGCCTACAATCAGTAACACACTACGCCGCCAAGGACTCAAATCCTGCAGTGCCAGACATGTCCCCCTGCAAAAGCCAGTACATGTCTAGGCCCGTCTGAAGTTTGCTAGACAGCATGTGGATGATCCAGAAGGGGATTGGGAGAATGTCGTATGGTCAGATAACCAAAATAGAACCTTTTGGTAAAAACTAAACTTGTTGTGTTTGGAGGAGAAAGAATGCTGAGTTGCATCCAAAGAACACCATACCTACTGTGAAGCACAGGGGTGAAAACATTAGGCTTTGGGGCTGTTATTCTGCAAAGGGACCAGGACGACTGATCAGTGTAAAGGAAAGAATGAATGAGACCATGTATAGTGAGATTTTGAGTGAAAACCTCCTTCCATAAGCAAGGGCACTGAAGATGAAACGTGGCTGGGTCTTTCAGCATGACAATGATCCCAAACACACAGCCTGGAACAAAGGAGTGGCTTCGTAAGAAGCATTTCAAGGTCCTGGAGTGGCCAAGTCAGTCTCCAGATCTCAACCCCATAGAAAATCTTTGGAGGGAGTTGAAAGTCAAACCATCACTGCTCTAGAGGAGATCAGCATGGAGGAATGGGCCAAAATACCAGCAACAGTTTGTGAAAACCTTGTGAAGACTTACAGAAAATGTTTGGCCTCCATCATTGCCAACAAACGGCATATAACAAAGTATTGAGACGAGAACTTTTGTTATTGACCAAATACTTATTTTCCACCATAATTTGCAAATAAATTCTTTAAAAATCAGACAATGTGATTTCCTGGATTCTTCCCCCCAATTTCTGTCTCTCATAGTTGAAGTGAACCTGTGATGAAAATTGGAGACCTCTTTCATCTTTTGAGGGGAAGAACTTACACACTTGGTGGCTGACTGAATACTTTTTTGCCCTACTGTATATCTATCTATCTGTCCACCTATCCATTTATGTTTATCTCGGCTCAACATGTCTTGAGTCAAGCTTACGTGTGTGTGTAGCGTTCACCCCTAACCATCACACCTGTATGTATTTGTTGAACACGTCAATATTTTCTCATTCCAGTGATTCCTCAGCGTTTCTGTTATTATAATCTCTCTTCTTTCAGGATGTCTTTCCACTCGAATTTGGGTTGTGCTTGTGGTGTTTTGGGGCGTGGCTCTGGGGCTTTGAGTTAATTTTTGACACTGATGTGGGGATGTGGATGAGGTCCGCGGTTCAGTTGGTGTTCACTGGTGATTAGATCAGGACTCAAGGCTTTCTCTACTTTCTTCCAACCACCCCAGCACAGTGGGGCAAATATTACACAGACAGGTGTGTACTTCAGATTTTGTTTAATGCTCTACGTTTGAAAGAAATACCTGGCTGTATTCCCGTGTGTATGATCTGTGAATATTATAAGGTGCATTTAAAAGAATAAATGAAACGTTAGTATACTGCACTTTAAACGAAGGCGAATGCAGGCTACAATAAAATGCCTGATATTAATTATAACATTTCAAATATGCGACACTGTGGTGTGTTAACATTTCTTACTTAGTTAAATCATTAAGCATCAAGCAAAAAAAAAGTGGCTAAACAAAACTGAAGGCGGAAGAAGAATCTCGTTTTGGGTGGACATCCGATAACTCTCTCTAAACAATAAGTTAGATAATGTTTTAATAATACAGCAGGAATGAAGGAAATGATCCAGCTGAGTGATTTCCCCCGAGTACAGGATAGTAGTGCACAAAGAAACATCATATATTAAAATCAAACATCGTTACAGCAGGTCCACTCAATAGACCTGTTATAATTTGTTCTGGGCAGAAAATCTGATCTGTACATCATTCATTATTTACACCATCATCATCATCAATTCTCTTAATGTCTGAAAAGATCAACACCTTCTGTGGGACAAACAAAACAAGAAAAAAAACCCAAAGCTTTTCTACTGTTTATCAAATACAAAATCCTGGAGAGTTTCTACTCCCTCGTTCCTCTCTCTGTCTCCTTTCACTTTAATTCTCCACATTTTCTTTCCTCCTCGTTTCATCCACGTCCGTCTGATTACCTCTTCCTCTTTCTTTAGATTTTCTTTTTCCATCATCCATGTCTTAAACATTCAGTGTCATTTCTCTCAGCCAGCTACGTCTTTCCAGTTTCTTGCTCACCACACACCGAAGTGCACCATCTTGTGGCTGTGACAGCTCATGTCATCATGAATTAATTCTAATGTATGAATTTTAAAAGTAACAGCGTCCCAGTCGTTGAATTGTGCATCATCTGTTGGGCAAGAAAGACATTCAGTAAATCACATGTTCAGTAAAAACAGCCCTGCAAAGCAGGTAATACCCCTCCTCCCATACACCACATTAAACGAGGTACAATGGTGTTTTTCAGCTGTGTGTGGAATGCAAATTCAAGATGGCAGCTACACTCAGCTTTTGTAGTTACACAGTCCCAACATCCACACCCAAAATGGTGAAGATCGGTAATGGTGTTTTTGAGCTAGTGATGGGATACAACTGTTAAAAGATGGACGGGTAGACAGACGGACATCGCGCAAGACAACAATACATGCACTTTCTGTTCTAAATGTGATCCCTGAGTGCATCAGAGAGAAAACAGAGAATTTCAAACACATCGATATTCATTTCTGGAACCTATGTGATAATCGATTGAGTTTTATTAGCGTTCCGATACAGAGAGAGACCACGTTTATACCTTTATCTTGGATAAAAATAAAACAGCCTTACCTCGTCATCTCTGGCTGTACTCACTGACCAGCAGCTTGCACTTGCTCAGTGTCCACATTCCTCTCTGTGGAATTATGGGTCATATTGTCACTCTTAGCACTGGGCTTCTTGAAGACAGGAGGACGGATTTTGGATTTTGGATTCTGGGGATCAGCAGCAGTTCTGGGTGTTTCAGAAACAGAATGTAACTCGGACACTAGGGCTTTCTTCAAATCTGATTCGGACTCTGGAGATGAAGGAGATTTTTCTATCACCACTTTCTTTGTGCTTTTGGCGAATATGAAGTTTGCTGTGGATGTCGGCGAGACACCCGCTGCAGACTGTGGAGGAGAATGAAGCAGACTCAGGCGCTTGGTTTGGTTTTCTGTCGATGACATGGCAGCAGTTTTCAGACGAATTGCATCCTGGAGGGACATGGAGGATGAAGGAATGCTCACTGGAGCCGCTTTCTGAGTAGGACTGAATTTAGATGGGGTGAGTAGGGAAATTTGGGGCATTAAAAGTTTAATATCTTGCTCTGGTTGTACTTTTGGTGGACTCTGTTTATCTTCTGTTTTAATAGAGTTATTTGGGATTACCTTTACATCATCGGTGATGGGCAAGTCTTTTGGTTTAGCAGGAGTTGGCATAGTCGGCGGTTCATGTGTTGAATTTTGGATTTTCTTTACTGTGTTCTTTGGTTCAGGTTCTGTTTTGTTGGGTATTTGGGGCCCAGACTGAGCAGACGTGGACTCTTTGGTAGGTTCAGTGTTGGCTTTTGGAAATTCTTGGCCTTCAGTGCCTACACGGTTGTTGGAATCATGTTTAAAATCCAGTGAAACTTGTTCAGCACTTCCGGATAGTACCTTTGGTTCAGTGTGCAGTTGGGTGTTTGATGGCAGAGTAGTGCCCTGAGTCTCCTGTTTGGTAGTCGCAGGTAAAGTTTCCTCCTTCTGATCTGTTGCCAACTGCGAGGAAAGGTCAGATGCACTCAAAATCAGTGATCTTCTTATTGGCTTTGGGGGAACCTCTTCGTTGGCCTTATGCTGTGGTTTTGGAAGCTCCCCAGGAGTTTCAGCTTGGTTCACTCTGGACCTGATTGACCTGAGACGAACTTGCTGTAATATAGACGGTGTGACCATCGGAGTAGGATTTTCCTCAGTGGTCGCACCCTTGTGGGTTGACAGTGGAGGCGATGGTTTCTCCTGTCTTTCAGCAGTGATAGCTTTGACTTCCTTCTTGATATCTGTGGGTAATGGTGGTGGAACACTGAATGCAACTTGAGCTTGCTTTGAGGATACGTCTGCTGGGGTTTGCTTTGGAGGACCATGGATCAGCGGTGGAGGAGATGGGATCAGTGGTGGGGGAGTTGGGATCAGCGGTGGGGGAGTTGGGATCAGCGGTGGGGGAGTTGGGATCCGTGATGGAGGAGTTGGAATCAGCAGGGGTGGAGTTGGGATAGCTGGTGGTGGAGGGGTTCTTGATGTTGAAGGTGGTGGAATTGTCATTGCAGGAGATGGCACGACTGGTGGAAAAGGTGGACTTATTTGTGGAGGAAGTGGGATTTTCTGTGCTGGAGTTTCCTCTAATGTGGAAGGCTGTGCATCCTTTGTCACTGGAGGCACTTTTAATAAAAACCTTAGAGAGGGTGGCATGGAAACATCTGTTTCATCCTGTCCACCTGGTGGATGAACAGGGGGTACCTTTGTAGGAGGTGGAGGCGGTGGGAATACAGGGGGAGGAGGAGGACAAATGATCTCACCAAAAGGTTCTTGGAACTGGACGCATGAATCTTCTTTTAAAGGTTCATCTTGCTCTGCTGGCGGCAGGGGAGGTATATGTTCAGGCGGTGGTGAAGGAGATGGGGACGGCCGAATATGGGTAAGCCTGAGTAATACAGTGTTGGCATAAGGATGCTGAACATCAGCGGGCGTCTTTGTAGGAATAGTCCTATTTTGCAGATCTGTGGCCATGACGTCTTGAGTTTGTATCTTAGGTGCTACTTTACTGTCCTTCATTTCACTTGTTGCTGGAATTTTTCCTTGAGCCTTCAGGATTGGAACTTCAATCTGCAGACCTCTCTTTTGGGCCCATTGCTCAAAGTTGACAGGTCCGGGTCCACACAATAGTTCGAAGGTACGCTGATTGTGTGCCCAAGTCTCAGGAGGAGGTGGAGGTGGAGCCAGAACTTTTGGGTGCTCTGGAACATCAAGGAGTGCCATAAGAGCAGTGACAGCTGGTGAAGCAACCACACCATTAGTGATTAGACTCTTTAATGATGGTAGGAAGTGCTTGAGATTATTTTGGTGACTCCGTCCATTAGTTTGTGAATACGGTATGTTGCCTGTTTGCATTTGAAGGCCTTTCTTTAACTGCAGCTCTGATAACTGGGCTCTCTGGCCAGTCAGGTTGTCTGTAGATGTAACAGCTTTAGTGCCATTTGTACTTTTATTGGCATTGTAGGGCGATTCGACTTTCTGAGACCCATTTTTCAGATATTTATGCTCAGCGATAGTTCTTGCATATGTACGGGAATGCAGCGAGTATGATCGACTTGGCGGAGGCGGTGGTTTCTTGCTCTTTTTCATCACAGATAGGCTGCGATTAAAAGAATCTCTGGATCCTGGTGGTTTCCAAGATTCTACTTGTTCTTTGTCACCATTCATCTGTACAGGATTTAAAGAGGCATTTTGGGTGCCAGGACTAGCTTTGACCACGGGAGGTCCATCTGTATCCTGTGACTGACTTATCCTGCTGGCCACTCGAGGAGTGCTGCTGCTGGAAATGGTGGAAGAGTCTGAGACCAGCGTTTCCGATGATCCTGAGCGGCTCCAGTCAGAGCACTCTGAGAGGGTCATGGTCCGATGAGTGGAAGCCCGAGAAGAGATCCGTGACGATGCCATTGATGGTGCTCTTGAGGAGAAGCGTGAGGACGCCCGGGATGAGGCTCTTGATGGAGCTGGACTGGCTGACGCCAAGCTACTCTTGCTTACCATGCGAACACTACTGCGACTTCTGTTGCGACTGAGTTCAACCACATCCACAGACGGAGGCAGGATCGCATTTGGGATGATCTTGGACATATATGTGGCCTCAGGGGAGACGTACATTACTGGACTGGATGGAGAGCTGCTTGATGTATTCATCCAGGGAAGAGCTACTGAATTTGACTTCAGTGGATCAACTGACTGGGGAAAAAGTTGCTGGATGAGCTCAACCTGCATTCCTTCCTGTAAAGACAGCTGTGGTGTGTCCTCTGTTACAGCCTGAAGACTGTTCATGCTCTGGAGGTGCATTATTGCTCCATCTGGGACTGAGGCCATGGAAATGCTATCCATAGTGGGAATGACAGTGGAAATGCTCACACCTCCACTGGACAGCTGAGCATCGGTAAATTGGGACGCAATCCATGCCACTCGATCTAGTCCTTAAATTAGGAAATGGTTCAAAATGTGCATTAGTGATACTAAAATACATTATTCAATTTCAAATTTAAGAATAAAGCTTTAATAAGAAAACCTACCCAGTTCCTTTTGTACATGTCTTGGTATTCCTGCAACCATTCCCGGCTTTTTTGCCTTGGATTTGCTCTTCCCATGTTTCCTGTCCTCTTTCAGTGGCCTGAAGGTGGATCCTACGTGCAGGTGTACAACAAGAAGGTAAATTCCACAGGACCAATGGGCAAGTTAAACCATAACAGTCTGTTCCCCTCCACAGCACTCCCCTTGGTTTAATAAGCTACAATGAAATGACGTCAATCTTGTACACGTGAAAAATACCTTGGCGTGTGAGTCCAGACCGTGAAGACTGATAGGAAGTGACGGAGCGGGTGGAGATGGTATCAGCGATACTCTCTGACTCGGACATTCCCAGTTCACTGAAGCTGACATCGTCGTCCGTACGAGCCGTCACAGTTGACTACGCAGAAAACGACATCAGCATAAACAAATCCCTTAAAACTAACAAAACGGTGACATTTACATGCCTGCGTTTCTCCCACCCACTGTTTATACAGTACTTACAATGATGCTCTGGTCATCCTGATAGTCCACACCATTTCGGTTTTCTGGAGAAATACCAAAAATACATGACAGGTAGGAATGCAGTCGTAAATGGTTCTTGTGCAGAAATTATTTGTGTAGAGTTCAGTATTGGCAGTTCCACAGTTCTTTCATTTTATACATCAAATTTAGCACAAATTTCACTTTCAATTTCTCCTAAAACCACTCAAGTGGAAATACTTTATGAGAATGTACCATCTTGCTGCAGAAGTTTCAGACCCTCCTGAGCCTCCGTGTGCAGATCCTGGACATACTTGGGTCGATTCCCCTCAATAAACACGTTCTCTTGGATGTGCTGTAGAGGACATGATGTCTTGTCTTCAACTTTCGAGGTAAGAGAGAGAGAGAAAACATAAAGACCTTTTCTTGATGGTGAGGAAAACTTGGGAACATAAACAAAAAAGTCTACAATAAAGCCAGACGTTTGTGGTTTAGTTTTAAAATCACGACAGATGTCTGAGTGCACAAGAGTGTGCATCAGATTGTGTGTTCTTCTGAACTCCCTTTCAGAGTTTAATATTTAATATGTGGAAACAAATAAAAAAAGTACATAATTACATAACATATTTTAACCATTACAAAGATGGGTTAGGTGAACTCTGCATGCACTGAGCACAACACTGGAGCCAACAGCTCCTTTCAGCCTAGTGTGTTCTAGTACATACTACAGCACACTCTGTAATGCTGTTTCAGTATATAATACACGGAAACACAAGAAAAACAAGATTTTTAAAAATTATTTCACTTTAAAGCACAATGATGACGCTGTCTGCTCCAAGAGACCGTATCAAAATAAGGTTTTTTAATTCTGAGATCATTAAGAGTATTAGAATTCATGTACCTTACCACAAACATGTAAAGTTCTAGGAGGGAAGAGAAAGTCTGTAGTTTTCTTCTGAGAAATGAAGTAGAGGTTTCTGTCTCCACTAGAGGACGTAACCGAAACACTGATTGGCCCAAAATGTTGTTGCACAACTTTTTTCCCCACAGATACTCAGGTTAGTTGAAGGGGTTTAAAAGTGATTTCATCACCAAAAGCTGTGTGTGACGTTGTGTATGTGGTGAAATTGAAACAGTTCAGACCCAGTCATTGTATTAAAGCTGCTCATTTTATACACGTTAGCCAATGAACAGGAAGTGACTCAGCACCCAGAAGAAGCTTAAACAACAACTTAAGCGTATTAAAAGCAAAACTTTCAACCATCACAGCTCACCAGGCAACAGTTTTAGTGTGAAGTTTAAATATAAATATTTTAAAAGTGAACGTGTTATTACCAGAAAGATCACGTAGGCCATCAGCAGTTCATAACAATGACGTTAAAAATATCCACAAATCAACAAAAAGACCTTAGGAGCGCCATTTAATGTTCCTCTGGTGCTACAAGGCTAGTGTAGCTAACACAAGGGCGCACAGCCGTTTAACTGAATGCACTATGTGGCGGGTTCACATTCTCACGACAGAACTCCTCAGGGTTCGGTTCTGGTTCCACTCGTTCCTACTGAGTTCCGTTACTTATTTTATTCCTCAGTTACCTTCTGTGTCCCAGACAGTCTTTTTGGTGACACTTTCTGGATGGAGACTAAACTCACCTGAAACTCGAGCTCGAGATCCTGGAACAGTTCTAACTGCCATGTGAGAACTCGGGTAAATCACCTCTAGTTTAAATATTAGACGTACAATCCCATAAATAATGAACTTTATAGCTGATGCTGTTAGAGTTTTCAACAACAACACATCATCATCATCATCACCTCTCAAGTACTAGTTATTATTAATCACAGTTTAACGATATTAAAACTCTTGCTCCCTGTGGGTCTGTCTCTCTCTCTCTGTGGGTCTGTCTCTCTGTCTCTTTGGGTCTGCCTCTCTGTCTGTCTCTCTATCTGTGGGTCTGTCTCTCTGTCTCTCTCTCTGTGGGTCTGTCTCTCTGTCTCTCTCTCTGTGGGTCTGCCTCTCTGTCTGTCTCTCTCTGGGGGTCTGCCTCTCTGTCTCTCTCTGCGAGTCTGTCTTTCTCTCTCTGTGGCTCTGCCTCTCTGTCTCTCTCTCTCTCTGTGGCTCTGCCTCTCTCTCTCTCTCTGGCTCTGCCTCTCTCTCTGTGGCTCTGCCTCTCTCTCTGTGGCTCTGCCTCTCTCTCTGTGGCTCTGCCTCTCTGTCTCTCTCTGTGGGTCTGCCTCTCTGTCTCTCTCTGTGGGTCTGTCTCTCTCTCTCTCTCTCGCTCTATGGCTCTGCCTCTCTGTCTCTCTCTCTGTGGCTCTGCCCCTCTCTCTCTCTCTCTCTCTCTCTCTCTCCCTCTCTCTCTGTGGCTTTGCCTCTCTGTGGGTCTGTCTCTCTCTCTCTCTCTCTCTCTCTGTGGCTCTGCATCTCTGACTGTCTCTCTCTCTCTGTCTCTCTGCATCTCTGACTGTCTCTCTCTGTGGGTCTGTCTCTCCCTCTGTGGGTCTGTCTCTCTGTCTCTCTCACTCTGTGGGTCTGTCTCTCTCTCTCTGTCTCTCTCTCTCTGTGGGTCTGTCTCTCTGTGGCTCTGCCTCTCTGTCTCTCTCTCTCTCTCTGTGGCTCTGCCTCTCTGTCTCTCTCTCTCTCTGTGGCTCTGCCTCTCTGTGGCTCTGCCTCTCTGTCTCTGTGGCTCTGCCTGTCTGACTGTCTCTCTCTGTGGGTCTGTCTCTCTCTGTGGGTCTGTCTCTCTCTTTCATGAGCTAACTGTCTCATGGACCCTTTTTAAAATTTGCTCTTTGTATGTCTGACCACATCCCCCTCTATTTTCCATGTCTGTCTTTCTCTCCTTTTGTTGTTGTCGTCATCGTCTTTCCCTTCCCATCTCCCTGTGTCTCTGTTCCTGTCTGTGCACTTTTTCTCTCTCTCCCCTGGCAATCTGTCTCTCTTTCTTTCACACCCATTTGTGTCTATCTGTGCGTCTGTCCCAAAAACAACTCTGTCTTTGTCTGTGTCTCTCTCTCATCCACGTGAATGCGAGTACACATGTTGCACAAACTCTACTTTGTCCCGACTCGCCGGCTCTCCCTTCAGGTTCCAGGTGTTTACTGATGGAAAGATAAAAAAATCAGAGGGGAAGCAGGAAGTAAAATGTATAAAACTGGAATTCTGAGTGGAACAGAAAGCAGTTCGAGTTTATTCTGAGCTGTACGAGACTCCTGTCTGTGTTCAATCAACACTTTTCAGTGTGTGTGTGTGTGTGTGTGTGTGTGTGTGTGTGTGTGTAAGGAGTTGATTTGTAGAAGAAATTCAGTTGGATTTATTTCTCACTCTCAGAGATCAGATAACGGATTGACTGCACAGCCACTGATGTCATTGTGAATGATGTCATCATCTGAGGTCAGACAGTCAGACGACATAAAAAAATTACTAACATCATGATTACTTACATCAGTCACGAAGGTGTGTATGTGTGTGTTATGTCTGATTGGTCATAGGGGTAAAAACATGGCATACACACACACACACACACACACACACACACATTAAGAACCAACTTCTGAGGAAACGTTCATGAGAATGTAGTTATGTAGACATGCACAGACATGCTGTGTTCAGATGCCTGGTGCAGGAAATAGTTTGGTGTCAGCTACGGCAGTGTTGTACAGAGACACAGATGTGCTTTAACACCTGATGTGCATGTCTTTGGACTACAGGAGGAAACCTACACAAGCACGAGGAGAACATACAGACACTTCAGAGAAACACCCTCACTGAGCCTGGGACTCGAACCCAGGACCTTCTTACTGTGTAGTGGACGTGCTAACCACCACACCAGCATGCCATACTCGAGGGGACAGTTTATGATGCAAAAGCTGAAGAGATTCCCATTCAAACTCAGGCCCTGGACACACAATCAGGCCACGCCCTTGATTCATGAACATTAAACAGGTGATTCAGAGAATGGAATCGATTCAGTAATATGACTCTTAAGTTCCTGTTTCCTCAATAATGTTCACTGAAGCTAAAGTGTGTATTGTGGTTTTGGAGTCAAAGTGTGTCCTGTGGATCATGGAACTGGTTTCCCGACTTCACACTCACAGTGCGTGTGTGTGTGTGTGTGTGTGTGTGTGTGGGAATGTGTGGGAGTGAAGCTTTAGCATAGCACAAAAACACAAAGCACCACGCAGGTACATATAATCTCTCTCTCTCCTCTCTCTCTCTCTCTCACACACACATAGCGGATTTCCCTCACGGGCTTTTGCGTTTGCATATTCCAGTTCTGTTTGGCGGTGTTTCGAGAAAACAAATGAGTATGAAACAGTACAGAGACACGCAACACTGCATTCACACACCGTCAACATGTTTATATTCCACCTAAGATTGCCTTTCGTTCACACTGCAGTGTTTATTTCCTAACGGAAGGATTTCTGTTCCACAGGATGGAGAATAATGAAGTCAAACACAGGAAGCTGGATGTGTGTGTGTGTGTGTGTGTGTGTGTGTATAAAACTCTCACTGGATAATCATTAACACACTGTGACCCTCAGACCTGGACCTCAAAACACACACAACTGAGCACTCTGTGATTAAAAAATCAATTCATCAATACATGTTCACGCCACGCTTCCATTCCCGTCATTCAACTGTCCCGTAAACACACTTTAAATCCAGATCCCTCCCAAACACAACCTGATTCACTGAAGATCAGAATGAAGACGACCAAGTGCACTTCTGAGATCCCGAATCCTGCTGTCACGTACAGAACATCTACGGAATCACAGAGTTTGATATATTTCAGATCAATATTTAGTGTAAAATGACGGATTTCTTTAGTATTTGTGTAATAATCATGATAAAGTGCAGCGAGCCGGTCAGCAACCCTCTCCACTGTGCATCGGGGTCTCGATCACTCTGTTAGGGTTTATTTCTCCATAACGACAGGTTCACTGTGCATTAACCCTGACAGAACACATTCCTCACACAGTTCTTCAGAACAACCCTGTGCAATTACAGTAATGATGTCCATAGCACCCACACATATTGGGGATTAGCAGGGCCATAGCACCCACACATATTGGGGATTAGCAGGGGCATATTAGCATGACATACAGTACTAGCAGGGGTATATTAGTGGGGCATATTAGCAGGATATATTAGCAGGGGTAAATTTGCAGGGGCATATTAGCGGGATATACTAGCAGGGCTATATTAGCAGGGGCATCTTAGCAGGATATATTTGCAGGGGCAAATTTGCAGGGGCATATTAGTGGGATATATTAGCAGGGCTATATTAGCAGGGGTATATTAGTGGGGCATATTAGTAGGATATATTAGCAGGGGTAAATTTGCAGGGGCATATTAGCGGGATATACTATCAGGGCTATATTAGCAGGGGCATA
>JAOUQZ010000039.1:453155-463155 GCA_028564935.1 Neosilurus hyrtlii
AAAGCAACAGAGGATGTGTGTGTGTGTGTGTGTGTGTGTGTGTCTACATCGTGTTCTCTGTAAGCCTGGCAGTAACTTCAGATGAGCTCATGCATCTATTTTAAGTGTGTGTGTGTGTGTGTGTGTGTGTGTGTGTGTGTGTGTGTGTGTGTGTGTTTAACTCATTATTCACATTCTTACATTCTTTATAAGTGAGATAAATCCATTCTGAGAAATTCCTCGGACCCGAACATCCATGTACGGGGGCCAAATTTTGTTTCACTTTAACTCGAACATGTTTGCATTGAGAACACAGCATTAATTAGTGACCCCTCTTAACCACTAACACCTGCCACACCATGGGCACAGAACAAATAGTCATTTCTGATTGGCTGGGAGGTGTGCATGGTGTGTGTGTGCATTTCTCTCATATCAGGTGCCGTTATGGTTCTAGATCACGGCTCCTGATACGGTGTGACCGTGTTGGAATGTTACCGCAGTAACGAGCAGAAACAGTGCTTTCGCCTGTCTGTGTGTGTTCAAGTTTTTCCATCACTCAGCGGTGAAGGAACATTACAGAAACACACAAATGGTTTAACGCTTCGATTACAAGCCCCAAGAACACAAACGACACTGAACGACACGGAAATGTTACCATGACAACAATCATACAGCAGTAGCTTTATCATTCACCCTGACCTCACCTGTTACTGTCAGTGAAATTAAAGTTAAGTTAAATGAAATTAAACAAGGACACACCTTGTGAAATCAGCCAATCAGGGCACACCTTGTAAAATCAGCCAATCAGGATACACTGTGTGAAATCAGCCAATCGGTACACATCTTACGAAATCAGCCAATCAAGACACACCTTGTGAAACCAGCTAATCAGGACACAATGTGCGAAATCAGGTAATCAGAGAGAACTGAGAAAACTGAAAGCTGAAAAAAGTTCATAGAGAAACTCAATTCAGAACTGTCTCTCTTTCACGGCCGTCTGTCTCTCATCAGTTTGCTTGTCTTCTTCTCCTCTCTCTCTCGACTATATCTCTCTTTCAGTCTCTCTATTCTACATTTTTTTCTTTCTTTAAATTCCTCTCTCCTTTGTGCCCATCTGCTTGTTTCTATGTCTCTATGTCGATTGCTTCCTCTCTCTCTCTCTCATTAATTCCAGAATGGCCGCTATGATCAGCGTTAGCGTTTTATGTTCTCCTCTTTTAATCCTTGCCATCACTTTTATGCCTTTGTTTTGATGGTATTTTCCAAAAAACTGTAATAATTTCTAAAGAGAGAGAATAAAAGAAAAGAAAAACGACAGCGTGGTTCTTCCAGCGGGAACTCCTTATGAGAATTCCTCAGTGGGTGACACAAAAAGCGCCAATTATTTTCCTGTGAGGCGGCGGAGTGGGAGGGCGGGGCTGTGTCTCAAACCACCGCTGGATTTGTAACAATTTAAACTCAACGGCTGCAAATTAAAAATTGTACTTTTTCAATCCCCAGTTTATTTTATCATCAAAACATGGAAAGGTCAAAGGTTACCAGCGTCTGAATGAACACTACGGTCGTCATCTGAGTGTTTTATTCCATTCACAACACAGCGACACACCAACAATCACAACTTTTAATTTATTAAACAACGACATCACTCGAACCCAGGACCTTGTTGTGAGGTGGACGTGCGAACCACTACCTCCGTGCTGCAAGATGAAACTATTAATTAATGCTTAACACCATACCCACATCAGGAGATGATCTCAGCCTGTTAGTCTGGCTTTAATGGTGCGTGGCGTTGTGTCTCGCTACGTCACGCACAACAAAGCGAGTAAACGAAGGAAACGTGGGCGAGTCATGATGATGTCACGGATCTGCAGGAGAAAACTCTCATTAAATCCCACACACTCATCTCTTATTCACCGCTTCACACTCCAGTTTCACCTCCCGTCCATTAAATCACTCTACGCTGGTGGACATTTCTGACTAACACTTTCTACCACACACACACACACACACACACACACACACACACACACACACACACACACAGTTAATTGGAAGAAATTTCAGAAAGGAACCAAAAGTGGAGCTTTGCGGGTTTAAGCCCCACCCACTTCCTCCTCAACAATGGTCTCCGCCCCTCCTGTCACCATGAATCCCCAGCTGTGATTGTATATAATTATATAAACAGAAACAGATTACATAATAAGGAGTGAACACGTTACAGGTGAACCCAGTCAGGTAACAACACACCACTGATACAGGACCAGCCAGAGGGGTGCACATGGTACCAGTGTTTCCTGTGCTGCTGTTTTGGGTTTCCTGTTCTCTGATTGGTCAGTTACAGGACTTGCCTACATGACTGACGTTTCTCTCTCTACGTGTAAAGACCTTGTTTACTTGCTAGAAACTGTTTCTGTAAACAATTTTAAAAGTTGGAGGGAAGTGTAAAAATATATCAGATGGTCTGTGCGTAATGGGCGGGGCTTTTCACGACATTTATTGCTTATAGCCAATTAGAACACAGCATCTAAGCCTTTACGTGGTTTATAAAGAATGCTGTTTTTCATAAATGATGATGGACTCGGACCCTTCGGGAAGAGAGTCGAAATGGTGACAACATTACAGAACGATGACATCATCAGGAGGGAGTGGCTTTTAATGCATGCCTCAACGGCCCTCCACCCTGCTCCTGGCGATGAAGAGTTCAAAATGACGCAATCGCGTGAGCGTTTGTGTGTGTGTGTTGAGGATTATTGCGGTTTAAAGTGGAGGTCAGAAGCAAAGCATCCAAACCTCTGTGGACGAAAGGATAACATCTCACCCAAACACATACACACACACAGCCTGCTCAAGAACAGCATTTCTCGGGTTCTTCACATTGTAGCTCCCAGTGGAGGAGGTCGGAGGTTGTCTCCATGCTAACATGCTGTCGTCTTAGCGGCGTGGAGATGTACGGTTCTCTGGAGAACCACTGCCTGGTGTGTAAGGTGAAAACAGAGATGGCAGGAAGCGCTCTGGTTTCAGACACGTTTAATGACGGCGCAGAGATCGTTATAGGACGAGGCGTCAGTGATGTCAAACCTTTCATTTTAAACTCTAGAACTGAATAAAACTCCTTCTGTTCTTTTATCCTTCCTCACACTTCTCCGTTTCACTCCTCCTACATCTGGATCTGAACCTCAAACACTCACACGCTTTCATTCAAACGTACATCTGATACAAACCTTTCCACTTCCTCCTCGTCATCTTTCTCATCTCCACCATCATCATCTTCCTCCTCTTCATCCTCATCATCATCCTCCACTTCCTCCTTTTCATCATCATCATCACCATCATCTTCCACTTCCTCCTCTTCATCATCATAATCTTCTTCATCATCTCCATCATCTTCCTCATCCTTTTCTTCCTCCATTGTTCCTCTTCTTTCTTCTTTATCTTCTTCTTTCTGGATCGAGTTCTGAATGAAGCCTCCACGCCCCAGAAACAGGAGGTTTTATATGATCAAGTCTCTCAATAATTATATTCAATGGACAAGACATCAAAGCAAACAAACACCCAATCAAAATTAGACAAACAGCTTCTTCTTTTATTATTATTTTTATTATTATTATTATTATTATTATATTCTTATATCATTATTACTATTATTATTTGCTTATTATTATTATAATTATTATTATTATATATTTATCATTATTATTAATATCATTATCATCATCATTTATTTATTTATTTATAATAATAATAATAATAATAATAATAATAATAATTATTATTATTATTATTATTATTATTATTATATTCTCATCATGTTTGTATTTGTGATTCTTGCATTAAAAAAAATTCCTCCCGCTCATCATTCTCAATTATTTTCTCTGGACGAGGGCAGGTTACTTCCTGAACAACTCACCAGTCTATTGTAGGGCAAAACACACACAACCATTTACACAACTGGGGGCAACCTCAAAGAGCCAATTAGCTGACTGTGCATGTCTTTGGACTGTGGGAGGAAACCAGACCACCCAGATGAAACCCACGCAAGCACAGGAAGAACATGCAAACTCCACACAGTAACACTCTCGCCGAACCCGGGACCTTCTTGCTGTGAGGCGGATGTGCTAACCACTACGCCACCGTGCCGCGTCCGACTCATCATGATAAAGAATAAAAGAATTGTACTGACGGACTGAATCAGTTCTCATGTGCACGATTGTGACTCTATCAGCCTAAAAAACAAAATAAAACTGCTGATTAGACCTGAATCATAACGTTTGGTAACAGTGACGATGTTTAGATGTACAAACCACTGACCACGGCTTACTAACGACCTTTTAAACACGATCCTCTGCCCCGTGGCGTTTCTCTGTCACTAACGCTTCCAGAAGCTCGTCAGGTAGTTTTTTTGCTTTTTCACCACGCTGAGGCCTGCAGCTCATTTGCGAGCGATAGTTCCTCTGCGTCGCCACCTCAGTCAGAACTAATCGAATAACGCACAGCTGCTTTTATAGCCACGCTAATCTGGCGAATTAATCACATTCCTGAGGCCGCTTCCTGTGTTCGCTTCCCCTCCGTGGTGCATTCGTTTTTAGACACGCTACACCTCTGTAACGCGCTGACGGAGGGGGGATTTTCAGAGAAGTATGGTATACAGAAGGTTATCGGGAGATTGTGTCGATTGTGCCGCGAGGTTTCAGGTCGGCGCGTGACGGCCCAGCGTGCTCGTGGGCTTTAATCAGGGAGTGTGTTTGGCAGTACGCGCTGATGGTAAGAGTATCTACCCTCAAAAATTAATATCACATTTTCCATTGTGTGTGTGTGTGTGTGTGTGTGTGAGAGTGTTTTGGAGCTGCACTGCGGGTATTTATTAGCATTTCAGCCTGGTAATCTAATACCGTACTGGAGTGTGTGTCTGAGCGCAGCACCACGAGCGGGTTCTGTTTCCGATCTCAATATCCTGTTAGTTTCCTTTTTTTCGTACATTTTTTCTTCTGATGCTGTATAATTAATAGCAGCAGCAACACACACACACACACACACACACACGCACACACCCACACATGCACACACTCACACAGTGCTGACATGGTATGTTCAGTAAGAGTTAGAACTCGTTGATTAGTTTAGGGTATATTTTATTATATATGTTTATCATGTAAACATATATGTAGCAGGAAGTTGTCAAAATTCCACAACAATAAACAGATAAAAATTTAAACCAATCATTTTTTATTAAACAAAAATAATCAAATTCAAACAGTAACTCCACCCCGCGCCTCCTACACTGCCGGCTCTGTTGCTAATCAGTTTCTGCTAAAAACCGCGAGGCTAGATCGGCTCTGTGCTGTGTGCCGGCTTCCACGCTGCCTTCGGTAAACAGGATTCCGATTCCGAACATGGAACAAAGGCCAAAATAATAACCAACAACGGAGACGTTTACATCTCAACCAATCACTTGTAATTTTCATCAGAGCACAAAAACAGAACCGCAGAGCACTACATCAGAACTCGCCCTGACGAAATCCGTCCGCCCCGGGAGCGATCACACACGGCGTTCCCGTCTCAATCCTGTTTTCCTACGAATAAATGCGTCTTCGGGGGGGAGACGAGCGCTCCGGCTAGCTTTTCTAATTTAAGGAGCTGGCTGTAAATTACTCCCTTCAGCCCGGAGAGTAAGGAAAAGGGAGCGGCGTTATCTTGCTGTCGTTTTTTTGAAATACTATCGAGAGCAGGTCCAGGTTATTGTTTTCAGGATGGAGGGATGCAGATCCGGAACAGAGAGAGGATTTGTACATCCTCCGTGATTAAAAACAGATGTGTCTCGGCCTGCCCGGAATAATCCAAATAATCCTCCGTAATCTGCGCATCCAGTTTCGCTCGTCTAACGCCTGCACATCTGGCTTGGCAGCGAGGACGCTCTCCTGTCCGGCTTCAGATTAGCGTTGAGTCTGCAGAGTAAACTTTTAGGGTTGTGTTTGTCTTTCGGGACGATCCCACAAAGTCCCGTTGCTTTGGCTGCGAAAACATTTCTGCATGAGGAACTCAGAGTTTTTAACGATGATTTAAGAATTAGCCAGTCTGTAAATTCCCTCCAGTGAAAATCCAAGAGGAAAAGGAAGGAAGAGCTAGCATGATGCTCAGTGCTGCCCCCCGCGGGAAGAACTAGCGAACAATATCGTGGCAACATCAGGAAGGGTTTGGTCAGAATCAGACCATGTCAGATTGGAGTACGGCTTGAACAAGGATAAATCAGAGGTCGGCAGGTCACTGCGGCAACCACAATCACAAATAAAATACATTTTAAAAGTAATGTAGGGTCACAGGGAGGCTGGCGCCTATCTCAGCCAACTCGGGGTTGAGGCAGAGTACACCCTAAACATCTCACTGATCCATTGCAGGGCCAGCACACACACAACCATCAACACTCACACTCGCACCTAGGGGCAAAATGGAACAGCCAATTAGCCTACTGTGCATGTAGGACTGTGGGAGGAAACCGGAGTACCCAGAGGAAACCCACACAAGCACACAGAGAACATACAACCTTCACACAGAAACCATTGAGCCCAGTCTGAGCCTTGAACACGTGACCTTCTTGCTGGCTGTGAGGTGGACGTGCTAAACGCTACACCAGTGTTGTGGTGATAAGAAACCGGCATTGAAACCATTGAAGTAAAGAACAATACAGACATCGGATCATCTTATCTTCAGCTAATCACAAACACAGCCATCAGGAAATACACAGACAGAGAGCGAGAGCGCGAGAGAGAGATGTGTAAGTTTGCAGCCCACACACTCGCATCACTTTCTCACTGTTTCATGGTCGAGAGCTGAACTCCTGCGTTCTGTTGATGTACATCTGGAAGATGAGGGCTTGAGCTCACGTCTCTGGGGTCGGACTGCGTCACACACGTTTCAGCACCTTCACCTCCCTGACGTATCACATGAGAAAGAGAGAGTGAGTGTGTGTGTGTGTGTGTGTGTGTGTGTGTGTGTGTGTGTGTGTGTGTGTGTGTGTGTGTGTGTGTGTGTGTGATGGATTACAGAAAGTTTATCAGATGGTGTGAAAGATGAGAAGTGTAGCGCGCGAGGCGTTTCCTTCAACGGCTTCTCCGTTTCTGTTCCCTGAGAAATCACTTCAACACAAACACACACAAAGCATCCCAGTTCAGATCCATCTATCTATCTCTCCATCTATCTCTCATCCATCCATCTCTCTATCTATACATCCACCTATTCCTCCATCTATTTCTCTATCTATCCATAATTCTCTTGTTCTATCTATTTATCTATAACTCTATAAATCTATCTATAGCCACTGTTCATCCATCCATCAATCCATCCCTCAATCAAGGGGTAAATGAAGAAAAAGATTTGAAGAAAAGTTTCCATTGCATTTGTTTTCTCATGTCTTTCTGCTTGTATTAATTTTCATTTGTACACGAGAAGGGCAAGAGAGAGAGAGAGAAAGAAGAAGAAAAATAAGTGAACTGAATAAAGGTGGAGAGGAACAAGGGGACACGGCAAGTGTGTGTGGTTTGTAGTGATGAATGCCCCGTCTCTTCTGAGCGACGAACTGCAGTGTGTTTGTAATTTCTTCGTTTTCTTTACGAGCGTTCGAAGGAAAACAGCCACTGGATCTTGTGACAGTCATATCAGCCAATTATAAAACGATTCCAGAGCAAAAGTGCTCCTGTCCATTGCCCAGTAAAAAGAACAGCCTGTGGTTTAGCAGGAGGTCAAAGGTCAGCCTCTAGTCAAGTCCTCGGAGGCGGTGTGACCTCATCCTGCCACTAATTTCCTGTAGCGCACTTTATTTTCATCTGTTATCACACTCGGACCTTTACTGCCTACTGGACACGAGAGAAGGAAAAGAAAAGAAGTTTTGAGAAGTGAAAGAAAAAGAGATAAATGAGCTGGGAAAATTCTACTTACCCTGCAGTAAACCTCGGGATCGAAACCAGATACAACACAAGAGAAAGGAAAAGAGGAGTGAAATAAGAAAGGAAGAAAAAGGGCAATATAAAGGAGAGGAGTGAAGGACCAAGAGATGAAAAGAAAAAATGATTAAAGGAGAGAGGAAGAAAGGAGCAGAAAATCAAATAAAAAAATTAAAGTTAATAAAGAAATGTTTGAGAGAAAAAAAGTTTAGAGAAGAAAAGAATAAAATAGAAAGATGAATGGATAGATGAAAGAAAGATAGAAAAAAAGAAACTTGCTTTAGTCTTGGACTCACCTACATGGGGGAAAGATACAAGAAGTGATTCTGCTCTATACAGGAAGTGATTCAATGATTCTGCTCTATACAGGAAGTGATACTGTTCTATACAGGAAGTGATTCTGCTCTATACAGGAAGTGATTCTGCTCTATACAGGAAGTGATTCAATGATTCTGCTCTATACAGGAAGTGATTCTGCTCTATACAGGAAGTGATACTGTTCTATACAGGAAGTGATTCTGCTCTATACAGGAAGGGATTCTGCTCTTACCAGGAAGTGATTCTGTTCTACACAGGAAGTGATTCAAATGATTCTGCTCTATACAGGAAGTGATTCTGCTCTTACCAGGAAGTGATTCAAATGATTCTGCTCTATACAGGAAGTGATTCTGCTCTATACAGGAAGTGATTCTGCTCTATACAGGAAGTGATTCAAATGATTCTGCTCTATACAGGAAGTGATTCTGCTCTTACCAGGAAGTGATTCTGCTCTATACAGGAAGTGATACTGCTCTATACAGGAAGTGATACTGCTCTATACAGGAACTGATTGTGCTCCATACAGGAAGCGATTCATATGATTCTGCTCTATACAGGAAGTGATTCAAATGATTCTGCTCAATACAGGAAGTAATTCAAATGATTCTGCTCTATACAGGAAGTGATTCTGCTCTATACAGGAAGTGATTCAAATGATTCTGCTCTATACAGGAAGTGATACTGCTCTATACAGAAAGTGATTCTGCTCTATACAGGAAGGGATTCTGCTCTATACAGGAAGTTATGCTGCTCTATACAGGAAGTGATTCTGCTCTTACCAGGAAGTGATTTTGTTCTACACAGGAAGTGATCCTGCTCTATACAGGAAGTGATTATGCTCTTTACAGGAAGTGATTCTGCTCTATACAGAAAGTGATACTGAGGTGTTTAGAAAGTAAGAGTTTGGACTCTGCCTCCTCACCTGTGTTCAGCTGGATGTGATTCAGAGCTGAAATGTTAACCCAGCTCTGCTCAGCTGCTGGTACTTAGTCAAAACACACACACACACACACACACACACTCACACACACACACGCATACGCATGATACAGCTTCCAGGTTAGCAAGCATCAACATTTTGGCGCTCTGCAAATTTGTAGCAGATGCCAGGTGTCAGCTCCAATCATTCAGCGGCGCGGTTAAACATCCACCTGATCTGTAATGGAGCCAAAAAGCAGCGCTGGAGTCGAACCAGCTTCCAGAGTTCTGTGTGATGAAGGTGGAACGAGGTGAACGCTGAACATTCCTTTCTTCTTTTCCCTCTGACTGTGGTGCTCCGAGTTCCTCATCATGAAAAGGCAGATAAAATAAAGTTGCAAATAAAACCAAGCGGCGCACCGTGTTCTGTTCACTAATGAACTTTACTGCAGGCTTCAGACGTAAACATGAACTACAGCTGAACCGACTCCGTTTATATGGTCACGTGATCTCTGGAGTGGCTCGTTAAAGACACCAAACATAAACATGACACAGTGGTGTAATTAAATCAGCGCTTCTTATAAAATGGATGGAGTTACAGCTGGATGAAAACCCAGAGGGAACTAGGACCATGTGAACAGCAGTGCAAAAAAAAAGGGATAAATACCACAGATTAGTAATTCAAAAAAAACTGGAGAAATAAATAATATTTCATTTTATAATAAATATTTTAATATCTTCATAATCCCCCGTTTACGATTTATTTACTTTATCTGATTACTGATTTAAAATTTAAATAATATTTATTTTTATTTACTTACATTTCTAAACTTACAGACAAAAATTTTACA
>JAOUQZ010000039.1:466996-478708 GCA_028564935.1 Neosilurus hyrtlii
TGTGTGTGTGTGTGTGTGTGTGTGTGTGTGTGTGTGTGTGTGTGTGTGTGTGTGTGCGTGCGTGCGTGTGTGTGTGTATGTGTGTGTGTGCACTCAGGGCGTGGTCCTGCATAATGAAATTGTGAGTGTGTTGCTCTCAGTAAGAGAAGTGATTGTGTATGTGATTTTGTGTGTGTGTGTGTGTGTGTGTGTGTGTGTGTGTGTGTGTGTGTACGTTCCTGTTAGGCTCCACTTTTTAATCTCAGTACAGAAGTTATTCCAGGATGAAAACCTGCGCAGTGTTTTATGTGGTTCTGCAAATAAAAAGGCAGTTAAAGAGCAGAGACTGAGTTCAGAACATCTTTAACCAATAACACACTCACTAATGTATTCAGTCTGCCTGGGACCTGTCTCACTCTCACTCTGTCTGTCTCACTCTCACTCTCACTGTCCCCCTGTCACTCTGTCTGTCTCACTCTCATCCTCTCTATGCTTGTCTCACTCTCTCACTGCTTGTCTCCATCTCTCTGGCACTCTCACTCTTTATCTGCCTGTCTCACTCTAATACTCTCCTCCCCTCTCTCTCATCCCTCTTTCATCCTCTCTGCCTGTTTTAAACTTTCTCTCTCCACCTGTCTCACTCTCTCTAACTCATACAGTCTCATTCTCTTTCTGTCTGTCTCAATTTCTCTAACCACTTTCACTTTCTTTCTGCCTGCTTCTCTCTCTCTCTCTCTCTCTCTCTGCCTGTCTTACTGTTTCTGCCTGTCTCTCTCTTTGCTTGTTTCACTTTCCCCCCCCCCCCCCCCCCAAACTCTCAGCAGATATCTGCTGGAGAAAACTCCTCTGTTGCTAACAGAGAGAAAAAGAGGAGGAATCGAGAATGAGATAGAGGAAGAGAAGTAGCAGCTTTTTATTAGTAACACTTCCACGGCTTAACAACACCGTCCACATGTTCTCCAGATGCCCTAAGAGGAAGAAATGTCCTGTTATCCTTCATTAAACCAAAGAGCAGCTTCATACACCTGCGCTTCCTGCTGAGAACCCGACGTTCTGATAATCACTCGTCCCCTACGCCACCTTCATCACTCTCCATCGTCTTCCATTCAGGACGAGATTGGGAGCATCTGTCCTATCGGGACACAGGTTCAGGACAGATGTCCGCTAACAGCCCTTACTGAGGACAGATCTGCATGTGGAGTAAAAATCTACAACCCTGAAACTCACAGATGATAAATAGAACCCAGCAGCATGTTTCCTCCTCCCCTCAATTCTGAACCCAGAATTATCCAACAGACCCTTAAAGAACCCTGTTCTCTTTATTAGATGATCAGAGGAGGAATTAAGGAACCAGTAAAGGTTCTCAGGAACCTATGGGAGAACCTTTATTCATGTAAGAGTTTGCTTATTAATGGGTAAACCTACACTCTTCCGGGTTCCTAGATCCTCCAACAGAACCTTTCCATGTTAGAACGGGTTCCACTTACAGTAGAATGCTTTATTATCCCATGAACCCATCTGGAATCCTTGAAGAAGCCCCTGTCCCCTTTTTTAAGAGTGAGACAGACACAAAGAGAGAAAGAGAGAGAGAGAGAGAGAGAGAGGCAGAGAGAGACACAGAGAGAGAGAGAGACAGACAGAGAGAGACAGAGACAGAGAGAGGCAGAGAGAGACAAAGAGAGACAGAGAGAGAGGCAGAGAGAGAAACACAGAGAGAGAGAGAGAGACAGACAGAGAGAGACAGACAGAGAGAGGCAGAGAGAGACAAAGAGAGACAGAGAGAGAGGCAGAGAGAGAAACACAGAGAGAGAGAGACAGACAGAGAGAGACAGACAGAGAGAGGCAGAGAGAGACAAAGAAAGACAGAGAGAGAGAGAGAGGCAGAGAGAGACACACAGAGAGAGAGAGAGACAGACAGACAGAGAGACAGACAGAGAGAGGCAGAGAGAGACAAAGAGAGTCAGAGAGACAGAAAGTCAGACAAAGAAAGAGAGAGACAACGAGAGACAGAGAGAGGGGGGCAGACAGAGAGACAGACAGAGGCAGAGAGACTGACAGGGACAGAGAGAGACACACAGAGAGACAAAGAGAGAGACATAAAAAAGAGGGGGGAAGGGGGAGAGAGAGTGGGAGAGAGAGACAGAGAGAGAGAAAGAGAGAGCAAGACAGACAAAGGCAGAGAGAGACAAGGAGAGACACAGAGAGAGAGAGAGAGACAGAGAGAGCGAGAGAAAGAGAGACAGAGAGAGTGAGAGAGAGACAAAGAGAGAAAAACATAAAAAAGAGAAGGGAGGGGAGAGAGAGAGATACAGAGAAGGAGAGAGAGAGAGAGAGACGTGTGTGGTTTGCAGATGGAGAGACAGCGGTGTAGTTTTTTTCTGTCACCACTCTTTTCTCTCTCTTCAGGATGTTTATCTTTTGCGTTTGAGGTTTTCGTTCCTCAAAGCCGCGATCTGTCCATTCTGGAAAAAACGAGTGCAACCAGACGCTTAGTCAATTAGCATAATCGCCCGGTCTCAATTGAGCGAATCATTACATTCATTTTCACTCGTTTAGCACAAAACCGCTGTGCAGCAGCTCTGCATTTTGAGGTCTGAGGCCAGTTCTTCTTCTGGATTTCAGTTCATCACACTGACGGAAAACGGAACATGCAAATACACCTCGCAAACGCCACACGTCTCCATGCTGTGCACTAACTGCTAGCATGCTATTAAAGCTTGGAGACTTAACTGTCAAAACAGGTGGGTGTGAATGGCCACCAGAGGGCGCTGTGGCTGGATAGGATAAAAAAGGAAAACAGCTAATATCAACTCCTCATTGTCCTGTTTGGCTAGCTAGCTCATCTAACTTTGTAGTAAGCTAGCCACTTTTAGCAAATAAGAATCCACGTTTTAATATGAGAATATTAAGAAACAAAATTTAGCATATCTAATGCTAACTTGATCACAGCGGGAGGTTGTTCCAACGTTTTACACCCTCTCACCCCAGTGCTTACACACTGTCTCGTACCCTCAACCCTCCCCTGAAAATTAGAGATCGTAAATAAATTTTTTCTTTTACAAAAAACTTTGTTTTGAGGAAATTTGTATAAAATTAAAAAGTTCTAATAAATGATGTTATGGTAATCACACATCATGGACTCTAGATACACAAACGTTGTGCTTTTTCTAATTTTTAAAATTAAAAATTATAAATATAAATTTAAATGTAAAAATATATATATAGGAATTATTAAATAAATAATTAAAGATATTAATTTTAAGCTAATCATTTGAACGCAGTTAAAGTCATCACCTTGTTTATTGAACACCAGGGACACTAAACTCATTTAAACACGTTTAGTTATTTATTTATTATTTTAAAAGAATAACAATAACAATGTTATTAATAATTGTTCGTCATAAGCATTGTCGGGACATCACGGATGCTAGCTGAGAAAAATTGGTATGAAAGCTACTAACTCTCTAACCAAAACCTCAACTCTCCAACCAAAATATAGTCTAAAAATTATTTCTTATTAAAAAAATATTTAAAATAAATGATCAGAATATAAAGAATGGCGAGTCATTAGCATAGGTGCTAGTTTTCTGTTGATGCTAAATCTCCGCTAAATCATTTCAACATATTTTCATAAATATTATATAATATAATAATATATATAATATAATTTTCATAAGAGACACTTTTTTGCTTATATATAATAAAAAAATAAATAAATAATTGATACACCATATCATATACATTGGTACATCTTCACCTTTGACCCCAGGTGTGTTGTTGCTACAGTAACTGACTGCTGCTATAAATAACACAAGGACCACAAGCAGGAGTGCGAGTGTGTAATTATTTTTTCCTTTCATAATTTTTTGGCAATCAGATGATAAACCCATGGTGAATTCTTGTGTGTGTGTGTGTGTGTGTGTGTGTGTGTGTGTGTGTGTGTGTGTGTGTGTGTGCGTGTTTCAGTTCTCCTTCTCCATTTAAATGCTGATTGGTTGTGAAAGTCGCCCTGCAGAGTCGGTTCGGTAAAACGCTTCCATTTGGGGAAAAAAGGAAAGAAAAAAACAGTCCGTAATGCAAATCCCTCTTCATCCCCTCGTTCCCTTCATCCCCCCATCACTGTTCTCCTTCATATGTAGATTAAATCCCTCTTCTGCTGCGCCACTTCTCATCTGTAACCTTTAAAAAATGTATATATAATACATTCATGTAATATCCATTTTCTAAGCCGCTTGATCCTAATTAGCGTCATGGGGAGGCTTGCGCTCATCTCAGCCGACTCTGGTCGAGGGCGGGGTACACCCTGAACAGCTCACCAGGCCATCACAGGGCCAACACTCACACAACCATTCACACTAACTCTCACACCTGGGGCGATTTGGAACAGCCAATCAGCCTACTGTACATCTTTCTGGACTGTGGGAGGAAACCGGAGTACCTGGAGAAAACCCACACTGGAAGAACATGCAAACAGAAACGTCCGAGCCCGGGAATCGAACCCAGGACCTTCTTGCAGGGTGGCAGATGTGCTAACTACTGCGCTGCTAAATAAATATATATATATAATTTTAGTGTGTGTAGATGATCAAAGCCGTAATCTGACTGCACCTGACCTGCAGGTACGAACTGAACGTGAGTGGATTTTTCATTTTCATCATTCTACTCGTTTAGCAAGAATTCAGTCTTTTTTTAAGAAACTGCCCCTGCCCCTCAAATAACCCCTTTTCATGTTTTCTCTCTCTCTTTTCAACAAGTCATCGCTACTGGCACAAGGCGAGAGAAATGTTTCCAACCTTCTTTTATATTTAGATGAAAGGTGCCGTAAGCATGTTATTTTTTTTTTTTAAGTTAAATAAAAAATTTATAGCTTTATTACGTTGCCATGGTAGCAGTACGAGCAACACAAAAATAACATATTTGCTATTCTATTAAGCAGAACTGATTGGAATTAAGATGAAACCACCACTTCTCCTTTTTATACACACACGCACACACACACTCACACACACAAACGTGCACACATATGGCACAGCAGCCCGGCAGAAAAATCTGACTTTTTTTTTCCCATGAAAAGAACCCGAGACAAGCTGTTTCTCATAAAAAGTGAAAGAGGCTTCACACTGGAAAAACATACAGGAATACTCATCAGCATGAAGGACTGCGGCTCTCTTTCTCTCTCACTCCGTGGGGTCGACCTGCTCTGGGTGGCAAACGTCACCCGTGGCCTGGAAACAAACTTCTACCAAAGACAGAAATATATTTAGATTAAAATGAAATCTGTTCTAAAAGAACTCGTTGAGAGGGTTCCATGTGTGTGTGTGTGTGTGTGTGCGTGGGTGTATGTGTGTGCGTGGGTGTATGTGCAGCGCAGCTCCGGATCCTTCTCATGTACGCCAACACTCATTAGAAAAGATCTAAGTGGCATAAAGCCGCAGGAGCTCATGCCAAGCCGCACTAACCCACTGACAGAGGAGCAGATTTCCAGCGCGGTCTCCAGAGGGAAAGGCGTAAATGATGTGAAATTTGCCATTCCGGGTATCCGTACACGGAACAGTAACGATACGAAATTTACGCCATGCCGCTGCTGAGCTCTAGATTCTGCTTGTTCCGTTTCAGGCTCTGTATGAAGTGACTACAAATCGCAGGCTAATGCTAACACACTCGCTCTATACTAGGCATTCATTATCGTTTCTATAGTGACAGCTCATCAGCAGGGGCTTTGGTGATGTTTTTGTGAAGGAGATGTTTATGAAAGGAGTCTCCAGTGTCAGAGATGAATGAGAGAGCAGCGAGAGGTGGGTGAGGGAACGGATGTTTCCAGCTGCTATAACGGAAGTGAGGACAGGAAGTAACTCGGGCGTAAACGTTTAAAAGTAACGATAAATCAATAAAAGGTAACAACATGTCACTCTCTAAAAAGTACAAATGTTTACTTCAGCTGTGGTGTGAGAAGGATATCACACCCTGAGAATGCAGTAACAGGAAAATGATCAACGCCAGGTTGGAAAGAGTTGCTGGTTCTGAGGACACGGTCTTGTGGTGATGTTGATTATTTTTCTGTAGCAGCACAACACGCAGCGTTTTATTCCATAAATAACCGCCGACGACTCGACTCCGGAGAAAAGTTACAAATGTTAAGTTTGGGCTGAATTCAATGTTTTCTTTACAACACAATCTGTACATTTCTTTCTCCTGACAGCAGGTTGAACGTTGAGGCCACTCTTCACTCTTTCCTTAAAAAAATACAAATACACCAACCATAATCGAGATAATTCGGTATGTAATTGGACCCTTTTCTCCTTCAGCTGTAATCAAAACTTCCTTTTCACGTTCAGGTTCCTCTGGTTTCTGACAGCCGGATCAGCGGCTCGGCTAATCGGAAAGATGTGCTGGCGGCATTCCAAAAACACACTACGTGAGTAATTCTTTCCTAAATCAGCAAATCACAATCTCTCAAATTTTCCCATCCATATGGAAGCACGGCTAATATCGTCCCACGTGAATCCGAGAGCGCGTAATCTATATGCGCAAATATGTCCAAAATATCGGTCACTCTGAACTGAAAAAGGAACCAGGGGAGAAGAAACAAGAGCAAGAAGAGAAAAAAAAGAGCAGGCTGAAAAGGAGGGAGGAGGGAAAAAAAGAAAAGAAACTTGGCACTTTAGCCGCACGCTGTCATGTAGGCCGGCTGACATCATCATTGTAAAATTAGGAGGCCGGTTTCGTCTTTCCTGCAGATGTGGAAGCTTGAAATCGCATTCCATGAGCCCGTGCCATTTTTCATCAACATCCATCCCTCCCTAGCAACCCCTCCTTCACACTCTGCTCCGAGAGCTCAGTGTGTGAGAAACACACTCATTCGTCCATGTATAAGGACAAAGTAGGAGTACGTGATGGCATGACGGCGTGTTTTTCCGCATGCTAGCATGAGGGAAAAATTGTATTGTGTGTATGAGAGGGAGGAAAGTGTGCCTATGTGTGTCTATGAGAGAGAGAGAGAGAGGAGAGAACATGGATGTGGTACAAATATATGACAACACGACTGCACGTCACCTTAAAGATGCACTTTTAATTGTTTTGGTGTGCCTCAGGGTTCCATTCGCAGTCCACTAAATGTTTAACTTTTCTTTAACTTTTTGTGGAAACAAAAATGTGACAGGAGGTGAAAAATAAAGAAGGATGTAGTTAAAGCATGCTCATTATCATCCATGTTTAAGGACAAAATACAGGAGTTTGTTCCACTTATTTTTCCATGTTTGTTGCATGTGGTGTGAGGGGGTGGTGGGGGTGGGGTATTGTGGGTGGGGCAATGAGAGAAATGTCTGTAAAAGAAAGTTTATGAATATTAGAATGAAATAATGGCATACTTGCATGTCTATGTGCATTTTTTTGTTTTGGCATTCCGCGGGGCTCCATTATGGGTCTGATTGCATTTTATTGTTTTCATCCCTTTGAATTGGTTTGTGATATGTAAAAGAAGATGTCAGTATTTAAGAGTGTGTATCGGTGTCTGACTGGATGGAAATGGAGTGACAGTTACTGTGAGGGGGTGATCACATGCCAAATGGAAAAAGGAGAAGGGAATCTTATGCAATAGCACAACTCAACTGCGTGCATCTGTAAATATGTGATTTTATCGTGTCGGCGTTCCTCAGGGCTCCATTCTCGGCCCACTAGCACTTTACTGTTTGGGCCCTTTGGCCTGATCCGGTGTCCAGAGCACGGCTCGTAATCTGTGAATTCGGGTCTGACTCTGCTCCCTGAGCCTCCACCTGGAGCTGATTGGATCCTGCTGCTGCACAAAGGGCTGATTTACGAGTGCAAGAGCGCCAGCATTCAGACGCACAGCTGTGTATCGGCAGGAAAGGGAAGTTGTTCATCACACACAGTGTGTTTTATCAATACAAGTCACACCCTGATTGAACCGGTGTTCTCAGGGACGTAAGGCTTGGATGACGGACAGGTGTCAGGACATCTGGAAGGGGAAAAAAGGGATGTTTCATTTTAAACAGATTTACAATCGATTATAGCAATCAAGTGCAACATGTGATTGCACTCAATTCAACAATGGACAAAAAAATAGTGGTAGTAATGGAACTCCTGCAGGCGTTCGACTGATGCACACTCCAAGTAATTAGCGTTGACCTCTGCACCTTAGCGTAATGTCCATCTCTGCGTTTTTGACACTAAGCTTTCAAGCACATGTGCACTTGGAGCACAACGCGATAGCGACGTGAGTCCACTGGAACCAATTCGTCCAGTCAGGCCATTTAGGATCCGTTTCCCATCGCCATGTCTTAGTTGCCTGGCAGGCTGCAGCCGTCGTCGGACACATTCTTCATCCTGATTTACACGCAGCGCTTATGTTAATGTACTTAGAATATTCGAGAACGGCACTCATATGCAGCATGGCAGATTGAAAGTGTACGACGCATAGGTAGACAGAAGGGAAACATTTCCCCGACTCCATCATGACAACGTGTTGCGCTGAGCCATAAAATTGCATGCGGACATCAATGCAGAAAACATATGCATGCATGCCGCTTTGCTTCTCTTTCCCATCACAATAAAATCAATTAGACGTCGCTAATAAATCTTAAGATTGACACCGTGTGCAGTCAGGCGCTTTTTTTTCCGCGCTCACACGTCCCTCAACATCTTGCTGCTATTTGGAACCCGGCTACCGTCCCTGAGTGAGCTGGAGCTTAATTGACTTCCAATGAGATACAAGAGGAAAAACTTCTGCTGCTTACGGAGGGTTTAAGTTTTAATTTTCCCCCTGATTCGTTCGCTGCCTGAACCAGGCTGCAGGCCAGGGATGTTCCAGACAGCTAATGTGGGAAGAAAAAAAAAGATCTCCTGTAGTTCCTAAGCTGAAGGTTACGCCGACGTTAGACTGAGACAAGGTTTGTTTCTCAGTGGACCTTCATACTTTCCTCCTCCTCGTTCTCCCGTCTCGCCTCCAGAGTATTTACACGCTACAGTGTGAAATCATTGGACAGAACTGAGAAAGACAGAGTACAGGTTCAGCTGGACAGAACTTTACGAGAAGGACATGCGGTTTGGCGTCGGGGCGGTTGGAAAACGTCAGCCATTGATCACTTTGGAATAGTTTTCACTGACCACAGCACGGTCTGGTTTGCATAAAGGAAAATAATACGGGACGAACGCTAAACCTCAGAGACCCGATGCTAAACCCCAGCGACCCGATACATAAAGGCTAATGTGCAAATAAATCTTACGATCTCTCAGACTGCTTATTTTTACTGTTGATGTACACTGACGTTATTTAAAGACAGAAGCACTGCTCCGCCAGTCATAGTCCAAATTCATGTGCAGAACTCATCTTTACGTCATATCTCTGCGTATCATTAAATGTTAAGCGTGTTCAGACGTCCAGACACACCAGCTGCAGTACTGCGACCGCTTCACACCCATCAAGCATTGCCTGCCTATCACACACAACTACCACTCGCATACGCACTCAGTGGCGACCTAACACACTCGGAGGGAAAGCACTATCCGCCACCTTGTATGCATGACACCCATGATTGGCCGGTTTTCGCTGTGAGTAACAGGGAGGTGTTAGTATAACACACACCCCCCAACCGAGAGCTCGGCCAATCAGCTCCCATGGACTCCTGGTCGTGGCATCCACCTGGATTCAAGTCTGTGATAGATAGATAAGATGCACCTTGTCAATGTGCCACAGGGATTAGCAACAGGGGTAAAGAGGCTAGAATTTCACAGATGTTTGATTTTCTGGTTTTGACCTGAAGATCAGGAAATATGAGTTTGGTGAGTCTGAAATGGGAACGTGATGCGACACTATGGAACAAAACGTAACCACTTGGAATGGTCTTATTTTTAGACATAAAGTAGCCGCTAAGGTTTGTGTGTTAAAAGAAAAGCCCTCATATGGTTGCATTAATCACTGATCTGAACTTGTGTAAGCAATGCCTTTCAAATACATTTTAGAATCTTTGTGGTGGAAGCTGGAGCCAATCACAGCTGAGTTTAGTTGAGGGGCGGGGTTACGCCCTGAACAGGTCATCTGTACCTCTACTACAGGACTAACACAGACACAAACAACCATTCACACTCACACTCACATCTGTGGAGGATTTAGACTAGACCGCTGATCTAAAGTGCATGTCTGAGGACTTAGGGAGGAAACCAGAGTTCCCAGAGGAAACCCATGTAAGTACAAGGAGAATATGCACACAGATAAGTGGAGAACCTTCTGATTGCGTGGTGACAGTGATAACAGCGACAATAAATAAATCGCAAGTACGGCGTTGCCGTCGGCGGAATAATCATCGTGATGTTAGTGCTTAACGTCAGAACTGATTGAGGAACCGGTTGGAACTGGAGCAGGAATAGCATGCTGGCATCGGCGTGGAATCTTCCTCCAAAACGAGCCGTGATTTGTCGGATGGCGTGAATGAGCATGTGAGCGGGAAGAATTTCCTCTGAGCTTCATACGTTCATCAGCTGCACCTTCAACCGCGAGACGGAAAGATGTTCAACAGTCGCTCCATGACCAATTCTCACCTTCTGTGTGTCTCTCTCACTCCCTCTCTCTCACTCCCTCTCTCGCTGCCTCTCTCCCTCTCCTTCCCTCTCTCTCACTCCCTCCTTCTCCTTCCCCCTCTCTTTCTCTTTCGCCCCCTTTCTCTCTCTCTAACGCCCTCTCTCCTGTACTCTCTACCACTCTCTCTCCCTCTTTCTCTCGCTCTCTCAGTGACATTGTGTTCTTCCCATCCAGGTCATTCATCAAACCGACTGCGAGGCAGTAAATCCTTTCTGCTCTTGCCCCCTGTGCTACTTTTACACATAAACCGCGGCGCTACTTCACGCAAATCTCGAACCCCGTCTGAAAGACTTCTGATAAAATACACCAAAACGAGTCGTGGGCGGAGCTAAGAGTCAGACTGACTCGGATTAAACAACGATGTGTAAATACTTTACCATTAACCAATATTTAAAAGTAATCATTTCTTTTATTTCTTTCTTTTCTTTATTTATTTAAAATGTCCTATAACCTTTTTTCCCTTTGAACTCTTTCTTTCTTTACCATTTGAGCTGTTGAGCATTTTATTGTTCTCTACATCAAATTCTTTCTTTCTTAAATTATATTCTGCACCCTTGCTTTTGTTTTTTTATTAATTCTTTCCTTCTTCTCTCTCTCACTCTCTCTGTTCTCTTTCTCTTTCTCTCTGTATTCTCTTTTTCTCCTCCCCCCCCCCCCCCCCCCCACACACACACAATTATTTCCTCCTATTTTTGACGTCCTTTTCTTTTTCTTGAGATTTCTGTATGTATGACTTTCACGTGTCCTTAATCGTCACTCCTCACGTACACGGCGAATGGTGGTGTTTTGTCCCCGGGGTTGTCATCACCGTGGTGTTGAATCTGGACGCTGATGTTGGAGGATGTTCCAAATGTTCCGTAACGTTCTGCAGAACTTGTTTTCAGATAACGTGGTCCTAAATCAGTGGTGGTGAGAACCTGCCTGCAACTGCTCTCTGACATCATCATGAGCATGTGGGCGTTTATTTTTATTCTTCGGTGCTGGAAGATTCATTCACGACCGAACACTGAAGAGTGAGAGCACAGCAGATACTTCACCAGCTTCTGTCTGGCCTTTTCCTTCTGCTCTCTCTCTCTCTCTCTCTCTCTCACACACACACACACACACACACACACACACACACACACACACACACACAC
>JAOUQZ010000039.1:485264-497967 GCA_028564935.1 Neosilurus hyrtlii
CCCCCCCCCCCCCCCAAAAAAAAAAAAAAAAAAAAAAAAAAAGAAAGGAAAAAGTGTAAACGTACAGGGAGGACGGTGGAGCTCAAGAGGGTGTGTTTTCTCTTCTCTTTTTACGTTTATTAATAACGTTATGATGCATTAATGAGGCGTAATCAAAAACGCATTACGCCTGTTTAGACGTGAGGTTTGGACGATAACGTGACCGCTGTCATCTGCTCAGCCTCAGACAAGAACGTTTCATTTATGCTAATGTTTTTCTTATGGGTTCTCTCTCTCCCTCTCTCTCTCTATCTTTCTCTCTCTCTCACACACACACACACACACACACACACACACACACATTGATCCCGGCCTGGCTGCTGATGCAGGATGAGTGAAGGCTTATTTAAAGTCTTGGTTTTTGTGTTAAGTAAAGCTGCAGGAGAGGACGCGGGCTGTGGAAGAAAAGAGCGAGCACTGTCAGGTTATTTTATAAACTGTGGATGATTTCCGAAGAGCCACAAATCCCTGGCAATTCCTGCGGTAGGAACACATCAAACAGAATTCCCAAATCGGAAGCTCATGAACCAACGCTGCGCAGCTGTGCAGGGGAAAGTCCGCGCAGCATTCTCTCTCTCTCCCTCTCACACACACGTCAGATTCAGACTGAGTCAATTTGCTGAAAACTAAATTAATGACACTTTTCCTCTGCCCTTCCCGAGACGTCCCGCTGCAGCTCCTCGAATATAACACTCTGACTGGCTGATCTACGCAGCAGATCGTTTCAGAATGAATAGGAAATTAATCCTGGGAGCTTCTCGAACCAAAGCAATAAAAATCAGATTATGAATGATAATGAAAACCTCCAGTGTGCATCATGTGAAGGTTAAACCCGCACGACTGCAGTTGGTGGACTGTAAGAGTTTCTTTTGTTTGCTGCTTAGCGGCTTATAAACATGTAAACAATTACGTTAGCAAGCTAGCATGATGTTAAAACAATTACACGGTCCTTAATTCGGAGTCGTACGTGAGATTTACAAACAACCCTATCTGAGAGAGAGAGCGAGAGACAGTGAGAGAGAGAGCGAGAGAGAGAGGAAGAGAAAGAGAGAGAAAGAGAGAGAAAAGCGAGCAAGAGAGAGAGAGCGAGAGAGAGAAAGAGAGAGAGCGAGAGAGAGAGAGAGAGCGAGAGAGAGAGAGTGTGGGTGAGAGAGATAAAAAGAGGTAGAGAGAGAGAGAGAAAAGCGAGCAAGAGAGAGCGAGAGAGAGAAAGAGAGAGCGAGAGAGAGAGAGAGCGAGAGAGAGAGTGTGGGTGAGAGATAGAGAGAGCGAGAGAGAGAGAGAGAGAGAGAAAGAGAGAGAGAGAGAGAGAAATTTATGAATGATCTTTATTGTTTTCATCGTTAGCAGCCTGGACTTCACAGAATTTGCGGATGCACTGTGAGGTTTTTGGGACCAAGTAAAGGCGTCCACTGGTTGTACGGTTGTTGTGTTTTGTTTGTTTCTTGTCCTGTACTTGTCAGTTTGTATCCGTTGATGTCCGGTGGACTTGACTCGCGGCAGGAGTACTACCTGACATGTAACGGGTGAGTCCAGTAGAACTACCGTAAATATAACAGGTCTTCACCTGGACCAAAACGGACAGAGACGTACCTCCTCCGGGGCATCGTGAGAGTCTGGAGCAGCAACGGAGACGTCAGAGTAGCCCATTCTGATTGGTCAATCACCCCATTCAGCATTCCATCACTTCTTTATAACACACAGGAAAAGAATTACCTGAAGGGTTGGTACCAGACCTCCGCTTCTTCTTACCATCCGGGGGTTGATTGTTTTCCCAAAACGTCACCACATGGGGTGTTTTATTCCTTCTCTAATTCCTTATATGATAATGGGACGCGCTACAGTGTGTATATTTCTGCGATAGAGAGACGTTTCAATTTTTATAATACTGGTTTTTACTTGATGAAGTGAACCATTAAGAGAAACAAACACTGCTGGCTGTGCTTGCTAGCCGATTTAAATAAGGTAGCATTAGCGAGGTTATGACATTCATACCTTGACCTGGTTTTTTGTTTTTGTTTGCAGCAAAAAATAGAATGCGTGACTATCAACCCGGAGATCACAGGTTCGAATACAGGTTGATGCTGCAGCCATTTGCAGCCGGGAGTCCATGGGAGCTGATTGGCCGAGCTCTCACAGGAGAAAGGGACGGCATACACTCACCTCCCGGTCACCCTAGGCGATCACCAGCCAATCATAAGCATCAAGCATACAAGGTGCAGATAGTACTTCCCCTCTGAGTGTGTTAGGCAGTCACGAAAAAAACATGTTCAACTCACGCCCCTCCCTGGTTGGAGGTGGTCGCAGGTGGCAATTGGCTAGGATCAAATCAGGGGAAGAAAAACAGGAAAAAGGAAAAAAAATCTGTCTGTTGATATATTTCTAAATTGACCTTTGACTCATAAATGGGATTTAGGTTTATGTAAATGAGTATGAAATATAAGGCTGAGTTCGAACAGTCACCGCATGCGTCTTGTGTCCTACTTTACGCTACCATAAAGAATTTAGGGATTACATGAAAATAAGAAAAATGGAAAAACGAAGCTTAAGAATAAAAGATCCTTTAATGCCATCTTTCCAGCTGAAGAACACGAGAAGCCCAAGTTTTTCTTGGCGGTACTTTTGGGGAAACTTTTACTGCGTCGGGCGTCTTGAGAGAAGAGGAAAGGAAAGAAAGCAGAGAGAGGACACAGAACTCTCGCTCCATCTGTATCAGCTTACTCAAATTTCTCTAATTGGCCCAATTGAAGGGCAGCTCGTGATTGGGGTTATTTGGGAACGGGGCAAACATCTCAACCCCGTCCCGTTATTAACTTATGGGAAATTGCCCATCAGAGAGCCGAACGTCCGCTGAAACACCTGGCCTGGGTCTCGCACTACCCCGGCGCAGAAGTGCTGTGAAAAGAGAGACGCGGCCATGCATGAAATTAAAGGTGACATTCTCAAAGAGGAGAAGGAGGTCATTACTCTGCTTCTGGGGAAGTTTCTGGCTCGGGTTCTGTTTCAGACTGGTTCTTTCGTGGTGATGCCTTTCTGGGTTACACATGCTTTTACGAAAATCCTTCAATGTTTGTTTTATATTTATTTTCCCTCTAGGTTAAAGGTCACGTGGGTAAAGGCTTGTGAAACATGCTAACGTAGTTCATAGTGAAAACAAGTGTCATGCTAATTTGTAACTGATATCTGTTAGCCGTGTTAGCAAGCCTGAAACAGCGATTTAATTAAAGTGACTAACAGAATATTAGTGGTAAAATGTTTACGCTCGTTTTTTTCATAGCACAGTGTAACATTCTTTAGCATTAGCATAAAAAACATGCAACGTATTGGGAATTTCAAAGAAAAAAAGCTAAAGCCCTACTGCTTCTAGGAATGATCAGCGCTAACATGCTACATGAAGACGCAAACACCCCAGATGGAAGGGGGTGTTAGCATCCCTGAACATCACTTTCATCTCATCATCATCATCTTCACTCCATCGTCACTTCTCTTTACCACGCTGGAACCTTCTTTACCATGCTGGAACCATCGTTACGGCGCTGGAACTTTCTTTACCATGATGGAACCTTCGTTACCAGTTCCTCCTACAACCCAAAGATATACACAGTAGGCTAAGTGGCTGTTTCAAATCGCCCCTAGGTGTGAGTGTGAATAGTTGTGTGTGTGTTGGCCCTGTGATGGACTGGCGAGCTGTTCCGAAGTGTACCCCACCCGGTTGTTTGAAATTAAGATACTGACCTGAACTGGAGATTTTTTTATGAGGTCTAAAGCATTTAAACAAGATTAGTCTCGTGATTTGTGAAGTTGCTCCATAGTTGGGGAACCTCTAAGGGTGGAGGTGGTCCATCACTTTTGCCAGAGGTTGTATTCCTGAATTCAGGACACGATCATCTAACTTCCCATTGAATGTTCTGAACCCACCACAAGGGTGCAAGGTGACCTTGGAGGGAAAAAAAAATCAAGATTCATTTACTTAAAAGTCCGGGCAGCATGGTTCCAGGATCCAGGATCCGGGCTCCAGGATTCGGGTTCGGTTCTTAGGTTTGTTTCCACAGACCTCACAGAGGTACCTGTAGGTGAAATCTTGACTGTTAATCGGTGACCTGGTTAAAGATGAGTTTGTGATGCCCGGTGATCTGTAGTGTGATCCCAGCATGCTCACAAGTCTTCAGATCCACTGAAGAAGAATGAATAAACAAATGAAGCTCCTCTGACTGTTTCCAAATGGTTCATCCTTCAACACCACGTTCTCTGGTGGGTTCTCTGGGTTTGGCCAGCTGTTGAAGGACCTCTTTTGGAGATTTCTGATACATCATGGACGTTAATCAGAGGACTGGAGTCGGATTGTGGTCGTTGGCTGCGGATCTGTCATGAATCCATGTTCTCAAAGGACAATTGGTTGCAAGCTACGGCGGTAATGAAGATAAACGTTTTCGTTTGTTGGTCGTAAGTCCGTTTTTGATATTCGGCTCGAGAACGCCTAACTTCTGCACTGTTTGTGATGTTTCCTCATGAAAGAATTTACTCACTAGAGAGAGAGTCAACAGCCAAACAACATCTGTCTCTAAAGCTCGAGAATATTTCACTTTTTTTGGAAGCCGTTCTCGTTAAAAGCGTCTTTAATCAGATTTCAGTGAGCATTTCATTCCTTTTTAAAGAGAACTCCAGAGCAACTCCAGCCTCATGCTTTATTCAAATAAAAACCACCAAACAGACTGAATTCATGCCCACAGACTCGCTCTTCTGCGAGTGTAGCTCTTTGGAACGAGACAAAGACAAAATATTGGATTTTTTCCCCCTCTCCTCTTTTATTTATGAGTTCTTCCTGTTGTACCCATGTGTTTTGAGTTGCGTTTGGCAGCCATCTTGTGAATTCCTCCCTGGTAATGGGGATTACAAGGGCATAGCTAATGTAAGCAATATCACTGTCTGGAAGAGATCGGAGCTTATCATGGATCACTCGGAGACGTCAGATAATAAAACAATGCTCCCGCGACTGGTTTCTATTAATACAGTGATTACAAATCTGGGGGTTTTGTTTCTCCACTCTTCCTTTCAACAGATCCTCTGTACGACAGGTCTTTGCTTTTAAAAGCGCATCAACATTGCGCTAGCAAGGAGAGAAAAATGTAGGGATACGTACGTAGGTATTATGCTAATCATTTAAATATCATTAGCTGCTAGCGTCCTTCAGCACTGTGTTAAAGTGATGCCTCTTTTATTTAATGATGCCTTATAAAGTGCTAGGGTGATTGAAATCAACGAACTGTGACATGCTAATCAGCAATACACTCATTTGCATTACCTGTTCACCAAGTTAGCTTGTTATATTCAGGATGCCAATTTCTTTATTCTTGGGTTCTAAGGAAACTCCTTACAAGCTAGCATATTAGCATGTTTGTTGAATTTCTTTCTTTAGCGAATAAGAAAGCATCTTTAAGTCATTGCATGCTAACATAAGTAAAAGACAGTGTTAGCATGTCCACTCTGGTCAATTTATAAGACGTTTATTACTAAATACAGTAGGAGTGAAATAAAAACATCCGAGAGAGACAAACCAAATCATTTGGACTGTAAATGTTGTTTTCTTTGGCGCAGATCTGTGGATGTCGAACTCAAGACCACAATGGCAGCAGTAGCTGGGATAGGAAACCCACAAACACACGAGTCCTCGCCAGATAATCAAACCGCTACGTGAACACCAGCTGAACGTTCACCCACACGTTGAGCCGAGCTCAGGGACGAGCGGATCGGATTCCTCGTAATTTTAATGATTCAGAAACTCGGTGCTCCACTCTGGAGACTCGGGTCATCATGTGCAGCTGCTTAAGTAACCTCATCCCCCCCCCCCCCCCCCCCCCCCCCCCCCCCCCCCCCCCCCCCCCCCCCCCACACACACACACACACACAGACACACACACGCACGCACACACACACAAGTAACACACTGTTGTGTTTTGTTTAAGGAACATAGCGAGCCTGTGCTAAACAGATGCTTGAGAGACGCTAACGCTCCCCAACAGGAAGTACAGATGGATTCAGGTCATGTACACTGAACGTTCACGGCGCTCGCATCCTGTTATGTTCTTTTATTTAGCAAGTAATCAGATCATGAAAATGGCTCCTCTTTACATTGATCAGATGAGTTTGGTGTCTGATTTCCCTCAAAACACAGCTGATGGGCGTCGGGTCGAATCCTGCTGAAGATTTCTTACAGATGAAGCACCAGCATGCTTCTGTTTCATCTCGTACAGAGAATCATAAACATAAAACCATCACCTTCAAATCTCCATTCTCCCAGTTCCACCCTGTTCAGCCCAGTTCAGAGATAGAAAACAAAAACACAGACTTGTGTGTCCATATTCCTCCGCTAGACTAGCGCTGCGTCTCAGATCTCATCCTTTCACACTATTAGACAGGAAGTTAGCGTGTTTAACTTTACTGTGTGTAAAAATCATTACACATCTGTCCAGTCTGACTCAGGATTCACAAGCGGAGAGGCCTAGAGATCAGACCCGACATACACCCGACTGAAACCCACGAGGAAAGAGGAGGACGCCCAGTGACATCATGGTGCAGAACACTAGAGGCAGAGCTCAAGCCACTGAAAATGCTGTGGGTGGGGCCAAGAGGGTAAGACCGGACCAGAATGAGAGCTGCAGTACAGACCCTGTGCTCCGACCGGACTAAAACCAGGCTGACCCGGTGCCTGATGTTGTGGTTCGTATTGTACGTGTTGGCGAGGGAGCGTCACTTGACATGTCTCCTTTAAACTTCCCTATTCACGAGTGAAGATCCTGTCTGTGTTTTATCTTTTATTATCAGTTCATTCTGAACGAATGTAAAGGTTTCCTGGTGAAACCCCCCCAGCTCACGGGCTTAGTATCTCTTACTCACCTGCTCTACATCTGGTTTTGGTTCTGTATGTTTACAATAACAATAACGAGACGGTGTGACCGGAGGAACGATCTTGTGCGTGTGTGATAACTTGGCGGTGCAACAGCGATTGGTAGAAAGTGTAAAAGTCTGAGATAGAGTGATAAGAAACAGAAGAAGGGAAACGATATCAGGAGACGTGTATCTGGAACATCCGTCCGTAACGTTTTCACTGTTCTGATGACTAAATCTCACCAACAGGAGAACCGAGCGCCGGAGAACACCACAGCAGCTTGATCCCAGTCTCCATCACATTTATTCCTCTTTCTCTCCCTCTGTGTGTGTGTGTGTGTGTGTCAGTGTAACCTGAGAGAATCCAGAGTTGGTTCAGAATTCCTCACGCCTCGAAGGGGAGATTATCTTCTCTTTCCGTTGTCTTTGCAACTCGCAGCGATTCGCTAAAACATCTCTCTCCCAGGCGTCACGTTTTCCACGTTTTCTCCTCATACAGCATCCTCCAGTAACCTCATACCTCTCCCATGTGACTTCCTGTTCAATATTTCTTATTCCGCCAGGCTTAGATTGATGGATAGACAGACAGAAGGACAGACAGACACATGGGTAGATGGACAGAGAGACATACAGATGGGGTGGAGAGTGTACCAGTGTACCTTTTGGAGGTTTTGTGAGGATTTGAGGTTTTGGGGCGTGGCGTTTGAGCTGAGGCAGCAAACCTTTGGGGGCATTTGGATTTGTGGGCGTGGCTTTGAGTGAATGGGTTTAAGGTGTGACTTTGGGTGTGTTTTGGAGTGTGATTTTAAGGTGTGTACCTTGAGGGCGAGGATATAGGGCGTGGGTTTGGGTGTCAGGTTAGGGGTGCGGTTTAAGTGTGTGTCTTGCAGGGCGTGGCCTGGTTTGGTTGTGTAACACTGGAGGTGTGGCTGTGGGTTTGTGGGCGGAGTCAGGGGCATACCTTTGAATATGTCTATCTGCGAACATGACTTTGGAGCATCACTTTTATCAGTAAGGTTTACAGATGGTTTTAGGGGCTTTAGAGCTTCAGTTCCCTTTGGGTAAAATTACTAAATATAAAATATGATAATTATATATAATGTTGTGGAGCTATAAGTGCGCACACACACACGCACACACACACACACACACACACACACACACACACACACACACTCATGTGGGCACCTTTGCTCTCTCTCTCTCTCTCTCTTTCTTGTGCTCTCTCTCTCTCTCTCTCTGTCTCTCTCTGTCTTCCTCTCTCCCTTGCTCTCTCTCTCTCTTGCTCTCTCTCTGTCTCTTGCTCTCTCTCTCTCTGTCCCCCCTCTTTCTCTTGCTCTCTTGCTCTCTCTCTCTCTGTCTCTCTCTCTCTGTCTCTTGCTCTCTCTCTCTGTCTCTTGCTCTCTCTCTCTGTCTCTCTCTCTGTCTCTTGCTCTCTCTCTCTGTCTCTTGCTCTCTCTCTCTCTTGCTCTCTCTCTTTGTCTCTTGCTCTCTCTCTCTGTCTCTTGCTCTCTCTCTGTCTCTCTCTCTCTCTCTCTGTCTCTTGCTCTCTCTCTGTCTCTTGCTCTCTCTCTGCCCCCCCCCTCTTTCTCTTGCTCTCTTTCTCTCTCTCTGTCTCTTGCTCTCTCTCTCTCTCTTGCTCTCTCTCTCTCTCTGTCTCTTGCTCTCTCTCAGTCTCTATCTCTCTCTGTCTCTTGCTCTCTCTCTCTGTCTTTCTTACTCTCTTTCTCTGTCTCTCTCTCTTGCTCTCTCTCTCTCTCTCTGTCTTTCGCACTCTCTTGCTCTCTCTCTCTTGCTCCCTCTGTGTCTCTTGCTCTTTCTCTCTCCCTGTCTCTCTCTCTCTCACTCTCTCCATGCTGGAACGAATGTAATGGCCCCTCCTGCAGCTCGGTGCTCCCTGTTTTCTGGAACGGGCGATGATCTGAGTGGATTTACACAAACTCCTCTCGGCTATTAATTAGCGATTTCATTTATCTTGGAAACTAGAAGAAAAACACGCCTGTCACTTACAGGGAAGATTTAAAGCAGCCATTTGCTCAATGTGCGCTGAGAAACCCGCATCCGTCATAGCAGGAGAATTCGATTCAGGGTCAGCGTCGAAGCGCTATCAGTTGGTTTTGGCCGGATGCGGAATACCTCCTCGCGAAGAAGGAAATGCGTCTTACGTTCATTCATTCCAACTGCGTGAAGCCGCGATTAAATCCCACTCGCTGACTCACGAGCCGAGAATGAAGTCCAGCTGCAGCGCTCGCCCAAACGGGAGAATTATGGATCTGAAATGTTTATGGAAGCCGTTCGTCTCGGGCGCTTGTCTTTTAGCTCTTTATGGTTCGACACCTCTGAACTACAGTCGACTTCGAACACCTCGGCTTTCACAGCTGAAAACCGTGTTTGGCACAAACGCCGTCAATAAACATGCAATGAAACACTGGGTCTCGCCTATCGAGGGAAAGGACCAACACCGCGGAATCCAAGCTCCCGGTTTCTGCTAGGAAGTAGATTGTTTTCCTGTAACAGTGCTTCCTGAGCAGTTTCCAAACAACTACTGCTTTTACAAAAAACTCTTTTGTTCTGTTAAGCAGCTCACATGCTACAAACACACACACCCTCGTGATGAGATGAACAAAATAACCCTGCAAACCAGGCAAAACCCTTCAGCAAGCGGCAGCCATATTGGATATCGAACTGTGATGAAAACCAATAGGGTTGTGTAGTTAACCCAGGCCCAACATCCACTCCAAAAAGGGTGATGATCGGTGATGCCATTTTTAAGTCACAGCATGGAATACCGAGATCCGACGGACAGACGGACGAAAACATGCCTCACACCCAGTGGGTGTGAAAAAACGTTGGGAATGTTACAGCTTCATCACTAACTCTTCCCAAACGCTAACACTGGCGACTCCTCCATTTTAAATGCTAATGAAGCAACGTTAAGTCGCTGTTACTATAGAAACGATAACATGCTTCGATGGGTTAATATAAAGATGATGTTTATAAATAAAGGATCAACATTTTCACATTTTCTGGCCAATCAGAATCCAGAATCAACAGGAGCAGGATTAATCTTATGATATTAAAATGTTTTATATTTTGACCATGCTCTGATCACAGTGGGGGGTTAAACCGCATTTAAACTGATGGATTGAAGGTTGATGAGTAGATTTTTCAATGACGTTAGAACCAGAATAATTTAGTTCTTTTGTTTTTTGACTCTGCCCCCATCCTTTGATTGGTTTCCACTGCCGTTTCTGTCATCACTCTTTTTTGTGAAATCTCAATTCGCCTACGTTTGTTAGCGCACATCAATGTAAGCCGCCATGTGCACTCTGCGCTTGTTTGCGTTGTGTGTGAATTTCGACAGGGTAGAATCAGCTCTGACTGAACTCTGCAGGTCACCTGCTTACCGGAAATGCACCATTTCACTAACCAGAAACTACAAACACACCATCTGACCTGCTAAAATCTTTTTAAAGATGAATTCGTTTCAATTTTCCTCTCGTGTGTCTTGAGTCTTCAGCCACCATTTTCACAAAGGGTGAAAGCCCCACCCCTTTTGTACACGCCCAGGACGGTGAGCAGTGAGAGTAAAACGTGTGCTGTGTCTCTGCCAAACCAGAACACAACTCCGCCCTGAACAGCTCACCAGATCATCACAGGGCCAACACGCACACAACCATTAGCGCTCACACTCACACCCAGGGGTGATTTGGAACAGCCAGTTAGACTACTGGGCATGTCTTTGGACTGTCGGAGAAAACCAGAATACCCAGAGGAATCCTACACAAGCAGAAACGTCTGAGCCTGGGATTTGAACACATCACCTTCTTGCAAGTTCAACATCCAGGTATTAATGGTGCACAAGAGCGCAAACCTACACCAAGCAAAAAAAACCCCCAAAAAACCCATCTCACAATCCTTTAAATAATTCCTGGATTCAGAATCTGCATCATCTCCGAAATCTACCTGAGTCATCCTCATCCCAAGCTCCGCCTCAGGATAAAAAGTTTTGTGCGTAAAGTGAAACCTTGCGGAAGTAACAAGTGCAGTAAAGAATCTCCTCTAAAACACGCGATAGCAGCAGAGTTGCCTTTAGGGTGCTGTTACCGTCACGTTATCTGTTTATCCCTTTTAATTCCTGATGACTTTTCTGCGGTAGAAATAAACGGCGAGCTGGCGTGTGCATGAGGCGTGAGGATCAGACAGCGATCGAGATCAGGACTGTTTTTGGATACATTTGTTATTGCGCTGAGATGATGAGTCGTCACGTCGGAATGCACTGGGCTCGGATCGCGTCCTCGTGGGATTCTGTTTAAACGCAGGAACAAGGACGGAGACGTTATCCGAGGAAGCATCAGGAACCTGATCTACACTTCACCGCTTCATTAATCTCCACAAATAAACACCAGCTCTCCAGGAGATCGGGTCTCCTCCAGGAAATCAAACATCGTTATTAGTTTCGGACAGTGTTTTATACTTACAACAAGATGTACAGAGTGTAGAAATCTATAGATACAAACGATTATAGAATTATAGAGAAATGTAACATTAAGGGTCGAGCAGAAGAACACCAGTGAGACAAAGGCAGTAAAAGAGGGATTTTTTTCTGGGATGAGTCGTGGTGTTGGAATGCGCCCGGGCCGAACGATGTCCTCCAGGGTTCGGATACAGAGGAGGAATGTTTCAGAGTGTAGCTGCACTCATCCGTCATCGTTCTGCGCTACATCTGTTTATCTTTGTTGCTACTTATTGCATTGGCATCGGACATGGGATAAAATATAAACCCTCTCTTTCAATCATTTCCCCATTTCAGATCCAATATCTCACCTCTGGAATTTAAACATAGAGGGGGGGGGGGAGAAAGGGAGAGAGAGAGAGAGAGAGAGAGGTGGGGCAGAAAGAGAGAGAGAGAGAAAGAGAGAGAGAGAAAGGTGGGGCAGAGAGAGGGGGGGAGTGAGAAAGAGCGGGGGGGGAAGGTGGGAGACACAGAGAGAAAGGGAGAGAGAGAGAGAAAAGGAAAGAGAGTGAGAGAGAAAGAGAGAGAGAGACATAAAGAGGGGAACTTTCTGACACTGTCAGAAATAGTTGACTGTGCGTGTGTGTGTGTGTGTGTGTGTGTGTGTGTGTGTGTGTGTGTGTGTGTGTGTGTTTTAATACGGGGGTTAAATGGAGAAGGACAAAAGTTTTGGCGCCCGTATACTTTCTATAGACAGTGATGCAAGCTGAGTTTCAATGATACAGATTATAAAAAAATATTAATTATAACAACAACAACAACAACAATAATAATATAACAATAATAACAATATAATAATAATAATAATAATAATAATAATAATAACAACAACAATAATAATATAACAATTATAACTATATAATAATAATAATAATCATCATCATATAACAATAATAATAATATAACAATAATAACAATGTAATAATAATAATAATCATCATCATATAACAATAATAATAATATAACAATAATAAAATATAATAATAATATAATAATAATATAATATAATAAAAAATAAAACTACATTAATATTATAATAATTATTATTGTTATTATTTTATTGTTATTGTGAAATTATAATAAATTATGAATAATAATTATTATTTTTGTCTTTACTGATAACTTATGTTTTTTGTTATTGAGTTTTTCTTTTTTTTCCTTTTGTTTTCTTTCTCTCTTTTAGTTCTTCTTAGTTTTGTCATTGTGGAACACTTTCTCTCTCTCTCTCTCTCTCTCTCTCTCACACACACACACACACACACA
>JAOUQZ010000039.1:552292-563286 GCA_028564935.1 Neosilurus hyrtlii
GAGAGACGGAGTGAGAAATGGAGAGGGTGAGATGGAGAGTGAGAGATGGAGTGAAAGATGGAGAGTGAGAGATGGAGAGTGAGAGACGGAGTGAGAAATGGAGAGGGTGAGATGGAGAGTGAGAGATGGAGTGAGAAATGGAGAGGGTGAGATGGAGAGTGAGAGATGGAGAGGGTGAGATGGAGTGAGAGATGGAGAGTGAGAGATGGAGTGAGAGATGGAGAGTGAGAGATGGAGTGAGAGATGGAGAGAGTGTTGGGTGTAAATTAAATGCAGGGTTACGACTCGTTTGATAATTAGAAACATTCTTTCTATTTCCGTGTGTGTGTGTGTGTGTGTGTGTGTGTGTGTGTGTGTGTGTGTGTGTGTGTGTGTGTGTGTGCCATGTGTGTGTGTTTTAATGAAATCTTTTAATTTATAAAACATCTGCCTTGTTTTTTTATTTTGAAATGTAAACACTGGGGAAAAAACTTTTTTTGAAAGAAAGAAAGCACAGCTCTTGTCCCCACGACGGAATAAAAGCCTTTCAGTGATGTGGTGTGTGTGTGTGTGTGTGTGTGTGTGTGTGTGTGTGTGTGTGTGTGTGTGTGTGTGTGTGTGTGTGTGAGAGAGAGAGAGAGATTTTAGGGTTTTTTTGGATTCTGAAGAATTTACAACATCAGAAGCGTGCAGCGTCGTATATTAAAGTGTCCGACGTACATTAAACAGGAAGTGGGACAGATCCGTCGCAGTTTGGGCTCGGTTCGGTCTGGTTTTCATCCCTCGCCTGACTCGGGGACTTCTCTTTTGAGTGATCATCAACCACCCCCCTCCCCCACCCCAGCACCGATGGATCTCAGAAACAGCTTCGGATAAAAGACTTCATCTCAAATAAAAAGCTTCAAGTCTTTATAAATTTAAACAGTCACAGAGCATTCGGTTCCCCCTCCTCCTCCCCTCCTTCCCCTCCTCTCTTACTCCTCTCCTATTCTCCTCATCCCCTCTCCTCCTCTCCCCTCCTCCTCCCCTCTGAATACTTATTGACTACTTGTTGCCTACAGGTTCCAGATTAACGACATCACCAGTGACTTATCGACTCGTTAATGACGGTGACGAGTGTCCCTGTGACTGTATGTTGAGGGGGTCTGGACACTGTAACTGTTTCTCTGTGGTTAACCGTTGGTAAAAAGTTGGTCCACAGTAAGTGATGTACTGAAATCGGTGTTACTCTGCTGGACGACTCTCGAACCGTAAATCTGTCACAAACTCCGAGCTTGGAAGCAGAACCGGGCCTGAAGGCAGGCGGATCCTCGGGCCGTCGGCGGATTTGTACCTGAAATTTGTCCTAATCCGCTCGCAAATACCTCCAAACACTCGGGTGTTATTCTTTCAGCTTAGGGCTTGGCAGGTGTGTAACCGGAGATTGTTAAATTACTGCGAGAACCATTTTTTTACAGATAGGGGGAAGGAGTGAAGGAGTGAGGGAGCGAAGGAGTGATGGGGATTTGGCAGACGAGTGGAACCTGCAGGTACTGCGGAACAGGATTAATGAAGACGGGAGGAAAGGAATCCGTGCCATTGTTTTTTTTTTCAGGTTAAAGAGTTATAACCATGCGTAAGGATGACATTCAGCCGTAAGTCATTCCCATTTATTTTAACGCCGCGATTTATTTGTCTACTTCCTTCAGATAGAACACCGTAGGCTTTTTCTCTTTCCTAGCGCAAGTTTTAGTGAAACATCGAGAAATGTTTATGTGCAGTTTAACACCGCGGATATCCAAAAAAACGACGCGTTCCAGAGGAAGTGCCAAAGAAACAAAACTCAATAAAGACGAGCGAAACGAACACAACCGACGCTAGTTCCTTTGTACCAAAACCAATCATTCATTCATTCATTTTCCAAACTGTTTCATCCTATCAAGGTTGTGAGGTGGGCGGAGCCTATTTCAGAACACACTGAACTGCTCACCAGTCCATCGCAGGGCCAGCACACACACAACCATTCACACTAACATGTTCTCCTGGGGCAATTTGGAACAGCAAGCTTGCCCAATATGCATGTCTTTGGACTGTGGAAGGAAACTGGCATACCCAGAGGAAACCCCCATGCAAACTTCACACAGAAATATCCTTAATGAACCCGGGACGCGAACACTGGACCTTGTTGCCATGCAGGAGACGTGCTAACTGCTTAAACACTGCGGCGTTCCAAAAATGTAAAAACAATAATATAAAGGAAACACGTGCATCGTATCTTCGTAAAGAAATAAAATAATCAAGTTTAAAATGTATTTCATTCATTCATACAATTATTATAGCAATTATAAATAATCCCCTGGGGGTACTTCCTGTCAAGCACCCCACCCCTTTTGTTTGATGTGTATAATCAAGTCTAGGATTTATAAAAATAACAACAATCCAGACGTTAGTGTCTGAGGCTGAGCTGCGTCCTTATTATCAGCGTCTGTGATAGTCTGAACTCTTTATCCTGCTCACTTCCTAGTTCTTAAACACATTTTAGTATTTCTTGCATCTGGCGTCTTGAAAACTTCTCAGGCGTGTTCGGATTTACCTGCCCCGCCCTGTCTCACATCAACACACCTTCCCTATTCGCTTCCTCGCCGTTGCGAACTCAGAGTTCAACAGGAAAAACTGAAGAAATGCGTGGATAAAGAAGTCACTACACGAATGAAACGGGGGAAAAAAACAGAAAGCAGAAAGCCGAGCATGACAGCATGTGTTTTACTTTGTGCCGTATTTGCGCTTGATGTGTTTCCAGGCGCGCAGGAATGCCGGAGGCTTTACAGTAATGTGTGATGACAGAGCAGAGGCCCCGGGACGCAATCTCCGCTCTCTTTATTCAGGCTGGAAATCCTTTCCAAAAGTCATGCTTACAGGCAAAACAGCGCGAGGACGAGTCGCTGCGTGGAGTCACCGCTCCTCCGGAGAGCGAGTTTATCTAAAACTCCAACCACAACAAAAGCAGCGGGACACCAAGGGACCAAACCGGGGGACTGATCGTCCTCCAAAAGCAACGCGGCTAACCTCGGCTAAACATTCGCCATGGAGAACATGCATGCGCACATACACACACACACACACACTGGAGATGGTAGTGATACCCGAGACGAAACACTTGTCAGTCAGTCACTGGGTGGCGTGGTGGGGTCTCTCTGTTGTGGAGACGGTTTGATCGTAAACCGTCAAAAGCCACAATGCAGAAAAAATGTAAAAATACACGCGCTGTGAAATTCTGGCCAACGGCTCGCTTCTGAACATGCATTCATTCGCATTTTTCTCAGAATTCACAGCATCTGTTAAGTTTTTTTCATTGCCGTCTCACGCTTGCAGATTTACGCAATGCAAACAGAAGGTTCGGAAACATGATCGCCAGAATAAATCTGATTAGCGACATTGAAAAAACCCCATAATGAAACATTTCTGTACGCGCTGCTCTGGAAATTAAACCACGATCCTGAAGCCAGACGAGCCAACCGGAGGCGACGCTGTAATCATGGAAACACCAGTCATTGTGCGAGTTGCGTCCATAACCCGCAGGAGAGGAGTGAAGGTTCTACCCATGAACTGAAAGGTACAAAGGTTCTGACTGGGGACAGCCCACTGATTCTCTTCAGCAAGTTTCCTGTTTGCACCTGGTGTACTCTAGCGCCACCTATGGGTCAAATGTGGAGGCGCCTTCACACACATGACTTTTACTCCACATGTCTAATCTTCAACAATGAGGAACTACTGAAGTCCAATTTCTATCAAATTTCCAACTGGACGTTATCAGACCAGGCCGCACTTAAAGTTCGACAAATCATTCGTCCATTACAGCCAATTGAAATGAGGCAACCAAACAGGAAGTGAGGTCACATCTCAGAAACTCTCTAATAGAATGACACCAAACCTGATAGACTGACCCAGTACCCCTTCCTGAGGACCTCTAAAAAAGACGAGTCATCTGACCACTCGGGGGCGCTATAATGAGTAAAAATACCTTTTGGCTAATACCTGATGATGTGTGTGAGTTTACAGAGCAGTTCCTGTATTTTGAGGGATTCAAAGGCGACTGTTTTTTTTTTTACACGTTATTAAGAATAAACAGGAAGTGGGGGCGTATTCCAGCAATGCTTTGATGCGTTAACCCCAAACATGTTGACATCAGTCCACTGGCAGGTGCTGCAAAATGCAAATTCATCTGAAGTGTTGGCTGAAATAAAAGTGAAATATTTGTTGCTTTATTTCCAAACCACATGCCAGTTACAGCGCATCAATTATGGTGGTGATCACAAAACAGGAAGTGAGCTCATATATTTAACCACGATTTGGTCAAATGACATGTGACTTGCTGCAATTACTTTGAGTCATGCCTTCGTCAACATGACATGGTGTTTCCATGGCAACTTCACCCCCATGACTGGCCCCCTCATCGCTGCTTGCAGCTCTGTCAGGTGACATGATGGGCTTGGAGGTACATTTATAAAAAAACTAAAACATGAAACGACTTCCTCGTGTCTCCACCGTCTTTTCTTGATCATGTTTTCATGTGACAGTCTGTAGAAATAATTCCAGAACATTTTTTGGATTTTACCATCAAAACTAACACAGACGTGAAAGTGAAAACGGTAATGATATTTAATAACATCATAAACGTGCCTTTAAGAAAGACATGGCAGTTGTTGGGTGGGGTTCCAGAGTTTTCCGCAGCGTCTGCCAGCTCGGCGCTGGATGGGACGGATGAAAACCTGATGCAGAAGCACAGATATGACGTCCATGAGCACGGACAGCAAGCTTTATTTAGGGTTCTGAATTTGTCAAACATGATTTGAGGCAAGTTCAGCCGAGGCCTGAGCGTCTGTTCTGCTCACGATCTCGTGTCTCTGGTGAAGAACGACGCAACTTGATACAGCAAGCTACTGAAACACTGTCATGTCGCAACGCAGTGAAACAATGAGCGCCATTCTTCTACACAAGCACGGTTCTTCCCGCGGTTTCGTAACAAGAGGTAAGAACGTCTCAGTCTCGCCAACAAGGAACACGACCCCTCATTATCACCGCCGCCATCATCATCATCATCATCAAGTATCTTACCTAATAGACATATTACCCATCAGACACTTTTACATAATCTCTTTTGATTCGCCATCGATTTGACACGTTTCAGGAAATTTCACTCTCAGTCTCGCCAAGTCACAACTTCCTGGAACAGACTTTCAACAGAATCACATTCTTTTTACAAGTTCATCATCACCTCATAACCAGACTTTAAATGGACAAAGGAGGCCACACCCACAAAGGCCACACCTTTTCTCTACACAGACTGACAGCTAAAAAGTCCACACCTCCTTTATTTTTTATAACCTACAGTTCCAAAGGCCACGCCTTCTTTACTTTCCAAAGACTGACAGGTTCAAATGCCACGCCACCTTTACTCTTTCCGAAGACTGACAGTTCCAAAGGCCACGCCTCCTTTACTCTTTCCAAAGACTGACAGTTCCAAAGGCCACGCCTCCTTTACTCTTTCCAAAGACTGACAGTTCCAAAGGCCACGCCTCCTTTACTCTTTCCAAAGACTTAATTTCAAAGGCCACGCCTCCTTTGCTCTTTACAAAGACTGACAGCTCCAAAGGCCACGCCTCCTTTATTCTTTACAAAGACTTAATTTTTAAAGGCCACGCCTCGTTTACTCTTTCCAAAGACTGACAGTTCCAAAGGCCACGCCTCCTTTACGCTTCAAAAAGACCAACATTTCCACAAGTCACACCTCCTTTACTTATTTAAACTTACAGTTCCAAAGGCCATGCCTCCTTCACCAAAACTTACTAATCCAAAGGCCACGCCTCCTCCCTCATCCTGCATGTTCTGTTTTCCCAGCGATCCGTATTTCATCACATTCCAACACCTTCCAGGTCACTCAGCAGGTTCATCATACAAAAATAACCTCACAATCATTTCTCACTGTACCCTAAACCCTCCATCACTCTTACACAAAGCGCCTGCCTTCAGCCTGCAGCGGTTACTCCTTCCAGAATTTTCCTTGGAAGCGGGACGGCCGTTTGGAGACGGGCCCGCTCGTGTTTCCCGAGGTCTGGTTTAATTAATCAGGTTTTCTTAACAGAAGCTTAATCGAGTGAGCGGCTTTGATTTGATGGAGGGCGAGTGTGTTTAGAAAGAATTACGCCGATATTTTTACAGCGATAACTTTGGAATCTGATCTGGGATAAAAAAAAGAAAGAAAAAAAGGAAAGAAAAGCCGAGGATGTGCAAAGACAGACGGAGTGTCGTGGAAATCTTGCGGAGACGGAACATGATCTACACGTTTGGAAACGCGAGCCGAACGCCAGGATTAGCGAGCTGAGAACCGCCGTCCAAAGCAAAGACACGGGAATCCAAATAAATAATGAGATGAAGAAAATTCCCCTGCATTCTCCTCATACCTGTATACACACACACACACACACACACACACACAGTAAATATTTCAGCTGAGATCATTTCCATGCTTGTTATGTTTGCAGAATGTGATCACATCCATTCAGAAACATGTATTCTTTTGTGTGTGTGTGTGTGTGTGTGTGTGTGTGTGTGTGTGTGTGTGTGTGTGTGTTTACATCCACAATAGCAGGTGACAAAATCCTGACAAGAGACCAAAGCTTTATTTTCACTCAAACGATGCACAGATTTACGTTCTGAATCTGACTGACTGACGTATCACGCGCTTTCTTCTTGGATTAGATCAGCAAAAAGAGCTCAGTGAAGTTCTGAGTGAAATTTCAGCGTCTCTCCTGTCACTTGTTGCTTAAGTCGCAGGGTTGTGTCACACGTGTATGTACAAGTAGCACATTTGCCTGTGTGTCGCTAGCTAACATGAAAATAGAGTAAGTGAGAGGAACTAGCGGTAGATAATGTGGAGTAAGAAGCAACTGAAAGAAGGGAATTCGTAAAAATTGCAGTCTGATATTCACTACAAGGCAAAGACGGAAGGTGTAAATTGAAAGCACATTTCATTTCTTTGCTTTTAAAAGCCCGCCATGATCCAGCGAGCTCTCACTTCAGCGTGATTACAGGATTGTTCATGAGGGGCCTTCATATAAAACATGGTTCCAGAAAATACTGTAAAACGCTCCGATATAAAGTGAAGTTGCCATGGCGTCTGACTGAAAAACGTGGCTTTAATACCCGAGCACAGATTACAGCCACACCGCGGCTTCTCTTTCTTTCTTTCCAGCTCAACTGGTGGGTACACGTGATCATCAAACTGTCCTGAATAATAATAAATAATAATAAAATGAACAAAACCAACAAAAAATAATAACAAAAAAAATAATGATAATAATAACAACAATAACAATAATAATAATAATAACAAAAAATAATAATGATAACAACAAAAAATAATAATAATAATAACAAAGAAATAATGATAATAACAACAACAATAATAATAGCAACAAAAAATAATAAAAATAAAAACAACAAAAATAATAACAAAAACAGCAAAAATAATATCAAAATAATTTTAAATAAATAAATAATTACTACTATTAAAAATAATGATGATAATAATAACAACAACAATAATAATAATAATATAATGTTTGATCTGGAAATGATGAAGACACTTTAATGCCGGTTATCATCTAATAAACTGTTTGAAAATTAAACAATGATTATAATTCACCTTTTTATTTTAAAAAAGCCTGTAAAGGTTTTAAACAAACAGGCCTGTGAGACTCTGTAGGTGGAAAACATGTGGGTGATTATGAGCTGCACCGCTTCCTCACACTGCATTCTTCATCTTTCTGGACGTGGTTTTACCGTGGAACGCATGTCCCCGAGCCCCGCGCCAAGTTTACCAGCCAATCGATCTGCCTGGTATCCGTACTCGCCGGCGTTTGGTACGAGGATGTCACCACTTTCTTCTTAAGCAGAGCCAGCCCCGAGCGGCCGCGTGCGCTACACGAGATTAAAACCAATCTGTGTATAAAAACGCCGGTGCTAATCGTGCTAATCGAGATGGATTACAGGGATAACACAGAGAAAAAAACAAAACAAAACAAAACAAGTTAAAATGATTGGGGTGTTGAAAGAACAAGAGGAAGATGTGCAATAAAGTGGGGGGGAAAGGGGGGGAGAAGAAAAATAACACGAAGCTGGAAAGAGGATACGGAATTTACTGTAGTTTCTTACAGAAACAGCAAAAAGAAAAGAGAGAAATGGACAGAGATTGACAGAACAATGAGGAAAGAGAGACAGACAAAGATGACAAAAAGGGAAAAGACAGAGAGACAGATAGATTAAGGAACAGAGAAAGAAAGAGAGAGAGAGAAAGAGGGAAGAAAGAGAGAGAAAGAGAGAGGGAAGAGAGAGAGCGAGGAAAGAGAGTAAGACAGAAGATGACAAAGAATGCAGAATGATAGATAGAATAAGATATAGAGAGATGCAGAGTGAGACAGAGATACTGAAACAGAGACAGATAAATAAATAGAGAGAGAGAGAGAGAGAAAGAGAGAGAGAGAGAGAGAGAAAAGAAAGAAAACATCACAGTGACATCACGGACTGATGGGTGGAGCAGCGGTTATGGAGCATAAGAGGGGAGATTAGCGCCGAGGAACCTGATAACTTTTTCCGCGTAAGAAATCTTCCAGCCGGAGCTCAGAACCACTCAAACGTAGCAAAAAGAAATTTCGCACATTCATACGGTGAACCTGTGCTAGCGACAACCTCGTTCACTTCCACATGTGTAAAAGCTCACGACGAAGCTAACTCCACGCGGATGAATTCTCATTTAAAACGTGGTGGTGGACGAAGGATCTTCCACTAGTCTTGCACTAATTTATCTGAAAATAAAGAAGATAGAAAAGAAAGAGAGATACAGAGGGAGAGAGAAGAGAGAGATACAGAGAGAGAGAGAGGAGAGACATACAGAGAGAGAAGAGAGAGATACAGAGAGAGAGACACCGAGAGATACAGAAAGAGAGAGATACAGAGAGAGAGAGAGAAGAGAGAGATACAGAGAGAGAGACACACCGAGAGATACAGAAAGAGAGAGAGATACAGAGAGAGAGAGAAGAGAGAGATACGGAGAGAGAGACACCGAGAGATACAGAAAGAGAGAGATACAGAGAGAGAGAGAAGAGAGAGATACAGAGAGAGAGACACACCGAGAGATACAGAAAGAGAGAGATACAGAGAGAGAGAGAAGAGAGAGAAAAGAGAGAGAGGAGAGACACAGAGAGAGATACAGAGAGAGAGAGAAGAGAGAGATACAGAGAGAGAGACACCGAGAGATACAGAGAGAGATACAGAGAGAGAGAGAAGAGAGAGATACAGAGAGAGAGACACACCGAGAGATACAGAAAGAGAGAGAGATACAGAGAGAGAGAGAAGAGAGAGATACGGAGAGAGAGACACCGAGAGATACAGAAAGAGAGAGATACAGAGAGAGAGAGAAGAGAGAGATACAGAGAGAGACACACCGAGAGATACAGAAAGAGAGAGAGATACAGAGAGAGAGAGAGAAGAGAGAGAAAAGAGAGAGAGGAGAGACACAGAGAGAGAGATACAGAGAGAGAGAGAAGAGAGAGATACAGAGAGAAGAGAGAGATACAGAGAGAAACACACAGAAAGATACAGAGAAAGATACAGAGAGAGAGGAGAGAAAAGAGAGAGAGGAGAGACACACGAAAGTATGATTTCATTTGTTTGAACATTCTGGAAGCTTCCGTTTCAACACTGAGGATTAGAGATGTTCAGTCTCAGTCTGAAGGGAGAGAAGTGATAATTATCGCCCCTGACAAACAGATGATGGAAACGTTTTAACCGTCCTCCTGTTTCTGTTTTCTGTTCCTTACTCTCTCTCTCTCTCTCACACACACACACACACACACACACACACACACACAAATTAAAGAGAGGTTTAGACGTGCAAGTGGACGAACGATGATATACACGTGAAGTTGGACAGTTGGACACTCCTATCTGGGTTCACCTCTGTCAGTAACCACACACACACACACACACACACACACACACACACACACACACACACACACACACAGAATCTCTCTCTGCTCTCTCTCTTTCTCTCTCTCTCTTTGTAAAGCTTGTGCCTCCTCGCTAAACAGATCATGAAAAATTTTTCAAACAACATTTCGCCCCCTCCAATACACCACAGTTCATATATTTCATCTTCATTAAAGCGTTCGATGACTTCAGATCAATCAACACGTTCACTGTTTACATCACAGGAAGTGAAACAATCGAGAGGAACAAAATACAACTTACACAGTCGAGTTAAAGAATCGAGTTAAAGAATCGAGTTAAAGAATCGACAAAACATACCAGAAACATCAATATAAATAAATCACTCGATCAATCAGAGGAAATGTGAGAAGGAAACCGAATGTTTCGCTGTTAGACAAACGAATCTCTCTTTTACCTTCAAAACTTGAAAATATTTAACGTTTTAAATTATTTGACATTTTAACTCTTATATATCTGTTAAAGACACACAAGTCGTTCTGATATTTCCTGTCCTTTTTTTACCCCTCGTCCGTATGTGTGTGTGTGTGTCATCTTTTACAGCAGGACATCATTGTTCCCTTGGTGGTGTTGACAAGTGGACGACTTGCTTGCACGCGCTGGGCCACACACACACACACACACACACACACACACACACACACACACACAGCCCTCACCTCTGTATCACCTCTCACTGGAAGGACAAAACACACAGAGTTCAAGGCTGTTCCAGGTTTCAGATCAGGATCAGAGAAATTCCACGAAAAATTCAAATCAGTCTGAGTTCAAATCCCTAAACATGAAATCTAAAGGACAAAGAACACGGAAATAAATCCATAAATACAGAAATAAATACAGGAATAAATACACAAATATGGAAATAAATCCATAAATACAGAAATAAATACTGAAATAAATCCATAAATACAGAAATAAATCCATAAATACAGAAATAAATACTGAAATAAATCCATAAATACAGAAAT
>JAOUQZ010000039.1:681757-693309 GCA_028564935.1 Neosilurus hyrtlii
CTCACTCGTAAACAAAACCCCGAGATACTTAAACTCCTCCACTTGGGGCAAGACCTTATTCCCGACCCGGAGGGTGCATCGGGTGCATTCCACCCTTTTCCGACTGAGAACCATGGCTGTTAATGTTAATTAAAATAAAACCTACCCTGAAAATAAGCTGGTTTTTCTGAACCGAAAAAAACAAACAAAAAAATAAGACAGTGTCTTATCATCGGGAAACACGGTATTAAATTCTGGGCTTGAGAAAAATGAACCCGTAAACGTGTTACGTATCCATTTTATAAAACCTAAGGATGATCTCTGTGACAAAGATAAATTCTAGGAATTATTCTTCACACTCGTTAAAGAATCTCACTTGAACTAGTTCTCATGATTTATTTTAGTAACTCCAGCCAATCAGAAGATAGACGTCGAGTCCTGATGAAGCCACTCTAGCAGTATTCAGCTCTGCGATACTTCAGGAGAGCGTCAGGAGAACCAGTGCTTGGAAAAACACAGCTGTTAAGGAGAACCTGGTGCTCTGCGACAACACCTCCCTCCCCCGGAGAGAAACGCTGTGTGCGCGGTCTGTCACGGATCACGTGACCTCCACCTGCAGCAGACTTCAGACGAGACGACACACACTCGTGTCTCGACATCTCACCCGGAGCCGCAGCTGCGAGGAAACGTGTTTATTTGTTAAACGTGGCACCGCTGAACCGCCGTCACGTGTGTGTCATGCAGAGCTACGACTCCGGGGCTTCTAATTAACGTTCATAAAAAAGAACCAGGACAAGGTTCACGTTAGCAGAAATAACTCGCTTGTACTGGCTGGGTCATTACATCCCATCATAAACTGTAACGAGGGAAAGGTCACCATACCCTGACTCATTACGCCATGGCGCTACCATGAAATAGACCTTCACGAAAATGAGAGCATCGAGATCCATGTTCAGGGAAATAGTCACGCTGAACTGACATCACAAACAGGAGGTGGACGGAGGATGCAAGTGCGGACAATTTATTAAACAAGTTGACGCCCTCTGTGAGTTCAGAGTAGTCAGCTACGTCCTCCGTGACACAAGAAGGGAAGTGACATACGCCAACAGAACCAGAGGAAGGAGTGATTGTCTCTGCCAAGCAAGAAGGCAGAGATGTCCTGCATGGACCTGGAAGGCGGAGCAACATCTGACGCAGAGCAGGGAGGTACAGGAGTGTACAAGGTGGAGCAAGGAGGCGGAGCAATGTCCTTAGTACCCCACCACACCTCAGCACAACGATGTCCCCCCGAAGCCAGGTGGCGTAGATATGTAGTACACGGAGTGAAACCCAGGGCAAGCCAGGGTCATACTAATGCATCAGCGTAAAGACAAAGAGCTGGAAAACATTTCTTATCCAATCAGAATGGAGAATTCAGCAGCATTACAATACGAGATGAGTCGAACTTTAGTAAATGTCCCGATTTAAAGCACTAGAACGTCCTAACACATCTGTACCACATCTGTACCAACTCATTCACTACATGCTAAACTTCTCGCTCTTCCTTTCTCAAGATGATGTGATAAAATACAGAAAATCCGAAACACATAAATAAAAAAACGTGCGTTGTGCGTCGACTATAAACACACTCCAGCTCACGTTCAGCCATGGTCACCTTCCAGAACGATTAAACGAGAACGTGGTGTGGGACGGGAAAAAAAACGGACTTCTGACAGGTTCTGTCCACAAACACCGCCTTGACCCTGGTGACCTCAATACACTCTGTGTCACTTCCTTTGGGAACAGGAAGTGGCTTAATCCCCCTCCATTTTCTCACCTGCTTGAACTGGTTTTCGTGAAGCCGCCTCCATTCTGTTCACTTTTAAACCGTCTTCCTGTTCATCTCATCAACTGGAATTTTCATTCTGAAAGTTTTGGTGTTTTGGTGGAACTGGCGCCCCCTGAAGTTCAGAGCCCCCCCCCGATGGCAGGTGTGTGTGTACAGGTGGGAGTGAACCAGGCATGTTATAAAGAAAGAATATCACAAAATTGTTTTATTATTCTTTATGAATTTTTGAAACGGGTCGCTGTGACCCTGAACAGACATAACACGGCTGTTAAAGCGGAGGGTTTGTGTTTGTTCAGCTCTCCCCTTCATCCAAACGGGGCCCACAGGAAGTTATTACAGCAGGGTGGCACAGTCCGAAACTCCCGCCGTTAATGACGGGGGGAAAAAACAGCGCCTCGGACTCGGAGGAGAGCAGGGATTAAACAAACACACACGGAGCGGCTTTGAAGTCGGCAAACGGGCAGCTATAAGTGGAGAAGGAAAAATATTTTTGAACGTAAAAAAGGGCTGAGGAAAACATGGAGCTACGAACTCAGAGGAAAACCGCCAGGCTACCGAACGCCACCTCATTAAAGCAGGTCTGAAAGGCAGAGCTTTTTTCTTCTTTCCATCAGGTGGCAAGTTAAGACGAGTGGATTACAAACGGTGATGAAGACAGCACACAAATCAGCTAGCTGATACGCTAATATGCTAAAATACACTAATACGGTAATACGTACACTGTTCATCTGGAAGTAGAACATTTCAGAGTCAACTGTACAACCTGAGATACTACAGCTTCCGATTATTATTTTTATTATCACTATTATTATTGTTATTATTATAATTGTGATTATTATTATTAATATTATTATTATTATATTATTATTATTAACATTATTATTGTTACTATTATTGTTATTATTGTGATGATGATTATTATTAATATCATTATTATTATTGTAATTATTATTATTAATATTATTATTATTATATTATTATTATTATTAATATTATTATTAGAAAGCCTGGTAACTCAGTTGACTGCAATTTATTTTCTGAACCACTTAAGGGCCGCAGGGAGGTTGGCGCTTATCTCAGCCCACTCTGAGCAAAGGTGGGGTCCACCCTAAACAGTTTGCCAGAACATTGCAGGGCCAACATCCATACAACCACTCACACTCACACCTAGGGGCGATTTGGAACAGCTTGTTAGCCTACTGTGCATGTCTTTGGACTGTGGGAGGAAACCCACGCAAGTACGAGGAGAACATGCAAACCCTCTCGCAGACCCTTGGAATTAAACCCAGGACCTTGTTGCTGTGGGGCAGACTTGCTAACCACTGCACCACAGTACCACCTGCTAGCATTTCAATATAATGCAGTTTGCTGATCAGTTGCTCTAGAATCAGATGTTAATTTAACGCGTACGGAAGGAGTCTCCAGTCCCAGTTGAAGCTGTGATGATTTTTGACCTCGTCAGGAGTTAGGTTCGTGTACATGCTGTGATTTTGGAAAAAATTATTAAATTAATTCATTATTTATTAAAATTGCAGGCTGTTCGTGAAAGAGGTTTCAATCACTGCCTGCTGACCAATCAGGACGCAGCGTTGTGGTGTGAACAGTTTGTTGTTTAATTAGTTAAGTGACTTGTAGATGTGTGTGTGTGTGTGTTCAGATGGTTCTAAAGTCATAAAGTTTTTATCCAGGAGTGAAGTAGAAGTGAGCTGGTGAGCGAGTGTGTGTTCCACCTGTTCACCATTAAGCAGCTGAGAGTCATTAACAAAGAGAAAAAAAAAAGATGTACGCAACGAACACAATGGTGGCAGCCTCAGGTAGATCGTATTTACTCTGAAACCAAAAACCCACATAATATTTTTACTGCAAGGCGAGCTCAAGGGACCCCGAGGCGAAACGCTGGAGCCGGTCCGACTGGCAGCCGACATCACCGTAGCGGACGCGGTTCCAGAATCCAACATCTACTATAAACATGCGGAATATTAAAGGACACTGAGAAAACACCGTGGCGCTCACTCACAGGGAAGACGAGACTATGCAGAGTGAAGACGCCGCCAAGTAGAATCTTACACATCAATTATTATTCCTTCTATTTGTCAATACTTGTACACACACACACACACACACACTCTATTTATAATAATATGTATTGGGGGGCGGTGGTGTAGCGGTTGCAGAGTGGTTAGCACATCCGCCTCAAAGCAAGAAGATTCCGGGTTTGAATCCAGGCTCGAGTCCCGGGACTTTCACAAACTACTGTTGTGGGCCGATTGAATGAAAAACGCAGTCGGTATCTACTTGTGGTATTGCATTCAATAATGCATGAAAGATTTCCAATAAAACAAACCAGGAAGTGAATTGTGCGGTTCGTTTTCAGGTCCACTGATTAAGGCGTGAATTGAGGAGTACCCACAGATCTTCAAAGGCTGTCGTTGTAGTTTAGTTTCGTAAACATGAAAACAGTCCCTCGTTTTAAACATTACTTACATAAAAATTTTTAAATATGCATTCTGTGGAGACGAAGGTGTCTGTAAAACTCACAAATGTTTGCCATGTTTTGTGGCGTAAGGCATAAAACCATAACAATATCACGTCCTTGTATTCATTACAGCAGAACAATAAAGTTCCGGCAATACAAGCAGAGTTTAATACAAAATCACATAGTTACACAACTTTTTTAATTCAGATCAGGTTCTGTTTTGTGAGTTTGGGTGTCCATACAGAAACACCCTCGATCACTCTGGACATTTCACACACGCTACAGAACAGTTCCAGCGAACGGAACAGATTTCAATCTGTTCCACATTCATATGTCCCGAAATGATGTGCTTTCCAAAACCCATTGCGCAGCAGTTGGACACCATGAAACTCACAAACATTTTTGAGCAGAATAACTTACGAAGCCTGACAACTTTAATGTACACAGAGTCAGGCTGCAGAACCTGTGTAGCATTCTGAGGGATGGTTCTGACGACCTAAAGGCATGATTTACATCTTGTTCTAATTAACTTGAACATTTAGGCTAGGTGTCCCAATTTGTGGTTCCATTAGCAAAGCCATACACTTCTTCTTAAAACATGTGATTGTTGCTATGGGGATATTGTTTCCTGTAACAAATCATTCCTGATTTATTTAGGGAAGGAGTCTCCAGTGTGAGAGGGAACGAAACTGTCCCCAATTTTCCGATACCTTCAGGAAAAATATGTTCGTGGCTTCTCAGGTTTTTCCCCATCGTACAAGTTTTTGCGGGGTGGTCGGGTTGGGGTGCTATAACAAACAGTGATATCAAATGTAAATAACATGACATCATTTTTTAAGCGTTAATGGTAATCACTTCGAAGGTTCCTCTAGCAGGAGTGCTGGAATAATAAGGAACCTTTCTGGTCTCATGGCCTGGTAATGTCACTGGAGCTCTCAGCCAATAGGAATGCACCATATAGTGGGAAATGATGTCATGATGGTTAATGGTTTCGTAATGGTTCTTTAGATGGTCAACAGTTCTAGCACAGAACGCTGTTGTAATCATTATTTAATGAATTAAACCTGCTGCTGCTGGAGGGTTGCATATCGACATTCCTCCACGATAGAACAAGATGAAGAACCGTGAGAACCGTTTTGGCCGTGCAAGTGCGTTACTGTAACTTGCGTTTATTAGCGAATTGATGAACTTATTAGCAAAGAGCGCTCACATGACTCACATCACAATCACATGTTCTTAAAGGGTTCTTTAGATCTCTAGCCCCAATCTGAACCCAATTGCGTTCCTGGAATAAAACGAAATTATGAAGTATTAGCCATGTGTTTATTCCCTCTGCGCATTTCCTCCGTCCCAGCTACGAGCCTAACGATGTTTTTCGATAGCATCCAACAGCCTGTGAAACAACTGCCACTCCCAATCAGGACTCAGACGTCCAGTTGCAAACTGAAGGGGACAGGTCCTGGTTTGGAACGTGACCAGCCTAAACACATGTCCACTCATTCGGCGAATTGCGTTTGACACGAGCGCTGAACCGCTAAGCCGAGGCTCATCAGATGCTAACACTATCGTCAGAAACCCCAAAACTTCCAGACCTCACAAACCTGCCGTTCTGACCTTAAAGAAAATACGCCGGGAGTTTAATTCGAGCCACATGAGTTCAATATCGCATTACAAGCTTTATTGGGTACCAAACAAGCATAATATGAAACAGGGACGAGCTAATTAGCTGTTACTGGCTAATAACATGACTTAAAAGCTAGCATATATGGGTTTTTTAGGGTGTGCTTTCATTTTGGGTAATTTGAGGCAAAGATTTCCAAAGTGTTGTTTTAAAATCATATTATTAGCCTAATACAGCAAATACGTCATAATTGCTAGTAACAAAAAAATTCAATCAAGCTAGCATAAGCTAGCATTTGTATTTAGCAATACAAATTTAAGTCTGTAGATGATTACAACTGCAGCTGCCTAACTAGCAAACAATGGCTAATAATAACATTCAAACATGCTAGCATATCAATAGGAGGTAAACGCAAGATAATCAGTATGCTAATCAGTCTTTCTGTGGAAATGTTTATCCGACAGTTATAAGGAGTCTCCAGTCTCAGTTGTTTCCAGCGTTGACAGGAGTTCAGGCGTTTAACTGCTGCGGTTGTGAGCTAACATGACAAGCCACGTTTGTTTATTCAGAGACAGGACAGGCTGGTGAAGATTATTTACAGGACTATAAACAGATTCTTAATAAAGGTTTAAAACCCAGCTAGCATAACTATGCTAGCGATACATACAGGTAATTTAAACCACGTTTTCTTTCTGTCTCTCATTTCAAGTGTAATTGAGTAGCACAGAGCGAGGATGTGTGTAAATTTCTGTCGAACGCTCTAATAGCAGCGAATGAAATGATTGAAATCAGCGAGCTCTGTCTCATGTCGAAGGAAATAAAGCACAGGGGTTTCTTGCCAGGCTTTTGGGAGTCGGTAAGCCAACATTTGATTTGATGTTTAGTACACTTAATAAAGACAAAGTTCCTTTCCAGTGCAATTCAGTGAAGGCCTCCATTACGGGTTTTATTCAAACCAGCGTGGCTCCACATGGATCCAATATTGCATTACAAGCCTTATTGGGTACTAAACAAGGACGATGGGCGAGCATCGCTATCTACGTACTCGCTGGAGCACTTCAGAAGTACAGGTTAGCCAACGTTTGATTAAGTGCGCTTAATAGAAAAGGGGGTTCCCCCCCACACACACTCAAAGGGGTCCCATTACAGGTTATTTAAACTAGAGTTTCCCTCCACATGGCTTTAATATCCTCCTCCGCGGCCCATGCAGTCTATTAGCGATGCCTGGTAGGAGAGATACGGTTACTCTGAAACGCCAAAGAGGAGCAGCAGCTCCCTGATTGCGCTTTTACAGTTTTACGAGCTCTCAGATGCGCTAAATGTGCTTCAGATGTGAGCTTGGCTGGATCCGTGTCCGCCCGCGTCAGGGTCTACACTCTGGGCTCACCGTATCGTATTTGCATCTTGGCAAGCAGTCGGGATGGCGAACGTCAAAGTTGGCTTTAGGGCAGATTGACAGTCTGTGGTCGGCTTTCTATCTTCAGGCAAAACACCAGAAAAACTCTCCTTTAAACCCCTCTGGAAAAGCAGGATGAAGGTGAACCAACACCACTACCCCACCCCACCCCACACACCACCACCACCTCCCCATGTGTCCTTTCTTGAAAATTCGATTAGGCGAAGTGAGATTTGCTGGTGCTGGACTGAAAATACCAAAGCGGTCATGTACATCCTAGCGATGGCATTGGCTTTGATGAAGATGAAGGTAAAGCAGCCTCACTGGCAAAATACTGACGACTGACATTAAACCCCACCATCAAGTTTAATAACATTAACGCTCACGAGGCACGACAGCTTCAGAGCGCCGGTGCACTGAAGGAACCATCCGCCCACAACCGCTCGCACGTTCATCTTCCTAAGCGTAATCTTCAGTACAGTCCAAGAATCTTTACTTCCGTGTCTTACCCACAATGCAACTTGACTACTTTACTTCATATTGGTGTTTTAAAAAAGAAAAAGTCTGTCTTAGTCAGTTAAGCTCTCACAGATCCACTTCAGGAGTCCTGAGTGGCGAATCGACAAGGTGCACGACAATCAGCCTGGAGATCGTAAGTTTGATGATGCTGCAGCCGTTCATAAAAGCTCACCTCCACGTTACTTACAGTGATCACCAGCCAATCACGGGCATCTGTGAGACCATGCATACAGAGGGGCGATAGTGGTTTGTGTCAGGCCACATGCACAAGCAGTTCTTAAAGACACAGTGGCAGAAATCCTCTTCTAGTCCCAGGGAAGACCCTCTTCTTGACCGACGCTCTCTAAACATGTGCAGCGTTTACATGAACTCGTAGGACACAGTGAAAAATGTGACAGCTCCTCTCCTGACTCCCGAGCACTAAATGAGCGAGAACGGCCCGGGTGATGTAAACACTCAGAGAAAAAGCGAGCTGGGCGGCAGCGGTAGCGCGACTTTTGTTTTTAATATTGCTGACGCGTGTTATTACATGTCCAAGCTGTTGCACTGAACTTGTTCTGAGCGGTAGTCAGGCCATGCCATCATCTCAAAACCTCTTTGGCTCTTTTCTTTTCTTCTTCATGCAATTGTAAACCAGACTTAAACCAGTTTTGTAAAAAGACCAAACCAGTGTGTGTGTGTGTGTGTGTGGACATACACTACATGTTCTATGTCCATGTTTATTGGGGTTAAAGGTCAACTAAAAGGATGTGATGAATTTCTTTCCTCCATATGTGAGTGTGGTGGACAGAAGCGAGTGTGAGTGTGAGAGAGAGTTCCCCTACCTACGGGGTAGAATCAGATAGAGCGCAATTGCAAGTTTGTCTCCAACACACCAGATCATTTTTAATGATGAACGTTGAGGTCAACAGAGTGACTGGTGGTTTCCAGCGAGGCATGGATGCTTCTGGAGTAAACGACACGCAGCCCAAGGCGACTTGATTACTGCATCGCGTTCCTGTCTGAGTCCTTGTTTGGAGTCGCTGTGTGATTGGGGGGTGAGTGGAGGTGGATAGCGGCTATGGAGGGAAAAAACCCTCAAGCGCCTGAGATATCGCTCCATCTTCACCGAGCCTGCAAGCCATTAAAATATGGCCATTTTTTAATTTGTTGCAATTACACTGATTGTATTTTTGTAAGGCCGCGAAATTGCAATTACCTCCAATAACGCTACAAACGCCCGTCGCTTTCTTTTTTTCTTTTGAGTTATGCTTCTCTTCTTTCTCTGGGTCTCCAAGTCTCAGTCGAGCACACTGTTTCCTCGCTGGCTGCCAAGAAAATGAGGAACATTTGTGCTGCAATAGCGGAGAACCTTGTAATGGCATGGAAGCTGTAGCGGGACGCCAAGCCGAGTCTTCATCTTAACAGATTCGTTTTCACGCATGTGTTCCTTTTCTCGCTAATGCTTTATGGAAATCAAAACAGCTAGCTAATTTTTACACTCGCCCTCAGCCGGAAAAGATGAACGATGTCGTCACGGCAACAGAATCTCGCTTAGTTATTTACACACGCTGTACATAAACAGCATCACTCTGGCTAATGGACTTTCCACTCGGAGTGTGGAGCTTGACGCCAACGCTAACGTCGCTCTTCGTTTCCACTGGAGTCACGATGCGTCCGGTACGAGGTGAACGATATCCCAGTCTGACAGTCCAAGCACTCGTGATCTTCCATTCATTTCTTCCGTTTCTGTTTTTTAACAATGAATTTATTCCACTCGTTCAAAGTGCAGCTGCAAAGAAATGACCGCACGCTGCGTTCGAATAAAGACTAATCGCAACCTGCTGTTTCCGGAGTGTTCCGGATCCAAAACCTCGGTGGAAGTCATCCATCACCCTCCGATGAATAATAATCCAAGATATTTCTTTTTACAATCAAATAGAGAAAGTAAACAAAAGTTCAACATCAGGGGTTTAGTATCAGGTCACGTGAAACAAAAAATAAATCAATAATTCAATCTCACAGTGCGATGATCTGAACGATACGTGAAACACATCACGATACTGAAAGCTCAGGACGATGAAAATCTTACTCGGGTTGTTTTTGGACAAATCAAATCATGAAAATATTTCCATTAAGGGTTGTTCGATTTGAGAAAAAAATCATATTGCAATACTTTATTTGCCCACAGGTGGTTCTGTTCGGGTGGTTATTAGCAGGATTACAGAAGTTATGATTTTTATGAATTTTCTACTGGAGGCGGGGCTTCGGATACGGAACAAGATTATTTTCAGGAAGAATTAAACCGCTGTGTTTAAAAGGTCTCTGTGATGAATTACCGTTACTCACTGTTTAAAACGATCACATATAACATCATATACTTCTGGCAACATCAGTCCACACCCGATTTTAAAGTGCGTGCGAGTGTTACGACTCTAGGCATGCTCAGAGACATGGTGCCTTTCTGTGTAGTGATGTGAACTCGTTGGATTGGCTGGGCTGCATCACTGACCCCGTCACATTATGTAGTTTTATGTAGCATACATATAGTTATGTATGTTTTAGTAACACACATGGTCCGGTGCTGAGCTGCACAAACAACAAGCGCAGAAATTGCGGAAAACATTTCTCTTTGTTCCTAAACCAATTGACGACAGGAAAGCCGAGTCGGCAAAACGTTAGCTGTGCAAACCATCTTGGATTCACCGTCACGCTCATCTCTGGCAGCGTTCAGCATTCACCGTCTCCACAGGAGACACCTCCCTCTCTGGGTCAAATTCACACCCATTTCCTTGAGACACACTGCTACTGTTTAAGGTAACGATATTTTATGATAAATTCTCACTTTGCTCCACATGTGGGGATAGGAACACATTTATCCTTCATGACATTACCTTCAAATACTCACCAATACTACATACACACACACACACACTTATTCTCTCTTTTTATATATATATATACTTCATGAATAGTAGCGTAACGTTTGGGTTAAGTCACGTAAATGCGCTCAGTATTACGTTATTTTGTAAATGTCGAGAAAGCATTTGTCGGTTCGCCTGCAGGCTTTTGGTGTCAGTTTTTCCCATGTCATAGCAGCAATGCGTGTACAGATAACGTCCGCTCTACTCTGTACCATATTTTAAACACTGACGGCGTTATTGCGCGATGAGGAGCATTAGCGATGAGCCATATGGCTTCTGTCTGTCCTGCACCTCGGAATGGATCACCACCGAGTCCAGACTTTCTCCACTCCCTTTATTTTGTTTTCCAGACACGCAGGTGCTAATAGCTAGTGGGGCTCATTGACGGATGCATTTAGACTTGATGTGCTTTCTTAGCCTCCTGCGCACTCAGGATACGTATATACTCGCACACAAAATATACACATATATACATACGCTAACCTCTTATTGGGTTTCAGCCGGCACTTCAAACGCTCGGTGTACTCCGGGCGCGAGGAGAGGGTCAGGGTGCGAGGTCAGGACACTTCGCTTGTGTTTAGACGAGATCCTGTCTGTCCAGGATGAATTAGCAAGAGAGAGATGGCGGCCATCTTGAGAACACCAATTTTTTTAAAAGATCCCCAAAATAATTTTTTTTACGGCTAATTTTGCAGACACGTCAATGAGGACCTCTATGACACCCCCTCCTCCACCCCCACCACTACACCCACCACCACCTCCTTCCATCGTGAGCATGTTATCACTTCCAAGAGCTTATACGTACAGCAAAAAAAAGAAAAGAAAGAAAA
>JAOUQZ010000039.1:715204-727223 GCA_028564935.1 Neosilurus hyrtlii
GAACTCACTTAGCCGTGAGATCCAGCGATGAGGACGTCTCCCTCCTCTCGGTCCTCCCCCACCCCCGGCGTGTCGCTTGATGACTTCTTGTGGACTTCTTGTGGAACTCATGTTCAAGGAAAATGAGACTCGTTGGGTGTTTCGAGTCCGAGGCAGGAAAAAAAATCATTAAAGACTTTTTAAGGAGATGCTGAGAGTTTCTTCCAGTGAGATCAGGACCAGGTGCAGCGGGAAACGAGCAGCGACGGATTCCTGAACGTGACGAAGGCTGGAATTCGGCCTTCTGTGATGTATTATAAATAAATAACCAACCAAGGTAGCAGCTCTGGCGGCTCTCCCGCCAGCTAATGGCTAACAAGTAAAATGAGCTGTCACTGCTAATCCAGTTCAGAGGGGGTCAAAGCGGAGGAGTGACGTGACCTCAGACCTCCGCAGAACTACCAGAACGTGCACCGTGTGCCAACTTACACAACAGAACCAACAAATCGTTACTCCGATGCTTTTGGCCAATCAGAACGCACCTCTCGTGAATATTAATGTTATAAATACAACTTTTAGGTTTATGAGAAGCGAGGAAATACCACTTCACACAGAGAGAACCACAGGAACACTGCAGCACACACACACACACACACACTCACACTTCTGTGCACTCTTAACCAGCTTGCGTCTGAAAAAACAAACATCTCTCATGGCCACCGTGAGTCCAATACAAGCCGCCATTTTTCAGCCCGCAAGTCAAACAAACCAGGGTGTTACCACGAGAGTCTGCGCTGATGACAGAAATACACCCCATGCACATGTTCGAAATCCCCGTGAGTGAGTGTGTGTGTGTGTGTGTGTGTGTGTGTGGGATTTTTTCTTAGAGAGTTTAGGGGAGAACTGTAAGAAACGGGGGTTATATTACCATCAAGGTGATGCCACGAACATTTTCACACTTCTGAGTGATGATCATCCCCCCCAGCACACACACACACTTATGGTCATGTAACACAATCTTGCTCTCGGTACATATTTGATGTTACACAGATGGTGTTTTCCATTTTGCCATTTGAAGGTCACTCTCATCATGGAACTGTTTCACACACACACACATACACACACACACACACACACACACACACACACACACACAGTCATAGTATTCATTTAATTGGCTGAAATCCCTCACATGATTATTGTATCAAGGTTGCATGACCTCACAGGTAAATATTGTTTACCTTCGCTAGCATGTCTCATATTATTATTATTAAATAAGCTAGCAAGCATCACGCAATTAGGCTGCTAGCGAATCGCACAAAGTCAACTCGAGAAGTAGCAACGATAAAACTGACGCATTTCATCACAATATCGATATTATATCGTCCAATTATCCAGAGCCAATCACAACACATGTTTAAATTCATAAATAAAGAAGTGATTATGAACGATCTGATATCATGGTTATCCATCGCCAACAAAAATACTTCAGTTCCATCCAAACAATAAGAACAAACAACTAGGCCTCCCTCGGCTAGTTCTGCTGGTTCTGCTATCCGAATATAGCTTTAAGTGCATGGCGCAGCAGGTAGTAGTGCATTTTCATCATTAATAAAAAACTTTTTTAAGTTTCCTGAACACAAATGTAAATGTTCCTAAATACTCAGCGTATTTATTAATTTATAAACAGAACCAATATGGCCACCACTCTGGAAACCTTATAGCCAAGAGAGTCCTGAAGGCCCCACCCAGAGGTAAAAGGAGAACCGCTTCCAACATGGTGTCACCACCACCACCATCCTAGGAATATTTAGACTGACGTTGTTGTAGTTTAACTTTTTTGCACTTTGGAGGAAATGGGTGGAGCATGAGCAGGCCACACCCACATATTAGACTTACTTCTTACATTGTTGATGCACTGCTTGGCTAATAAGATGCTCGAAAGTATAGATAGAGTCACTCAGGCCTTATGAAGGTGATGTGTGAACAGGATGTGGTCCGTCCACACACACACACACACACACACCCACACACACACACACACACCACTGCAGAGCCAGAAATAGCTTGAGTAGTACCAAGCAAAAAAAGCTCTGGATACGTTTCACTTGGCCACAAAATTGCTCCCTTTATTTTCACTACAAGGTGTGTGTAACTAAAACGAAAGCCAAAAGAGAACAAGCTCCTTAATAAAGAAGGTGAGAGAGAGAGAGAGAGAGAGAGAGAGAGAGAGAAAGAGAGAATGAACGAGCGCTCGTGAAAGGCTGTACAGCTGCGGTCTGGATGAGGTGACACCATGCGGAGAACACAAATAAACTCCACACTGAGGTTCAGAGATCATTATTTCACACTGGGTTTTTAAACACACACGCACACACACGGTTTCTGGAGCTCATTAAAAGGTTCAGTGTGTTCAGGTGGAGCGGTTAGCACAGCAGGCCATCACACACACACCACAACATCACTGCTCACCATCATCATCATCATCTTCACCGTTCAGCAGCAGACAATAAGAGAAATAGTTATGACAGCACCACAAGCTGGATTCTGATTGGCTAGAAGGTTTGTTTCATTTTATGTAACAGCAGCTCTGTGCTAGTTCCATCATGATACCGTTTCCATAACAACCACTCACTCACAGGGGTGCACACACACTGTTTCACAGTACGTTACTCTTTATTAACGGAAAAATTACCTTTTTTTCTGAATGTAGCGTGCTGCTGCTTGATAAATAAACGTGGGAATGATTGACAGGCTGCTGTGAGGAAAAAGTGGTGAATGAATAAAAAGGATCTGATGTTACAAAATCATGGAGGAACTTCAGGACGGTAACCAGGTCTCTGTTTCATCACTCCTGGACTGGAGAAGTATCTCTTTTCATTGTGTTTATGGATTTATACAGCAGGATGGAACTGCTCCAAGAAAATACCTGGTTCCTCTGAGGGTTCACGTGAGGTTCCAACATGGGAACCTGTTCTATGCAGAGAAGCACTGTGTGTGTGCACTGTAAAGAGAATGTGCATGGAGTCTGGCAGTTCAACATCCCATAATCCAACATGGTGACAAAAACTTTAATTAAACATCATTTATAATTATTTTCCACTTTTAAAACTGACAAAAGGTGCAGCACCAAAATTACTCGCATAGATAAATTATAATTATTATTATACACAAAGTAGAAAATAAAACACAGGAGGGAAAATTGTTTAAAAATAATCCTAATTAAAAACCAATAATATTTTTAATATTATTATTATAATTATTATTATGCTGTTGTTTATCTTACTTGTGTGCCGTTTTCAACAGAACCTACAGTTACTGGTGTATATATATTTTTCTTAATCGTATATTGTTGTAGAGTTTCTATTTCAGTTGAAAAAATAAAGAAAGCAAGCAAGCAAGAAAGAAATAAGCTTGCTTTCTCCCAGTTTTTTAATCACCCTGTTGCTTAACAGTATTAACTACAGTATAAAGTAATTTAATCTAAAATAATGAGTACAGTTTTACACTGCAATATATTTTATTAAACCTCTCTTCATGCAAATGTAAGTGAAGTATTTCCTTATGCACCATCAGTGTGAATCAGCAGCACAGCCTTCATATTCCATTAAACTGAGCTGTAGTGTAGTTTGCACCCGTCATCATCACATCACAGAACAGATTCCAAATCATTTCCTCAAATAATCACACTTTATACTCAGAAACCCTGAAATATGAGAAAGAGAGGCCCAGCAAATCAAACACCAATCAGCTTTTACTCACTCATCTGCAGCTCATTCCTCCCATCACTGTCTCTTCATCCTGATTCCCTCTTTCTTCTCTCTTTTCCATCACTGTATTATAAGATTGTTTATAATTTAAATTCAGTCTGATATTCCTGAGTCACTGCTGCACCCCACAAGCAACTCACTTACATGTTAATTATTCACCAGCTTAAGGGTCACATGACGAAATCAGACCGTTGTGTTGCCAAACAAATCAAGTTTCCTGAGTTTCACATGAATTTCATTTCATATTGTACAACATTTACTCAAAATAATGATATTCCATGCATTAAGTTTGACAGCTAATATAAATAAAAAATATACATTTAAGTCAGAGCTGAAATTAAGTCTGATATCAGTAGTTATTTCAGATAAAGATTTGTCGAATCTCTATCTTTATTTAAGAGTTTACAGTAAAAGAATGATCAAAGGTTTATATAAAACATGTAGAATCTTATGGATCTGATACTGTACCCTGGATGTACTGTTTGTAAAAAATACATGAATATTTCTCCAGACGTGGACAGAACTGACATGATTTTAAAACTTTATAATATAACACTTTACATTTTGGATGGAAAGTGGATTGAAATGTAAAATAATAATTTATTTGTATAATTAATTAATACATTTATAACATAGCACATGTATAATATATAATATGATGGTGATAATAATAATAATAATAATAATAATAATAATAATCACTGCAGTAAGGCTGATCAGAGGACCTGCTTACGTCACGTGTATCTTTTTGTCAGAATATTAAACCTGACTTTTTAAAAATATAAATATATTTTAAAAAAATGATCTTTACATTACTAGCGCTATATTTAATTATATAATAATAATAAAAAAAAAACCTCTTTAAGTCATTAAAAAATCAGACCACAGCGGAAGTTTACAGTGAGAGTCCCCGGATGAAAGGGCTGCACCGGATTGGCTCACAGGACTTCCGGGTTTCTGTGCCGTTCAATAAACTGACTACAAAATGTTTTACAAAATGTTTTCTACAATGTTTTTAAATTCATGTATATTATATATTTAAATAATTTAAATATGTTTCAATGATGTTATAACAACACATTTTGATCCAAGATATACAAAATTCACACGCACACAAAGAAAGGATTTCTCTCGACTGGTAATCCACTTCCGGCAACAGTGATGACGTAACGACTTCGCGCTCTCGCTGTTGTGTTTAATTCAGGAGTCGGTGGGAGTGAGCGCGTGAGCAGGATGATGCGCGGTAAGACTGTGATCGTGACCGGAGCGAACAGCGGCATCGGGAAGGCGACGGCGGCGGAGCTGCTGCGGAGGGAGGCGCGCGTGATCATGGCGTGCAGGAACCGGGACAGAGCCGAGACAGCGGCGCAGGAGATCCTCCAGCAGGCCGGGACCGGAACCGGAGAGCTGCTGGTCAGACTGCTGGACCTGGCGTGTTTGAGCTCCGTGCGCAGCTTCTGTGAACAGATCAACAAGGTCACCTCCACCTATACACCCGCACCCGCCCCTGCCCCGACTCACCCGCACAAACTCACCCGTACGCGCTCACCCGCCCCGACACACCCGTACGCCCTCACCGGCACCCACTCCCCGTCACCCGCCCCGTCTCACCCATACATGTTCACCTGCCCCGACTCACCTTTACGTGCTCACCCGCCCCGTCTCACCCGTACACGCTCACCCGCCCCGACGCACCCACCCTTGCCCAATCTCATTTGTATGCGCTCACCCGCCCCGACTCACCCGTATGCGCTCACCCGCCCCGACTCACCCGTACGCGCTCACCCACTTAACCTGCCTCGACACACCTGTGATGAAAGTGTTCTCGTTGCAGGAGGAGCCGAGACTCGACGTGCTGATCAACAACGCCGGGGTCTACCAGTGTCCGTACTCTAAAACTGAGGACGGCTTCGAAATGCAGTTTGGCGTGAACCACCTCGGCCACTTCCTCCTCACTCACCTCCTCCTGGACCTGCTGAAGCGCTCGGCGCCCAGTCGCATCGTCGTCGTCTCCTCCAAACTGTACAAACGAGGCGAAATCAACTTTGACGACCTGAACAGCGAGCACGGCTACAACGGCGCAGCTGCGTACAGCCGCAGCAAGCTGGCCAACCTGCTTTTCACGCTGGAGCTCAGTCGGCGTCTGGAGGACACGGGCGTCAAGGTGAACGCCCTAACGCCCGGCATGGTTGCGACCAACCTAGGACGCCACATCCCCATCCCTCTGCTGGCCAAACCGCTCGTCAGCCTGGCATCGTGGGCGTTGCTCAGATCGCCTGAGGAGGGAGCGAGAACTTCGGTTTATCTCGCCTGCTCTCCGGATGTAGAAGGAGTTTGTGGGAAATGTTTCGCTGACTGCCAGGAACAGAAACTGCTGCCTAACGCCACCGACGAGGACGTAGCGAAAAAACTGTGGGACGTCAGTGAGGTTATGGTGGGGATCACGAGTTAGAACAGAAACCACATGACCAGTCAGCTTTCACATCACCACAAATAACCAGAACTCACAGTCACCGTTAAGTAAACAAATAAATAAACGAATAAGTGTGGTAAAATATTTAAAAGTATTAAATACTAATAACAATTGATGCAATAATTCTGTTTGTTTGTTTTACTAGGAGAGAATAAATGCTTTAAAATCTCAGAAGATTTTTTTCTAAAGAGAAAATAAATGAAATAAATAATAAAAGTGAAATGTTTCTGCATTAATGGCTTTAAATCTGAACTAAAAGTGAACAGACGAGAGAACGACTGAATAACCTCAAAATAAGAGTTTCCTTTTCCTGTCATTTTCCAAACCGCTTAACCCTACTCAGGGTCGCGGGGAGGGTGGAGCCTATGTCAACCGACTGTGGGCGAGGGCGGGGCACACTGAACAGCTCGCAATCCATTTCACACTCACTCACACCTACGGGCAATTTGGAGCAGCCAACGTCAGTGTCCATGACGTTGGACTGTGAGAGGAAACCGGAGTTCCCGGAGGAAACCCACCGAAGCACGGGTAGAGCACGTAAACTCCAAACAAGTGCCCTCACGAGCCTGGGACTCGAACCTGGGAGCTTCCTGCTGTGAGGCAGACGTGCTACCCACACCACCACTCACACGAATGTTTGTTCATATTGTAATTATATTTGTTTATTCTTTCTGAACCGTTAAATCTCATCATCCACAATATCACAATAATACGGAGGTCACAAGATAATCTCCTGAAGCGACAAGATCTCACACCGAGGCTACAGAATGAATTCTGGAATAATGGAGCCATACCATTAAATATCAAAAACCACTAAATAAAATATGGAGGCAACAAGAAGATATCTCGAGTCCGTGAGATAAAAGATCAAACCCATCAGACGATAAACATGGAGGCTAAGTGATAAAATACTGAGATAATACCGTGGGGCCAGGAGATCATTTAGATGAAACTTTCAGGAAACAACATAATATACCGGAGATCCAAGGTGAGGAGACACCACGCGTCTCCATAAAATATGGAGGCCATGAGATAATACATTGAGATCTTAGGTTTTATACTTTAAATCCAGAAGAGGATGATGACACCGACGATGCAACGAGATAAAGTACAAGATAAAATATCAAGGTTACAGTGTGAAATGTGAATAATGAATATGAGATAATAAATATGAGATAACATTTAGAGGCCAAAGATAGGATATCGAACCTAAATAGACCACAGGAGAAGATACAAAAAACTTCAAAAAACATTCCAGGGAGCAGAATTAGTTACTGAAGCCATCAGATGATCTTTCCGTTCACAAGACAAAAAGTGGCGGTCATGGGATAACACGTTGAGATCTCAGATTTTAAACGTCAGTGCCAGAAGATAATTATGACAGTTTACATACAGAGGTCATGAGATCGAATATCAAAGCTACAGGGTGAAAAATCAAGGCCAAATCGTCATGGGATAATAAATATAAGATAATAAATATGAGATAATACAGTTTAGAGGCAGAAGATATCGAAGACAAGTGGATGGCAGAAGAACACAAAAGAGCATTTCAGAGAGCAGATCAGTGAACCGAAGCCATGAGATGATCCTTTTGGTCACAAGATAAAATATAGCAATCATGAGATAATGCACGAGATAGAAGATCAGTTACTGAGCTCATGAGATGACACATCAACTCCATGAAGGTTGTTTTTAGGTCTAATAAAGATGTTAGTGTTTGGGACACGCCCTGATTGATGACCTTTAACTGTCATGTGACACGGCGATTATTTCTCACGGTTTACAGAAACACTTTGTTCCTAAAAAAGACAGGACCAGCTCTCTGTTTTTGGCTTGTTGATTTGCTATCGCTCGGGATTGTGCGGCGCTCACACATGGAAATGATTGTTTAAGCTCAAACCTCTTCATGGGAAACGTGTAGATTTTCCAAAGTATGAAAAGGCAGCATTGCCAAATTCGGGCTGATAACTCGAGAGCTGCTCGAGCAGGTCGCACATCGCACTTAAAGCGCTCCGATGACAGATTCCTGGAGCAGGAGCGCGTATTTATCTCCAGTTTAATCCAATGCGCTCTGGAGCCCCAGAGTTCAAACTCTCTCCGCAGACCTGCTTGGAGTTAAAGTAACATTTTTAAACATCGCTTCTGAAACAAAACTCCGAGTTTGACTCGAGTGTGTTTGAAGTGTTCAGACAGTTGTATGGATGAGAAGCACTTGGGGTTCTCTCGATGGTGGAGAATTAAATGCGTTTTGACGACACGTCTGAGCGGGTATTTTAATTAATGCCGTCAATCAGTCACATTCGAAAAGAGGAACACGCTACAGGTGTAAAAATAATTACAGAGCTCTATTTCTACTTGTTTTCCCCTCAAATGTAGCGCACACTATTGTATCGCAGCTATAAAGCTAACCTTGCGAACACGTGAACCTTCTGAACCACCTAATCCTATTGGGGTCGCGGGGAGGGTGGAGCCAACATTGGGCAAAGCGGGGGTACACCCTGAAGAGATAGCCAATCTATCACAAGGCAACACACACACAACCATTCACACTCACACCTGGGGAGCAACCAATTAGCCTAATGTGCATGTCTTTGGACTGAGGGAGGAAACCGGAGTACCCAGAGGAAACCCACGCAAGCATGGGGAGAACATGCAAACTGATAAGTGCAACCACTACACCACTGTATCGTCCAGCTGACAAGGGATGGAAGCTTAAAGCCACCAGCTCAGCATTTCTGACCAATCAGAATCCAGAACTAGTAAAAAGCACTCTCAGTATCGACTCTCCACGTCCTACTTTATTTAAGAATAATTTAAACACCTTACATATATTATCATTCACATCGTATCCAATGCATAACTCCGCCTTAATATCTAGGCCACGCCTTCTTCCCGGGTCTCATGCTAATGAAGTGTTCTTTGTTCCATGTTTACCGCAACCAGTGCGTCATACAGTGTCAGAAAGTGCGTTACAGACGCTAACTTCTTGATGGTGTCAGTTGATCACAGCCGTTGATTACTAGCAAAACGAGCGACGTGGAAAGTCCACATCGTTTCAGGGTAACATGAGGTACATCTCACTTCTGGCTGAACCAGCCCTCCTTCCATCCCCACGTCTCACAAATACTTTATAAATTTCCCACTTAAAAGTTTACAACTTAAACATTTCACTCCTTCCGTACAGATTTAGGAGCTAACAATTAGAAACACGACGCCGCAGCTAATCCCGTCCCGCATTAGATCTTTCTTCCGTCTCGGATTTATTGAAGCGTCTGCATTATGTAAAGTCTCCCTCATCATTCCAGCTCGCTCACTTCATCTCTCGAAGGCATTTCTTCTCAGCACACACACACACACACACACACACACACGTCTCTCTGCGGCGTGACACACAGGGTCAAAGTGTGTTTTAGCACTTGAACGCGTGAAATGTCCCGAAGGACCGTTCTGTCGAGGGGACACGAAGCAGAGGCACATCAAACCCACGTCGGAGTTCTAGGGAATGGAGTATGACATGCTGTAATTAAGTCGAGTGATGAAAAGCTTAAAAGGAACGATAACTTTTTTTTCAGCGGGCTGGGAACCCAGCGGCAGGGCGCAACACTTGATCATTTCCAGCGGCAGGATTTTTTTTTTCTATGGCACGTAGCAACGTTGATTGTGTTCGCCGCTGGGTTTTCTCACACGTCACTCAGGAATGTCGATGGTGTGAACGAGCCCCAAACAGAAACCTTTCCCTTTTTCTTTAACGTCTGAATTACTTCAAAAATAATCAGCGTCACTCTGAGACCAATCGGAGCCAATCAGAGATCAGCAGCCGCGATGGAGACTTTTCCGAAATCAAAAAAATCAAATACAAACTTCTGCTACTGATCACCTCGGAGAGACCTTGATTTAAAAAAATGTTCTTTATAAATATATATTTTTTAAGTACAGCAAAAAAAAGACACCTTCATCAGATTCCAGAACCAATGCTTAAATAATCATGACATGGAACAAAAACCTCTAGAAGAACAGACATCCCTCCATCTCTATATCCCTCCATCCCTTCATCTCGATGGCCATCATCTCATTTGCATAAAATTTTAATTTACTTCAAGTAAAAAAATGTATTCGTTTCAGGAACCTAAAACACAACACAACATGTTTTTGGGTTGCAAATAGAACCCAGATTCATTTCACGCTTAAGCGAAGCCTCAGAAATGTTCTTCTGTATCTAGAACTTGTCAGAACCTGAAGGTTCTTGAAGGGTTCTTTAAGCGTTTCCCAGGTCTTTAACTAGACGTTCCTTCTGATTAGAAAACTGCTGTAGGGTTCTATCTAGAGTTCAAAGGGACAACCACACAGCCAGTCCTTACACCTATATGCTGAACAGGTGCATCTTACAACCAGTTCTAACCAGTTTCTGTTCCTGATGCTTAGCTGTAGTGCTCTCATAGCACGATGCTGCCGCCAGCATGTTTCAATAGAGTTCTCCATCCGGTCATGTGATCTGATTTATAGCATCTCTGTCAGAAATTGTTCCACTGGCAGAATCTCCTATTTCTACTGAGATCCTACTGAGAACAAATTATTCCTTTCATTACTCTAATTCTAAGATCTAGAACTTGCTGCGAGTTTAGCAGTTGGTTCTTGGTGCCCATTTTGTTTTTATTTATTTTTATTAAAAAGGGTCCTTTAAAGGATTAATAGTTAATTTATAGTTCTATGTGAAACCTCCTCTGATGGAGGAACCTTCTCTTCCTTCCTTCTCTATTTTTTTCCAGGTGTTTAATATTGGATCTTGAAACTTGGTTCCTCAAACGGTCTTTGAATTATTATTGGTTCATTGTTTTCAAATAAAGGAACCATTTCTGACAAGGAAACAGGTGCTGAGTGAGACATGGAACATCATGGAAGTTCCACCAGAGGGCCAGAGTAAATAATAAACATAAAGTCATTAAATAATAAAATTAATAATAATAATAATAAATAATTGATTCATTTGTTGAACTGCTTAATCCCATTAGTATCAAAGACAGGGTTCACCCTAAAGAGCTCACCGATCCATCGCAGGGCCAACACACTCACAGCCATTTACACACACTTACACCTAGGGGCAGTTTGAAACAGCCAAATGTCCATGTGGTTGGGTTGTGAAACCAGAGTGCATGGAGGAAACCCAACAAGCACAGGGAGAACATGCAACCTCCATACAGAGACACCCTCACCGAGCCCGGGACTCAAACCCAGGACCTTCTTGGTGTGAGGCGGGCGTGCTAACCATTGTTCCTTTGAGGATCGATTTTAATTATAAACCAGTTGGATTTGGCAGTGGTGAGTCAGTGGTTAAGCTTTTGGCTTACTGAGGTGAAGGTCAGGGGTTCAAGCCCCAGTACCACCAGGCTGCCACTGTTGGGCCCCTGAACAAGACCTTCAACCTTCAGTTGTATAAAAATGATGAATAAAGGTACCTGCCACATGCTGTAAATCGTACTGGTTCCCCACAGAACCTTGAGCTCTGCGCATCTTTTTGTTTGTTGATGAAATGTGTAAATGTGGAACGATGTTTGTGGAGAAGCAGGGATCGAGAATGTTCTTAGGTTCCTTAGGAAAAAATACAGTGGTTCTTGATGGAACTGTTTAGTTTAGTGGGGTTTTTTTCTGACTATAAAGAAATTTTGTTCAGGTTTAATTTTAGATCAAATAAAATACATTTGCCAAATCTTATAAAAATCCTAATTCCTCACACACACACACACACACACACACACACACACACACACACACACACACACACACACACACACACACACAC
>JAOUQZ010000039.1:740681-751577 GCA_028564935.1 Neosilurus hyrtlii
CACACACACACACACACACACACACACACACACACACACACACACACACACACACACACACACACACACAGGTTTTATCTTAGTGATTGTCTGGGTGTGTGTTGCGCTGGCGTTCCTGTAACACCTTTGAAACTGGAGACTTATCACTAAATAACTTCTTTAATTTAATGTTTATTTTTTAATGTGTGTTTTTTTTTAATCGAGCGGTTACTATAGAAACGATGACGTATCAGGCGGCGATTTGCAGCTGTGCTGCTGTCAGAGCCACGTTCATGAACTGCTCTATAATCAGGAGGGTATTATTAAGCCACGGTGCCAATCAGTGCTGAAGATGGGCGGGGCAGGAAGGAAGGAAGATACAACTGCGTCAGAACAAATGTGTGTGGGTGTCGGGTGGAAATCAACCACGCAGCACGGCAGCTAAATCCACGGTTGTGTGTTCACGGTTCTCAGTGACCCCCCCACCCCCACCCCAAAAAAACCCTTCTGCACTCAGTTTTTGTTTCCTGCATGTAGACTTTCTGCATTAAGTATAAAATATATGTTGAAAATGTCAGTCAGCCGTGTGTGTGTGTGTGTGTGTGTGTTACCTGGTTCAGGTGCACACAAGCGTCCACTGCTGCTTTTGCTCGGTTGCACCGGAGGTAGGCGCTGACTGCCTGCTCACACATCCCTACCGTAACAAACATCTGTCCAATATCCTGCAACACACACACACACACACACCATCCATGTTGTGAGTGTTTTATTCCTCTTATACAACAGCAGTGTATCACTGATTATCACTCTGTTGCTATGGAAACTATAAGACATGTATGATTACAACGCTGCATGAGTCGTCGGGCCGCGGAGGAGAGAAAGCTGAAACATGTTTAATACCTCGGACTTCTTGCTCTTGGCTCTTGTTTGCTGTGAGTTTTTCACTTGCGTGTGGTAATTTTAAAGATAAAAAAATTAAAAGTAAAGTGGCACAGTGGGGCAGTGGTTAGCAAGTTCACCACATAGTAAGAAGGTCATGGGTTTGGGTCCCGGGCTCGGGGTGTTTTTGTGTGGAGTTTGCATGTCCCCCCCATGCTTGTGTGGGTTTCCTCCAGGTACTCCGGTTTCCTCCCACAGTCCAAAAAACATGCGTATTTGGCTAATTGGCTGTTCCGAATCTCCCCTAGGTGTCAGTGTGTTTGTGTGAATGGTTGTGTGTTCGTTTGAGTCGGCTGAGATGGGTGCCAGCCTCCCCGGGACCCTAATCAGAATTAAGCAGCTTGAATAATAATGATGATAAAATTATAAAAATGAATGAATGAGAAAGCAGAATGTTTCCCATACGTATATATTATATTGGATATGTTCACACACGGTATGTTGCGGTTTTAACGGTTGTATAACTTGATTATATGAATAACAGGACGGTTTAATATACACCCCAGAGACAGAAGAGTTTTGAGTAACAGCACCGGAAGCAGCTTGTGGTTCTCCGGGAGGCCGTTAGCAAGTCGCTCCAAACCATCATAATCCTCCAGCATGTAATAACATTCGGCCAGTCTCTCCTGATTACGGCCTTGGAGGTAGTACTGCACCGCGTTCAGCCTGAACATACACACACACACGGGGGAGGGGAAAAAAGTTACCTGCTGGAACTCTCAAAATAAAAATCCTGACTCCAGCAGACACGTGGAGTGAATTCTGTGTTGTGATTGGTCAGAATTGAATGTGATATGATTCCTATGTGTCTGTAGTAGCAGGTTGCTCAGAATGACGAGGCCGCGTACTGCAGGTTTGTTTTCTGTCTTGTTAACGTTAAGAAAGAGAGCGCTTGACTCTATACCATTTCTGTCTGTCGGCAAAGTAATCCCCGATGGCGTTGTAAGCCTGTTCCTGGAGAGCATCGTCGCTGTCTCCCGACCCGCTCCGTAACAGCTGCAGGACCCGGAACCAGTCGCCCAGCTTTATCCTCAGACTGATGGCCAGATCCCTGAGAGAGAGAGAGAGAGAGAGAGAGAGAGAGAGAGAGAGTCAGTGTGTGAGGGAATGTGTCTGTGTGTCGCTGTGTGTGCGTGTGTGTAAGTGCGTGTGTGTGTGTGTGCATGCGTACCTGCGGTCCATGTCCATGTACATCTTCTCCGCCTCCTCGAAGCGTCCGAAGTAGGCGGCCACCTCGGCCTGTTTCATGTCCTCGCTCTGCAGCTTGTCCACTCTCTTTACCAGCTCGATACCCTGATAGTCCTTACAGCGCACGAACGCCTGCTCCGCCATCTTCAGCTCCAGCTTCTGCAGAGCCGCCTCGGCGAGGAGACGCCTGCAAGTGCGCCAGATTCATTATTAATGATGGGTGAAGTGTGATTAAGTGAAGGTCACCCAGAAGCTGAAGGTTTCGGTGCACTGAATCCTCCATAAACGGAAACAAGTAGCTCCTATTTTTAATTAAATGTGATTTCACTCCACATCCCCTTTTATCTCAAACAAACATTCAGTGTGTTCAAGAAAGTAAAAACAAAAGAGAACACACACCCACACAAGAAAGAGAACACGCACACACACCTTTATAAACTGATTGCACGCCTGACCTGTGCCCTGGTGAGAACCTGGAGGCGGACACCGAGGGAATGTAGACACTCCGTTTCTTTAAAAAGATTTTTTCCCTTTCGTACAGATACGAGATCTTTTCCATCACACACTTCATGGCGAGATGTGAGATGTTACAGTTACACAACCGTCTGATGTGTTTCCTGGGCCTGAGAGGATGAAGTGTACGCCTCCAGGTGCTCCATTTTCCCAGAATGCTCTGAAATTCCTCGGTGTGCTGTGAGAAGTGTCAGGGGCACCACAGCTTCGGAGCAAGAGGGAATTCTCAGGCATAGCCGACGCACTCTCACACCCACACACCCCGACACCCACACACACACACAGCGCTGACACAGCATGGACACAGTGTACACAAATCATTTTTCATCCTCACAGTTTCACCCAAGTTCAATCTTAAGATTTATGAAAGACACACTGCAGCTGAATGATCTTCCTCATCCTCAGGCTTCTAGCCATCACCGCACCAGAGGAGTGTGTGGAAAGGGAAACACACACACACACACACACACACGTTCTTCCTGCGCTACTTCAGTTCCGTCACATTAATCTTTCACTCAAGTACAAACATGATATGTATGTGTGTGTGATAGAACTTCCTCCAAATGGAGCATGCCATGTTCTCATTCAGAGACGATGGTATAAACTCAGAGCTTGCTTTCTCTACACGCTTTGTCTCATTACAGCGAAAAATACGACTGTATGACGTCACTGAGGGAGGAGGACACACACATGGCTCCACATACAGTACAGCACTCATGCAACAGACCCACACACACCTGGGAGCACACATACACACACGTGTTCTAGGATTCTGTGGGAAATTCATGCAACAGCTGCAGAAGCTACACTTCCAGACCTGAAACTGACACCAAGAGGCCACACCCACTTTACTAAGAATGACAGGTGCAGAGGGCATATTTCCCTTAAGACTGACACCCACTTCCATCAATCTGATATTATAAATTAATATAATTAAGTTTGAATTTTAAAAATCAATTGTGTGTGTGTGTGTGTGTGTGTGTGTGTGTTCCACCCTACCAGAGTCGGGGGTGAGGATTGTCCTCTATAAACTGGGACGCGTCCTCTATCCCCACCTTCTCGATCAGAGCTCTGCTGTCTCTCAGTGAACGGATCTCAAAGTTGATCAGGTAGTCTTTGTTTGGACGCTCGGGATTCTAGGAGACAGACACACACGCACACACACACACACACACACAGAGACAATGTTCATGACATACAGCACGGCGGCATGGTGGTGTAGTGATTAGCTTGTCCATCTCACAGCAAGAAGGTCCTGGGTTCAAGTCCCAGGCTCTGTGTGGAGTTTGCATGTTCTCTCTTTGCTTGTGTGGGTTTCCCTCCGGGTACTCCGGTTTCCTCCCACAGTCCAGAGACAGGCACATTAGGCTAATTGGCTGTTTGTTATGGCCCCTAGGTGTGACTGTGTTTGGTTGTGTGTGTGTTGACTCTGCGATGGTCTGGGAGCTGTTCAGGGTGTACCTCGCCCTCGCCCAGAGTCAGCTGCGAGAGGCTCCAACCTCATGATTCAGATTCACACCCCAGTGACACATACAGTACCTTCATGATTTCATCCAGCAGGACTGACTTGATTTCCAGATCTTCAAAATTACAGATGAATCCAGATGTTTGAATCGGCTCCTGGGTTAAAAAGTAAACAGTAGGCGCACACACACACACGCACACAAAAAGACAGTGGATTGTGTTTCAGTAAACAGCTCTGCCTTCACAGTGAAATTGTATAAAGAAATCTTTTTGACTCGTGACTGACGGGGGAGGTCACCTGAACCCTCCATCTACTCTTTAAATTACAGCGCATGCACGTCATGTAGCATGAAATCACTTCCTGTCTCTGTCCTGACCTCCGGGTCCAGGTTTCTGAAGACATACATCCTGGTCTTTTCCATCATGGCGAACAGGTCGGGGTTGTCTTCGGCCCACTTCATATCCCACACGTCTTTGCGTTCGAATTTGGACGGGTCTCCGGCCGAAGCGGACCCCTCGGCTTCCCCGCGGTGATCGATGTCCAAGAACGTCAACACTCCGGTCATGTCAATGATGGCCAAACGGCTGGAGAGAGATACGCATCAGAATAAAAACATTTAGATGCACAAATGGACTCGCCAATGGAGCGTCACAGGAGAGGCTGTGCCACACCTGGAGTTGCAGTTGAGTGAGAGCTGGTACGCTCTGCAGCTCACAGAAAACTTCTGCACCAGGCTCACGTTCGGCAAGACGTATTTCTGCAAGATCCCCGATTCACGACCCTAACACACACACACACACACACACACACACACACACACACACACACACTTATTTTAATCATCATCATCATCATCCTCACAGCCTGCCTCTTTAGTCCTGTACATACCACTATAAGAGTTCTGTCTGATGCTGCGATGCAACAGATCGGATCTCTGGTGGCCTGGAAAAAATAAACACACACACACACACACACACACAGATCCACATTATGAGTCATTATTAGAATATGTAATAATAAAAAACAGTGCTGATTATGAATCTAAGAGGGAACCAATCAGATTTCCAATATCAGAATTTCAAAATGGAAAGTGGGCGGGGCTAACCCTGGCACCAGGTTACCTTAGCTTTGTTTACACTCCAATGCTCTCAGAATCTGCACAAGTTAGCTAATTCACTGAGTGTTTATGCAAGCATGTGTTTCTTTCAGTAGCACATTAGTGATCCTGGCAGTGTCAGTGTGTGTGTGTGTGTGTGTGTGTGTGCATGTGTGTTTAATAGGCACTCACTGTGAAGGCTTTGGCAAAGTCCAACGCACCGTCAGCTGTGCTACTTGGAGTGTCATCGACATGGTAAACCCTGCAAGAGAGTGTGTGTGTGTGTGTGAGAGATCAGATGACAGTTTTACTTAGTAATTTTTCTTCATTCATGACCCGAAAGATGATGCGATATGATCCTAGCTGTCACCCTAGTTATACCACCGGTATAATGTTACACATCAGCATGTTAAATTAACGAAATTTAGTCTGCAAACATATTCTGGCTGAAAATCAGGTAACTTTCCTACTGCTGAGTAAAGCTGACAGAGCAAAACACACACACATACACACACACTTACAGACAGGTAAATAGGGAGACAGAAGGCTAGACAGGCAGTTACGCAGATAGACAAGTAGGCAGAATAACAAAGAGACAGACAAAGAGACAGGTCAAAAGGCAGACAGATGGACAGAAAGAGGCAGACAGGTAGGTAGATGGACAGACACGCAGAGAGACAGAAAGTCAGGCAGACAGACAGACAGGTAGATAAAGAGACAGGCAGGGAGACGGGTAGGTAGATAGACAGGCAGGTAGACAGATGGACAAGTAGCTAGACAGACAGACAGAGAAAACAAACCAACTCTCAGCTAGCCGTATCCTTGATCACTGAAGTGTGGAGCTACTCACATTCCTTCACGCACCTCATCTAGCCTAAACACAACTCGCAGCACGCTCTGACCTTTCGCGGCCCTCTTTCCTGGTCTTGGAGACCTGGTTGATCTCGAGAGCCGTAAGCTTCTTGGCCACGCGGTACTGCCAGACGTAGAAAGCCTCCTTGGACGCAGCAATGACGTGAGTCTTCGTCATGGTTACAAACAGCGGATCTGTAAACATAGTGGGGACGTTGTAACACACCACACCTGTATAAAATACCTGCAACTCAAGAGGACAGCCATGTCGTTTACTCACCAATGTCGATGTACTTGGAGTCCAGAGGCGTCCCGATGGAGTTACACAGCACCAGCACATACTACAGAAACAAATCAACCCAGCACATGTCTGTTACTCTGATACTTACAAGAGAAGAAGGCGTTTTGTTTGTTTGGTTGAAATTCTACCAAGCGGGAAAAGAGCCATTCAGCTGTTCATGTGACTTCTAATGTTACCTGGTTGAACAGAGCTACCTGTCCATGTATAAATGATGTCACTGAGCTGAGCATGTCGATAAATTTTACTTTCACATGTTTAATTAAACAGCATCATAGCGCATGCAGTGACAACAGAAAACGGCGATCTCCTGGTTACCGTCGCCATTGCTGTGTCCGGGTCGACGTCTTCCTGTGGGGGGGATCAACAGAGAAGAGCGAGATGGTCGTTATTAATGCCTCCCTGTACTACTCACACACTTCCTTTAATTCTTCATCATACAAACACTCTATAATACACACTGTCCCGACTCAACAAGGGACAAAAGAGTAGTGTGTGTGTGTGTGAGTGAGTGTACCTGTGGATGTGTATCGTCTGCTTTCGTAGCCAGGATGCAGAAATCTCCACATGTGGAAACCAACAGCAGACTCTTTACGTACTTCACAAACTTCTCGTTATTCTTCGTGTCCCAGAAAACTACACTGTACTCCATCCTGTCCGGACGCGTGTACGCATACACCACCGTGTTCAAGCAGTAACCCCACTATACAAACGCACACACACGCACACATGCCCGCACACATGCACGCACACTGTTTTAATGCATTTAATTCTTGTCTTTCAAATAATCCTTTTTCTTTCTATTCATGTTTTGTTCCCTCCTATTTTCTTTCTATTATTTTGTTCTATTTGTTTTTGCCCATTTCTCCATTAAAATTTTTTTTACGTTTTTTTCAAATTTTTTGTTTAATTTGTATCTCATTCTTTTTTTAAATAATTTAACCTGTTGTGGGGTCGATTCCCAGGCTCGGGGCGTTTCTGTGTGGAGTTTGCATGTTCTCCCCATGCTTGTGTGGGTTTCCTCCGGGTACGCAGGTTTCCTCCCACAGTCCAAAAACATGTACAGTAGGCTAAGTGGCTGTTCCAAATCGTCCCTAGATGTGAGCGTGAGTGTGAGTGGTTGTATGTGTGTTGTCTGGTGAGCTGTTCAGGGTGTACCCCACCCTCGCCCAGAGTCAGTGAATGAAAAATGAATTTTTGTTCTATTAATTCTTTCTTCTTTCATTTTCTTCCTTTCTTTCTTGTATTTTATTTCTCAGTGTTCTTGCTTTCTCTCATTTATTTATCTTTGTTTATTATTTTAAATTTAATTTAATAAAATAATTAATATTTTATTGTTTTATTTATATATTTTTTTTTACTTTTTCAATTTTTCTCCTGTTAGATTTTTATTCTGTTTAATTCTTTCTTGCATTTTCTTTCTCTCTTTTATTTATTTGTTTGTTTATTTTTGTAATTTTTAATTTGATTATTTTTTTCCCCCATAGATTTTATTTTTATTTCTGTTTGATTTTTTTGTCCATATAATGTTCTTTCCTTTTTCCTCCTCATTTTTATTCTCTTTCTATTTAGTTTTTCTTTTAAATAATAATTTTTTTTAAATTTCTTTCTTTTTTTCTCCGTTTCTCTTTTCTTCTTTTTAAAAAATGTTTTTTTTGGAGTTGGGTTTTGCTGTTTCTGCATCACGTCATTACAGTGACGTTTTCCTGAACGCGCTCTCCATCATTGAAATTCGTTCCTCTTTAAAACTCTAAACTCTATAATCCGCAGCGAGAGGTTCACCTTGTAATCAGGTCTGATGTTGGCGAAGTAAATGTAGGAATCGACAGCCAGGCTGATCCTCAGTCCTCCACCTTCCCACGATATCGCGGTCACCTGTTTACCGGGAACCTTCAGAGTGCGGAGGTGCTGCACAAGGAACCAGAGGAACATAGTAAGATGCCACAGTAATCACACAAAGCAGAAATAAAACACCTACGAGACCAGTGGAACGACCTGAACTCCAGCAGTAACCACAGTAACAGTAACCTGTTTATTATCTTCACCTCTCCAAACGGTGTGTAGAAATTCAACACGTTGACATCTTTATCTCCCCCGGGGTTCCTGAGCGACCCAGCAATGGCCAGAACATTGCCGCTGTGGTTCCACTGGATACCAGCAACATTCATAAGAGTGTCGATGATCACTGGGTCTATGCACACACACACACACACACACACACACACACACACACAAAAACAGCATTCTGTACCCAGAGTGAAGCATGGTGTTGGGAGCGTCATATAAAAGGTTATAAACAGTGTCGAAGGGGTCGTGCACAGAGAGATAGTTGAACTTACTGTCGTCGTTCTCATAGCGCATGACCTGGCAGCGTCCGTTGTCGTAGCAGATGGCGAGGCAGGGGCAGTCTGGCTCAATGTAACCCTCGGTTCCAGCGTACCAGTGGATCCCCGCGATGCTGACGGCCCCGGTTACGTTCATCAGGCAGTGCAGAGTCATCTTCATCTAAACACAACACACAGAACACTTCAGGGTGCGCGGGTAAAGGAAACGAATCAACTTCAGAGTAACACCGCTGTATCGCGACATCCTTAGGTTAATTATTTCCATTAACACTAAGAAATGTTTAACTTGTGACTGGCGTGTACTGACGATGAAGTTGCCCTGGTTGTCGTAGATATGGATCTCTCCGTTGGCCATTCCAAACAGCAGGATCTTGCTATCCGGAGACCAGGCCACGTGCGCCAACTGGATCCCTTTCAGTTCCTTCCCCCAGATCCGGTTTCCTGCACAACATCCACATAGCGGTTCATACTGGAACCAGGTGAATACAGAAATCTACGTGGAGCCAGCATCGTAACGTAGGCATGGCTAGGAGTCATTAAAACCCTCCCTCTACCAAACAGCATCGTTAAAAGCGTAAAACGAGTGTCCCCTCACCGTCCACTGATCCTACGATAACTGCGCCGTCTTCGTACACGATGCAGATCTTCTCCCCATCTGCGTTCCAGCTCATACTCCTCACCACAGACTTATTCCTGTTATTAATCATCTCCTCGTACCAGGAGCCTGTTCAGCACACAGCACACAGGGGTGATAACGATGCAGGAAAAAAACCCTCTACCATCATGTCTTATTCCTCGGACACCACGGCCACAACAATTGCCCAACAATTATGGGTACTTCAGCCAACACTGGGTGAAAGTGGGGTACACCCTGAACTGCTCGCCAGTCCATCATAGGGCTACACACAACCATGCACACTCACACCAAAGGGCAATCTGGGAGGGCCAGTTAGCCTACTCTGCAAGTGTATGGACTGAGGGAGGAAGCCGGAGTACCCGGAGAAAAACCACACAATCATGGAGCAAACATGCAAACCACCCAGAAACGCCATCGCCAAGCCTGGGACTCGAACCCAGAACCTTCTTTCCAACAGCAATTACTATTTATTTGTTTATAATACTGAACATAATCAAATAAAAGTATTATGAACAAAACTTTTCCATGGAAGGAAGAAATGAAGAAACAGATGAATACACACAAGGGTGAAGGGACACAGACGCTGAATGAGTTGTTGGTATAAAGAAAACAATCACGAATAAAAATCCTTTCTTTAGCGTTATGTGTCCCACCCTTATACAGCATCCAGACAATGATGAGGCCGTTCTGGTCACTGGTGGTCAGTTTCTGGTGCTGCTCGTTCCAGGTGACTACCTGCACTGCACCTGAGAACAATACAGCTCGTTAACTAAATTTGCATGAATGCATACATAATGTTATGCTTCAAGTGATTTTGTTTACATGCAATTCCTTTATCCACAAATATACATTTTTAACAATTCCATCATCATTCGCAAAACCTTAGTGGGTGTAATCTGTAAGAGAGTATTAGCCAATCAGCAACAAGCATTTGAGCACACTAATATCAGGCTAACATCAAAAAGTTTGAACAGTTTGCAAAAGCATGATTGTGGTGCGTGCTTGGACCCCACAAATGACTGCAAGCAGCTATAAAATTTGCATTGTTATTATAGATTTTTTTGCACTAGTGTTTAAAATCAGACTAGCAAGCATGACGTGTTTATTTCTGAATGACTGTGTAACACATACCAGTGTGTCCTTCAAGTGTCTGGTTCATGGAGAGGTTACTTGGAGCTGCAAGACCTTTCAACTTGGCATCATCTGTAATGGGATTATAGCACTGATCAGACTAAAACACCAGAACCATACAGAACGGGTGGCGCCTGAAAGTTCCACGGAGAACCTCTAATCAGTGGAGTTCTGTGTCATAAGAAACAGGAAGTGAATTCCAGATTTTCAGAGATTCATTCACACTGAATATGACTTGCATATACAGAGGGGGTGTAAACTTTTCATCTGATGTTATTTATTTCAGTATTAATATCTTATTGTGTCTGATTATTAAAGAACTCCTCATTCTTATCAAACTGCTTTTAGTTTGTGCCGTTTGATGTGTAAACATATGTAGTCTATTGAAAATGTATTAGTAATAGCATGTCTGAGCTGCTCCATCACACACACACACACACACACACACACACA
>JAOUQZ010000039.1:754995-774680 GCA_028564935.1 Neosilurus hyrtlii
ATTGAAAATATGAAATCATGAATATTCCGTAAATTTTTACTTTGAAGATGCATTAATTTAATAAGGACTGGGGAACAAAGGGACCGGGGAACAAAGGGACCGGGGAACAAAGGGACCGGGGAACACGGGGAACACGGGGACCAGGAAACACGGGGACCGGGGAACACGGGGCTGATCATAATATGAAAATATAGTTTTGTGTAAAATAATACTCAAAGTGATCTTTAAAAATAAAATCTGCTTTAGTAAATGACAGATCAGTTGGTGTTTGTGTACCCTCGGAGTGTGTTATGATGGGGTGTGTTAAAGAACCAACATGAGCATGACACAGAGTCTTAAGACGAACCCTTGGCTTGTGAGCATGTTTTCTTGTCCAGGTTTAGCACGTAGCCTTCTCTGCACTTGCAGTAGTAAGAGTTGTACTTGTTGATGCAGTCGTGCTCGCAGTCGTGTCCGAGGGCACATGCATCGATACCTAGAGATAAAAATCATTACTCGCAGGGTTAGCAAACACACACACACACACACACACACACACACACACACACACACACTCTTCATTCATGCAGTCAGACCACGCGAGAGAATGCTGCTTTTAACTTTCAAAGTAAAAAAGGGATAATTTAATTTCTGCTCTCACCACACAGAGTTTCCCTGAACTTGGATGTGAGTTTCTCAATCACACCATAGGTTTCGACATAGAACACGTGATCATTGAGAGGCTGGCTCGCCATCGCTTGCAGAGATTTCATGTCAGCCCTGTCCACTCCGACAGCGTAGATTTCGATCCCAGCAGCTCTCGCTGAAGCTGACACCTCCTCCACTTTATCCTGCGGCCGCCCGTCTGTTACGATGATGGCCACCTTGGGGATGTTTTTATTCATCGGCCTGGCGCCAGACTCCACGGTAAACGTACTCTCCATTGCTGTTTTGATGGCTAGGCCAGTCATGGTACCGGTGGAGAGAGGCTCAACCCGAGAGAAGGCGCGTTTGAGATCCACTTTCTTGGTGTACGTCTTGAGGAGGAACTCGATGTTGACCGTGCTGGCGTAGTTGACTAATCCGACACGCGTTCCATCGACACCAATGTCCAGAGAATCCATCATGTCTGAGAGGAATACTTTGACCTTTTCGAATTCGGCAGGACGGACGCTGCGAGAGCTGTCAATGATGAACACAAGGTCTAGGGGGCGACTCTTGCACACCGCTGAAGCTGAGGATTATGGGAAATAACAGTTTTTACTGTAAAAACAACACATAAAATTGGCAACAAGCATCTGGATAACATTTATTCTTTCACTACATCAGAGAGCTGTTGAATTCTGGGTTCTGATTGGTCAGAAAGTGTTCATTAAGTTAAGGAATTAAAATGGAATAACTGGCAAGTTGTGAGGTATCAAAGGAATTAAGCACTTCAGGATCGTTCCATTAGCTGCTTGCGAAGCTTACATGAAGAATTGTTTACAGACAGCTTTCATTTCTGAGAAGCTTTTCTGAAACCAGAGCCAACATCAGCAGCATCGAGCAGCTGCACAGGTCGTTTATATTCTGGAATAAAAAAGAGAAATGTGTTGGTTTGAACCCAGGACGATGCTCTAAATTTGGGGAAAAGAAGTATTTGTATGTGTAAACTTCTGATATCTGACCTAAGAACCAGTGAATAACCTCAAAATCAAGATCCTAACACAATAGATGTACCAAACATCAGTCAGGTCAAAATCTGAAGAGTTGATGAAAGCCTGATGAAGTTCCTCAGACAAGGGCTTATTTATTACATAATGCTCAGGTGAGATGCTTCTCCACTCATTTACTGGGCTTTATTTTGAAACATGAGGATGAAGAACTTCTGACGAGACCCTAACAGGTATCCAGTGAAACCAAGGTTGTGTAAATTAAGGCCTTGAAGATGTTTCTCCATGAGCATCCACTTGAATTCCCAGATCAAGAAGTTCATCCATTCCTGGAAGTTTCATCAATTCTGATTTGAAAATGAAGAATCAGTAAAGCTCCTCAGATAACTGAAGAAACATCTCAGACCATCTTACATTTATCAGAGGCCTTGTGATGGCTTGGCGAGCTGTCCAGGGTGTACCCCACCCTCGCCCAGAGTCGGCTGAGATGGGCGTCAGCTTCCCTGTGACCCTAATTAGGATTAAATAACATTGAAAATAAATGACATTTATCAGAAATAGCCCTATCAATTTCCCTACATTCTCCAATCATGGTTCTCAATTAAGATGAAGAATTTTTTCATGGTTCTCCACTCAGGAACTGGTCCTTGGACCAAAGGTTTCTTGTAGAAGTGGATAATCTTTATTCAAGGCTATGAAGTTTCTCTAGTGAAACGTCTCAAATTACCTCAAGTGGCTTGCAAGTGGTCACCTATTGAAGATCTTTCCCAGAAGTTTCTCCAATCATATGAGGAGCTTCATCAGTTCAGGTCGAAAAGAACTGATGATGCTCCTTGGATGATCAGAGAAGTACTTCAGTCAGCTTGGTTCAGTATTCCCAGACATAAACAAATCTTGGGTGTTTAGATGTTTCCTAAACGTTCTCCATTTGTCTGAGGAACTTCATCAAAATGTAGACTTGGGGAAGCTCGTTATATCATGAATGTGAAATCAATTCCATGGCACCACCTAGGGAGGAATAAAGAGTGAGAGATGGATGGAGAGATGTGTGGAGGATTATATGGATCTCAGGAAGTCCAGCATGCTCTGTGGAGGAAAAAAACGAAACGGGAGGACTTCTTTGTCCTGAATCTACCTGGAAGAGTGGGTGGAGCAGCAGAAGAGGAAGTGGTGGTACTCAAGGTACTGAAGAGCAGTGTGGTGGGCATCGTGGTGGGTGTGGAGGCAGGTAAAGTGGAGGGAGGGACTGGAGTAGTGCTTACATTTGGAATGGGTGGTGCTGTGATGCACGGTGTGGTTAGCATTAACTTTGGAGGCACCACAGGCACAGCTGGATGATGGACAGGAAAGATGTGTCGGTGGTGGGGGAACATGGGCCACTTCCAAGGAGGGCGATGGTGAAAATTTCCGTAAAACCTGGGGTTAATGGCATGAACTTGGTGTGGTTGGAGAGAGTGAGAGAGTGAGAGAGAGGGAGAGAGGATGAAGGATTAAGGGAAACATGATGGCTCTCTTATACGGCAGTAAACAGAAAGAGACGAAGCTCGCTGTTGATGAAAGCTCCAGCATGAAGTCATTCTCAGATTCCAGCAGGCGCTAAAATACTCAAGTCTGGAAAAAAAAACACTGAACAAAAGAGCTTGAGTTCTCCTTCATCTGCCTGGAACATGTGCTCGACTCTGTAATGTAAAGACTGAATAGATTGCGGTGCTAATAAAAGTGAAGTTCTTCAGAAGATCTTTGTGAGTTCCTTTCTGTTCTAAACTTATGACTGATGACGTTTCGAAGCAGTAGAAACACTGGAAACTACAGCTGCACTAATGGAGTGTAAGGCTCCTCCACCAGGCACAAATGGATTATTAGAACTTGGTAGCGTTGTAATGAAATGTCTCCCCCTAGTGGGCGTCGGATCAACATTTTGTCCAATGTTAATGAAAAGCAGATTTTTTAGGATTTTATTCCAACATGTTAGGATCACCAACACTGTATTTATTAAGTGAAAGATTTGACGTTTGTTGCTTTTTAATTTTTCAAGATGATTTTTGTTGGTTTGTGGCGGTCAAGCTCGAGACACAAACACTGTGCTGGTGAAGGTACGGACGGTCGTACAGCTGTGATAAATCATCTGGATGTGTTAGCATGAATTCTGTAAAGTTCCATCAGAAAACACAGGTCCAATATTCTCTAAAATGCTAACAATCTCAGCTAACTTCCTGCTCCTTAGCCATTGTTTACTTTTTGTTTGAAGGTTAAAATATATTTATTAATAAATTGATTTAATTGTTTATTTAATCAATACTTTAATAAATAAAATATTTAAAACTTACATTTGTGTCCAGTTCATTGATTCCATTTCATTAAGTTTTAATGAACAGTTTTCATTTAATTAAGTAATTAACTATTAAGTATCAATCAATTGAATTACCAAATGTTATTGATTAACAAATAATTAATGACACAATTACTCAATTATTTGATGACGCGTTTATAGAATTGTCAGCTTTTTAAATTGTTTGCTTGTTTGTTTATCCACTTATTAATTTTTTATTTGATTGGAGCCCTTCTTAGCAGGCAGCACACGTGGCGGACGTTATTCAGTAACGATGATTACAATCATTCTGGGAAAAAAATCTACACATGAACCGAAAGAAGAAAACTGATCCCAAGAAAGTTATTTTCATATTTTCTCACACTGTAGTTTTATAATCAATCAAATCTTCACTTCAATATCATATCCAAAATTCAAATAAATGAATTATTATTAAAACATTTAAATCAAATGCTTTACAGTAGTAGTTATAGTGATAACAATAATATAATATTATAATTATAACAAAATATTAAAATAATAATAATAATGATAATAATAATAGCAATAATAATAAATAATATAATAATGATACTAATTAATAATAATAATTATTATTAATATAATTATAATATAATAATAATAATATAATAACTATAATCATAATGATAATATAATAATAATAATAATATAACAATAACAACAACAATAATAATAATAATAATATAATACGATAACAATAATACAGTTTGTGCATGTGTAATACTAAGATTATTAAAAGGCTTAAATATTGTAAACATTAATTTTACAAAATGTATCTCCCTTTGTGTTTATTTTTAAATTTAAATTTACATTTCTGGACAAAATGTGTGAAACAGAGAATTGTTGCATGATGCAGGTGATTTTTTAAAATAATAATAATAATTCTGGAATGAATGTTATTATTTTGGTGAAAATGTTAAAGTATAAGTATATATATATATAATGTTAAAGTGCAGTCCTGAGTGAATAATTACTGAGTAAAATGAAAACATTTACGTTATTCACACATCTGTGAGCAGAAGTCAGTGCTACACTAAGTGCCTCCTCGTCCTATTTCCTTTCACAGTTACAGTTTTACTCTGATATTATTGTCTATCAGTGTAATTTCTCCACAACAAACACATTTTCATTAAAGAAATCCTGTTTTCAGTTTGGTTTGAGTTCCTGTAAAAAATAAAAGAAAAAATCTTCACTACTAAAGAAAATCGAAGGCTGTTCCTCAGACGTCTGGTCCATACCTCCAAAGTTGAGGTTGTTTGCATGAGCAGGTCTGCTGTAGGTCAGTGGTCTGTGCCTTGCTGCAGCTCTGTCCTGGATTAACTGGTACGGTCTGTACGTCGCCTCGTTCTGCATCACCATCATCACCACCACCATCATTAGCACCATCAGGAAATGCATCAGCGAGCGGACAAACCAGGCCATGATGCTGGATGTGGTGGGATCCTGCCGTGTGTGTTGCACTCTACTGAACTACTGAAGCACTCAGTACTTTTAAAGATACAAGCTCCACCTTCTGAGAAGTGACCAGCCAATCAGCACTCTGGGAGGAGGCCTGGACAGTAGGAACATGAATAATAAAATGATGATGTTAACATAATTTCAACAAACCCCAGACTAATATCATTACATTACATTAATCCAATCAAAATTTAGTAAACAAGTTCATTGTAACAGGACTGATAATGTCATATGTTACTTTCTTTACTGTAATTCAAACATTTTTCTGCAAAGTTTAATATTTCTGGTCATGAAAAATGGATTGTTGGGAATCTAAAACACTTCTCAGTAATATTATATAGTGATAACATGTTGTTGTTGTTGTTGTTATCTTCAGCCCGCAATTTTATTCTGTTCATTGTTTCTAAACTAACTGCCCAAACTATCTAGTTGATGAAATGCGTTTTATAAAAGTTTTTATTAAAAACTTAAATTGGAGTGGAATCTTCACTGTATGCAACATTTAGGACCTGTGAACAGCTGTGGCTGCATTTCCTCCTCCGTCCGCTAGAGGGCAACATTACACGTCACTGTTGCAGCACTCAGCTATGCCACACTTCTTCTTCTTCTTCTTCTTCTGTGCGCCTCAGTTATAAACACTTCCTGCTTTCTCTGTTTACATTCGGTTCGAGTTCCTGCACGCGAGACTTTATTATTCCTAAAAAAAATAATATTTTTTGCGTTCAGGTCCCTCGGAGTTGTTTTGGTGGCTTTACAGGAGGAGACAGAGTGAGTCGTTTGGGTCTCTACGGGTTTGTTTAGCGGTTATAAAGTCTGTTAATGCTGAAGAATAAATGCTAAAGGATTGAACCTGTGCGTGTGTCACGTGATCTCCTGGGTTTCATTTCAGTCCTGATGTCAGTTTCTAAAATTATTATTAATATTCAGGGATATGGAGCAACAAACTGATACCGCAGCTAATCAAACGTTATTTCTTATAATTTAAATAAAGAAAAGCAAAAGAAGTGACTGTGGATCAGCACTAAGAGATTTGGACTGAACCAGAACTTGTAGAAAGTGTTACTGAAGTTTATTCATGTATTTTAACTGTCAATTTTTATTTATATTTTTATTAATAATTTTTTTTAAATAGAATTTTGTTTACCTGGTTGTACAGTGATGAATTATTGGTGTAACCATGTTAAACACTAAAACTATAACCTTCACTATCTGATTACAACACCAAAGAAATGAACCTTCATCTCAATTCAATCTTTAAATCCGACCTGGTTTAATTCTGTAATATTATTTATTTTAGTTATATAAGTCTCATTTGTTTAAAAAGAAATGGCAGTAAATATTTATTACATATTAAGTATTATTATATTCAAATATATATTTGTTAAATATCAGAAGGCTGTATTTACGTATTTTGAGTCCATGGTGGAATTTAATCATCCACTTTATGCCTGATGACATCATGTATCTCACCTGCATCTCCGTTCTGTCATCTTTTGCGCTGTTCTGTCGATGGTGTTCATTTCATTCTCAGTCTGTCATGTGTTTGTGCAGTAACAGGAGAAGATGCAGAGTTTATCTGTCCAGGCTCTGACCCTGCGCCAGCTCGGGAAACTCACGTCTCTGCAGGTTCCGTCTGCGTGGCACGGCGTGAGTTTACCTCTGCGCTGTCCGCGAGCGCTCCATGCGCGTCAGCTCTGGGGCTCAAGCGCTCCTCTCGTTCAACGCACGGCAAGCCTCCTCAAGCCTCGAGACACCATGCGCTCTCTACCCTATCAGCAAACACGCTTCAAGGGCTACAAGAGGAAAAAGGGGCGAACGGGAAGCACTCAGGAGGATGAGGACGATGAGGAAGAGGAGGAGGATCCGGAGCCCAGTGATTACGAGGACGAGCTGCAGGAGGATCCCAGTTTACCCAAAGATTATAAAGATCATGAGAAAGCCGTGCAGTCGTTACGATTCGACCTCATCATGAAGACCGGACTCGACATCGCCAGGCAGTAAGCACCGGGAAATCAGCACACACACACACACACACACACACACACACACACAGTAAACACTCCAATACAGACAGGCCACGCCCACTTCCGACTAACACGTGATGAGTTGTGAGAAGCCTGAACACAGAAACCAGCGAAAATCTTCAATCTGAGGATTAAACCTGATTTATTCTAAATCTGATCTTTTATCTGTTCGTTCTGCAAACCCCTCTGATCCAGTGGTACTGTACTCCAACTTCACTCTTCAATTCGAGTTTCCTCTTTTATTTGTTTTAGTAAAATCGAGGATGCGTTCTACGACCACAAACTGAGACTGAACGGACAGAAACTCATCAAAAAGAGCAAAACTGTGAGTTACTTCTTTCACTTCTGCACATCTATCAGTCCATCCATCCATCCATCCATCTCTCTGCGTCTCTCTCTCTGTTCATCCTCCCTTCATTCCATTCATTCATCCACCTGCACCTCTCTGAATAACTTTGAACAATCCTTTAAGCTCCGCGCACTTCACCACCACATTGAAACATGGCTTAAACGCTGGTTTTGTGAGATATAGAGGTTTCTCTGTGAAACATAAACCACAACAAGAGCATTAGAACACAACCTCTCTAAAAATAGTGAATACAGTTTGAAAGTAAAATGTTTATTCACATCCCAATTTAAATATTTTAAAGAGAATTATAGATTTATTAAAATTTCCTGTCTTCCTTCCTCTCATCACTGGAGTTCACTTTTGTTGAACTTCATACAGAGGGTGGATTTTTCACTTTTTATGAAGTATGCAAATGTACAGATTAATTGGGCAGAGCCTCATTTGCATAAACACATTTGCATGTATTCAAATTATGAATATAAAACTATGAATATAATAAAATGATTAAGAAAGTCTGTGTAAACTCACGAGGATTATTTGTGTATTCTCTTAATTTACAGTTTAGCATGGAAGTTATATTTGGCACAAAGTATTGGCACCATTTCCCAGTTCAGATCGATATGCGATGGTGATCAGTGGAAGTGTCAGGATTTGTTTATTAATTGTAGACACGGATATAAAGCTGCATAGACGATGAGGAAACGGCGCATCATTCAGGCCTCGTAAGAACAAAGCTGATGCGGGTGTTTCCTGGTGGTGATGGTTCTTTAATGTTTGGCTCCACCTGCAGGTGAACGAGGGAGACACACTGGACCTCATAATAGAAGAGGATAAAGAGAAGGACGCGATTACGCTGAAGAGAGTCGTCCTGAAGAAGATTGTGGGAGAAACGAAGGACGGCGAGAAAAAGAAAGTCGTGCTGAGAAGCTGGAAACATCTCCATCTCCCCAAACACGACGCCTTCAGAGAAGAAACCAGGAGTAAACAGTGAACTTCAGACGACGGAGGAAGCTTCGGTATCGTTCCTCGGCGCTGTGGGATCCGGTGGAGGTTCTGAACGGGATTATTTCTGGGTTAGAACAAGTCGAAGATTATCTTGTGTGCTTTAAAGTATTTATCATATATTAAAGCTTCACGTCATGTAGCTGAGGTTTTTGTCAGATTAAGTTTAGTTTTTATTAAACATAAAAGGTTTATAAAGTGATTTCATTTTATCACTAATCAAGTTTAAAATGTCCTCATCACTAACTGAGGAATTCTGTTCTTAGAGAAGTTTTTAAACCAGCACGAGGTCGAGTCGTCACACCACCTTCAGGTGCTGAACTTCAACTTAATCTGATGATCCACTTTCCAAATCTCAATTTCATTCATTTTGTGAACCGCTTAATCCTACTAGGGTTGTGGGGAGGGTGGAGCCCATATCAGCCGACTCTGGGCGAGGTACACCCTGAACAGCTCTCCAGTCCATCACAGGGCCAACACACACACCCATTCACACTCACACCTAGGGGTGGTTTGGAACATCCAATTAGCTTAATGCACATCGTTGGACTGTGGGAGGAAACGGGAATACCCGGAGGAAAGCAACGCAATCACAGAGAGAACCTGTAAACTCAACACTGAAACACCTTGCCGAGCCCAGGAATCGAACCCAGGACCTTCTTGCTGTGAGGTGGACATGACCACTACACCACTGCGCTCCCTGTGGAAACTTTTTTCTGTATAATTTATAGACCTGAGTAATAAATCATTTTTACTAATTTGCATTTTGGGGGGAAATATATTTAGAAATAAGTAAATGTTTCTTTAATATTCCTACCTTAGTACAGTATTGTTACATCATGAAACATTAGAGCCAATCAGCTCCAATATGCAAATTCCACATACAATGTAGTCCAACCCTGCACCACCAGGTAAAGAGGGCGTGGCATGATTTTATTTTATTTTTTTGGGGGGGGTGGGGGGGTGGGGGGGCATTTGTAACTTGCTACTTCACCACAAAGCATCATGGGATGCTTCATCCAGTCTCTTCTGTGAGAGCGACTTCACAGCCACATCTAAAACTTTAAATGAATGCTAGTTACGCATGAATTAGTCCGTTAGCTAGCAAGTAATTTGCAACAATAAAGGTAAATTTCCACAGTGGGGTTTCTATTGTTCTAACTCCTTTGATGTTTATGAATATCACAAGAAATAGACCTAAGAACTACAAACCAGTCCAGATCGGTTTCTGATGAATCGTGAGCTTTTATTTAAAAATATTTCTTGTTTGTATATGTCAGTATCCACTGCAGCTAGGACATCCGGTTAGAAAAAGCCCAGCGCTGCAACATTAGAATGAATTAAAAACAAAATATATAAATCTCTATCTCTGCCATTACTAAAGTGACATGGAACTAAAGACCAGGTTTGTTCTTTAGTTTCTACTTCTGTTTTTAGCTAGCATACGGCTACGATAGCTTATCTATTAAAAGTTAGAAGTACAACAGCTTGGCGTATTAATATTAGTATTAATCTGTCAATAGTGTCATCAATTAGTGTCCCTGTGGTTGCTGTAGCTACATCTTACAAACAAGGTCCTACGTACGAGGACCTTGAGAAGGATCATGTGGATTACAGCCGGCGCTTACGGTGCAAAAAGTTACAGTTCTGTTCCAGCAGGTCGGCGGCGTTAGGAGCACGACACAGTGCTGTTCGATCTCTTGGCCTTTTTCAAGATGTCACATTTCTTGCGATTCGGTCGCCTGCAGCGCTCGTCGATGCTGGGAACACATTCGTAGTGCCACACTTCCTCCATTTTATCCGCGGGATACACGGCCTCGACGTAATGGCGGATGAGTCGGAGTCGCACGGGGTCGAGTTGCTTCTTGTTGCAGGCGCCTGAATGGTTGTACTGAAGCCTCAGGTTCTCGTGGGTGAAGAGTTCAGGAAACAGACGGACGAGAAGACGGGCTGCAAAATTCCCGACCGAGAGGCTCTGCTGAACAATCTCTCTAACTTCAGAGTCCGTGAGCAAGTACGACGAAGGCACTGGGAAGTCTGGAGGCAAAACTCTGAGGTCCTCCAGAGGAATCTTACAAAAGTCTTTGCTACTTTTTTCAGGTGGCAGCGAGGGCACTTCGAAGTCCTCTTTCGGATCCGAGGCGATTTGGCAAGCAGTTACAAAGTCTCCGAGCTCGGGATCATGATCCAAGGAATAGGATTTCCGCTGATGCTGGTACGAGCGACGCTGCTCCGTATCCCTACGCCTGCACCTTTCATCAAGCTTCCCTACAAACTCGAGTGTCCAAACCCGATCATTTTTGGCTTGAGGGTAGAGCAGCTGGACGTAATGGCGGATGAGATTGATCCGAACGGGATCCAGCTGCTTTTTCCCGAGTGAGCCGCTGCAGTTGTAGTGCTTGCGAGTGTTTTCTTGTGTGAAGAGTTCGGGGAACATGAGAACCAAAAGACGGGAGGCGAAGTTTCCGATGGACAAGCTGCTGTTGTAGATGCTCCTCAACTGCTCCTTCGTGAGTAGGTACTCTTGCGCAACTTCAAAATCTGGATGAGGGATGTCAATTTTGTTGAAATCAACAAGCTCGAGCAACAACCTCTTCGACCGCCGATGACACCTTTCATAGTCTGAAAAATCACTGATCTTTACGACTGAGACGTCGTCTGGGAGAGAAATGGGGTTGTAGAGCTCCTCGAGGTGATTTTCCTGATCACCACTATTGGCAGAAATGTTCTCAAGCGCTTCCTCCATTCGCTGCACGCATACCTGCAGCCATGAGTCTTGCGACATTTCGGGAAAATTTGCCTCCATGTATTTACGGATAATCTCCAGTCTGTCGGAACCGACCATCAGCTCTCCGACAGTCCTGTGACCCTCAGGAAGTCTCCCTTCCTCAAACACTTCAGGAAAGAGTCTGTTCAAAAGGAACACCACAAATTCCTCGGCTGACGTGATGTCATCAGGATTCTCTCCACTTTCCTGGGAATCAAACACGAGGTCCGATTTGACCTGGGCAAACGGACTATTGTTGATGGCGGAGTTCTCTCCAGAATCCAGCGACATTCTCTCGTCTTGTCCGTCTTCACTGATGAAGTGGCCGCCATGGTGTTGGTCCGTGTCAAACCCAGTCGACTTCCCACAAACCTGTCCACTCTCCATATCCTTCTGAGCCCAGAAATGGTTAAAAAAGTCATTGATATGCGGCAGGCACTCGTTTTGCCAACTGTTTCCGTTCTTGACCAGCGGGAAGCAGGACTCCACATAGTTACGTACGAGTTGAAGGTGCAGCGAGTCCAGAGCAGGTTTGCTGGCGATGCCGCAAGCTCGGCAACCGTGGGCGCATTCTTTAACCGTAAAAAGCTGCGGGAATAGCTGGACCAGCAACCTGCACCCCAGTTCACCAGGTGTCGAGGTCTGATCCATCAAGTGACCCAGTTCCTCTCTGGTCAACTGGTATTCGGGTGGAGGCTGGAATTCTACAGCCATCTCTGAAGGCTTGATCTGCTTTTTGATGCGCGTCACTTCCAAGGAAAGAAGGTCCACCTTGCTGTGCAGCTGAGACATGCTGGAGTTCAAACTGTTGAGAATGAAGAACATCTTTTCGAAAAGCGGATAGAGATGAGGGTCCGAAGATACCAGAGACGTTGAGGATCGAGAAGATGCCGCCGTGTCAAACCTTACATGAATCGGGTTGTCCAAATTTGGGAAAAGCAGCCCATTCCGGCTAACCCGGACCCCAGCCTCGTGCTGATCGGTGCTGGATGTGGCCTTTTTCTCTGTGATACGATGGGAAATTCCATATAAAGGCTTCCTGTATGATGATATGGTTCTATTCTGGGGGGAACTTTGTATTTCTTCTGAGCCATCATCTTGGAAAAGTTCACCAACCTATTAAAAGGAAACAAACAGGTTGCTCCAAGGTCATTTTAATGGCTTTTAATAATTGATGTTTGAAGATCTTTTGCGAATGCAAAGTTACCTTGGCCTTCTTTCTGGCAGTCGGCTGGTTCTGCTCGGTAAAAAGGCTGTCGAAGCTGTCTGACGTGGATCTTTTAGCGATCCTCTGCGCCAAGCACTCCAAAGACTCGTCTTTCAAATTCTGTTTCGTCTCGACTTCTGAAATGTCTTCTGTCTCCTTCTCAGTTTTAACCTCTGACAGAAATAAACGTATCCCGTTACAACTTCCACTAGACTCTGTACATGACTGTTCACTGGAGAATATTTCAACCAAAACGCCCCTCAACAGCATCTTAATCAGGATACGACGGACGTGTGCTGGTTCCACAGAATGTTCAATATGACTGCTGAGATACGGAAGTTCCGCCTGTCCCGTAAAAGGAGGTGGGGTCTTTATGTTTTAGGGAGGGGTGTCGAACTCATTTCCACTGAGGGATACGTCACTAAAGTTTTAGGTCTAGGTGATAGAGGGCCGAATAGTCAGGAAACATCTATTTAAAAGGGGCAACCATGAAATCTGCAAGGCAGACTAGTTTCAGCATGTGTCCACTTTTCCTTTATTCACTTTCCTGACAATGCTTGGAAGTGACAAGCTAGCTTGCAATCTTTCATGAATGAATAGCTATTTACTTGAAACAGGTTGCTGCCACCTAGTGGTAGGATGATGCATTGCATTTCATAGTAATGGTTGATGCGAAGAATGTATGATAATCATACCCTTTGATCGCTCTCACTATAGTTTACAGCAACCATCGCAAACCGAGACCTTTATTTGGTGTAAGTGGAGCCAAACACTGCTGTTTATTGTATGACTGGAAGTAACTACATTGTGGGTGTTGAGGGGAAATCATGATGCTTTCATTTTTCAGCTTCAGTCAGGAACACACTTTAATTCCAAAACTAAACTAAAACGTAAAGATTTATCACCTTTATCATGCGAGTGTGTGTCCGATTTAGCACCATGATCTGATGAGCTCATTTCCTGGGAGAAAAAAACACATTAATAACAGGATTTGAATATAATCAACATTTTCATTCATAAAACATGACATGCACATTTACCGAAAACCATCAGAAAGCGTTCTGGGTCGCATGCAAATCAGAAATGAGTTGTTAAATGAGCTGATTTGCATATCCCCCTCCTGTCACAGCACTTTTCTTTCGGAATCTTTGTGAATGAGGTGGTTGTAGGTTCTAGTGACTGCTTCTCACACACCTGGTGGAGTGTTTACAGGAAGTGCACTAGTTAGAGACACACCAGCCAATCAAGACGCAGGGAATGTCGGAATACAGGTGCTGAAAGCAGAACTAGAAACTCCACCCGTTTACTTGGCTAGAATCCCACGAGCTCCACCAGAAAAGCGGAAGCGGGTCGGTGACCGCCCTCCTGACACTCTCTCACTCTCAGTCCTTCAGTGTGTTTTCTTCAGCGGTGAAGACCCGGAAGTCGACCTGCGCGTGTTTCTGCGTGACGTGTGCATTAACGTGTTGCCAGATTGAAAGAAACTCCGCGTGTTTGGGGGACGCGGGTCGATTTAAGATCAGAGTCCTGCGGGATGCGCGTGAAACGGCTCCAGATCCGAGCCGAGTTTAAACCTGAATGTCGAGATTAAACCGTGGGGGGACGAGGGGGGGAGGAAGGGGGAGGGGAGGGGGGACCCGAACAAACAACGGGCGAGTTTCTCCTCTCCGTCACGTGATTGAATAAAAACTAACGGGAGAAACTCACCCCGGTCTGCGCGTCTCGCGGCTCCACGGCACGTGCGCTTCCTCACGCGTCCGTGCGCGCGTCCGTGCGTCTGATCCACGCCCGAGTCCGGTCTCTCCGTGTCTCCGGATCCCGTGGTCGCGCGTGACGTGACGGTTATGTCGGCGCTGTGTCATTTCCGCAGCTGCACGCGCGCACTGTGGACTGTGGGAAAAGTGGGCTATGGCTCGGTCCCGAATCCCCTCCTACTGGACACGGAGTGCACTTGATAGGGGGCGCGCTGAGCACTCTCCGTGGGTGCGCGCAGGAGTGCACAGCGCGCGCGTTTTCACCCGGGAGAGGAGTAAATCTTAAAAATATCCACAACCTTCAAAATATTACAATCAAATATCATTTTAAACAAAAAGAATAAACAACATTTAAATACATACAGTCAAGATATATAAATAAAACAAGTTACAAAAGAATTATAATGATAATAACAATAATAACAACAATATGAATAATAGTAATAATAATAATAATAATGATAATAATATTAATAATTATAATAAGAACAATAATAGTAATAATAATAATAGTAGTAATAATAATAATAATGATGATAATAATAATGATAACAGTAATTATAATAATAATAGTAATAGTGATGACGATGATGATGATGAAAATTTAAAAAATACATTTTAATTATTAATATCATCATGAGGGGCAGGGGGTTCAGACCCCACTATCACCAGGTTGTCACTGCTGTCCCCCCAGTGCAGCTAACTGGGTTATCAATGGCTGTCCATGTCTCTCACTGTCTGTGGTGTCAAGAGTAGCTGCATTGCCGTCTGCGTGTTTCTGCCCTGCAATGGCCTGGCGAGCTGTTCAGGGTGTACTCTGCCCTCGCCCGGAGTCGGCTGAGCTGGGCTCCAGCCTCCCCGCGACCCTAATTAGGATTAAGCGCTTCAGAAAATGAACGATGAATGATGAATATTAAAATGAAGAAGTTGTTGAGAATCAGTTGCGTAATCTTATATGAGCCATTACAGGTGACTTCATTTCTGACATTTAGCCTTTTATCTTATTAACTAAATAGTTTTATTGATTGGTTGCTTGTTTAAATAATTAATATTCATTTTTTGTTTCGACCAATATAAAAATATATATGTCAACTTTTTCCAGAAACCAGTAGAATTAACAGGACAAGATCTTAATTTAGCACAAAAGCTCTCAGGCTAATAATAAGAGAGTCAGTAGGAGTCGCTCAGTCAATGACTCAGTGAATCAGTCATTCCGAGATTCAGTGAGCGAGTCAGATTCAGAGTCAGAAGTCATTGATTCAGTAAATGAGAAAGACTCAGTGAATCAGAATCAGTGGTTTCTGCTCAGTGTACCGGAATGATGGTCATTAATAGCATCACATTTGCATAATTAAATGGCACAGAAGAGTTCTCTTTGGTTCTCTGAAACGCTTGCAATAAAAACATCATCATCATCATCTCCTTCATCTCAATCTCTCCGTCCACGGTCAGCGGCTCTGAAGATCATCACTGACATGCCATCACCTGCATTAGTCCATCAGCAGGCCGACAGACATCATTATTCAGCTAATGGAGCCTGAGACACTACTGTGTGTTTATGAATGAGTGTGTGTGTGTGTGTGTGTGTGTGTGTGTGTGTGTGATATCAATCATACAGTGCGGTTTAAAGCTGCTGAAACACGGTACTGATCATCAGACGCACCTCGTTAACAAGCTGTTAAAAAGAAGCAAGAGTGCAAAAGGAAGAATTATATTATTATATTAAACATAATATACAATTATATCATTTTTATTCTTTAGGTATTTGAAAAACTTTCATGTATTTTATAACAAATAACTGGGAAAAGCAAATAATTTATTAGCAATTAAGCAAATAAATAAAACACTAATAGATGCAAACCAACCGAAACACATTATATAAACACTGCAAGAGTCCTTATTCTGTTTTTCTGTTATTGACTGTTTATTATATAATAATGATCATATGAATGATATTTCGATTTTTCACTTGCTTTAAAGAAAGAAAGAAAGGAATGTTGATCCTGAGTTTGAATCAGTAGAATAGTGACGTGTTCGCTCTTTTTTATGGATTATTGATTAGATAAAAGTGACGCCGCTCGCGCAGAGAGATGTAATGATACAATGTCGAGACGAGGTGGTGCTGTTGCCACACACACACACACACACACAGAGACAGACACACACAGACAGACACACAGACAGACAGACGCACAGAGAGACAGACAGACAGACACACAGACACACACACACACACACAGAGACAGACACAGACACACAGACAGACACACAGACAGACAGACGCACGGAGAGACAGACACACACACACACAGAGAGACAGACACACACACACACACACACAGAGAGACAGACACACACAGAGACAGACACACACAGACAGACACACACAGACAGACACACACAGACAGACACACAGACAGACACACACACACACAGACAGACACACACACAGACACACACACAGAGACAGACACAGAGACAGACACACACACACACAGAGACAGACACACACACACACAGAGACAGACACACACACACAGACAGACAGACACACACACACAGACAGACACACACACAGACAGACACACACACACACACACACACACAGAGACAGACACACACAAACACACACACTGGTGTGTCAGACTGCATGAATCTCCAAACCGCAAAAATCTCTAACTCCATGAGCAAAAACACAGACGAGCTCACATTACACACACACACACACACACACACACACACACACACACAGTATATTCTGAAGGGGGAAAATCCAAAAATAAATTCAAACGATTAAGAGATGAAACTATCCACAATAATCCATAAAGTCCACGCTGCAATACTCGTCCCTGATTGGCTGGCTGCTCTGTGTGATTATTAAATCAGATGAAAACGATAAGGTATGAACCGGTCACGAGGTTTTGACCCTCACGCTGTGAGCGTGTAACCATGGCAACGTTTATAAGATTTTACACCAGGAGTCTAAAGATGTGTCACTGCATGTGTCACCACTACAGAAATAAAGTGTAAGACAGAGAAAGAAAGAAAAGAAAGAAAGGGAGGAAAGAAAAAAGAAAGGGGAAGAAAGCATGAAATTAAATGAGATAAAAAAAGGAAGGATGAAAGGAAAAAAGGGAGAAAGAAAAAAGAGAAAAAGAAGGAAAAGTACACAAGAGACTAAATAAGCCCCGCTTCACACCCTGAGCGTCCCAGTGTGGTCGCCGCGGAAACCGCAGGCCGCCCAGCCTGGCGCCGAGTGGATCGATACCACAGTGCTTCCTGCCCATCTGCACACACACACACACACACACACCTCTCATTAGTTATTAATTTCAGTGCTACACACACACACACACACAGAGGAACTCCCACTCACAACACTCAAATTCTTTTCCATACAAACACACACACACTACAGGTGTATAACACTGTTGAAAAATGAAGAACCAAGAGACATTATTTGGGGTCACATTTTATTACCATGGCAACCAAAATTACACAAACAGTACGTGTGACGGGAGTTTTGTCGGCTCATTCCTGTAAACCGAACAGATGCCACACCGTTGCTAACACTAACGCAACATATTGTGCAAGCAGGTCCTTGAGTGATGAACACACACCACCAGCAGCGTTGTCTGTTGTTGTTGCCGTTATGGTGACGTCTCTGTGCCTTCAGAAGGAAAACATAAAATCCTCGTCAAAAGCGCCGCTTACACAAGCCTCAGCCAGTTCGGTCATAATGGAGTCGATGGAAAGAAAATGTTCGTTGCGTGTCGATTCCAGATGTCGGGACCTGCTGACGTGATGAGGAGGGCGGAGCTCAGACTCGGGATCGACCTCATGTGGTTCAATTAGAAACGTGTAACGGCGTTGGCGATGTTCTCAAGAGCTGAGCGAGCCGCAGACGGAGGGAAACGCCGGATCGCCGCTAGCGCCGTGTTTCCGTGCTGAGCGCAGAGATCTACAGCCTGCTTAACTCCACCCCCAGATCTAATCCCCGCCCACAGCTGGAGAAAATACAGGGATAAGGCATTAAAACACAAACCCACACTAAGTAGACAGTGCTGCTAGTTTACATCACACCTGTCCAGCTGTGGCATGATTGGTTGGTAAGGATACCTGCACCAGTCTGGCCTGAATTTATCTTTGTCTGATCTGATCTAGTCTGGTCATATCTCGTTATCAATCTTCTGTCTTCTATCTGTCTGGCCTGTCTCATCATGTCACTCAGTCTCCATCTGTTGTTGTCTGTCTGGTCTTGTCTTCTCTGATCTGTCTGGCCATGTCTCACTGTTCTTGTCTGTCTGTTACAGTCTGTCTGATCTGGCCTGTCTTGTCTGTATGGTCTGTCTATGCCTGATCTGTCTGACCGTGTCTTGCTGTTCTTGTCTGTCTGTTACAGTCTGTCTGATCTGGCCTGTCTTGTCTTGTCTTGTCTGTCTGGTCATGTCTTGTCGGATCTGTCGGGTCTTGACTCACTGCTCTCGTCCTTTGTAATCTGTCTGGTCTTGTCTTGTCTGTCTAATCTTTCTGACCATGTCTCACTGTTCTTGTCTGTCTGGTCTTGTCTGGTTTGTCTCACTACTGTCTTGTCCAATCTGTCTAGTTTTGTCGCTGTCTCTGTCTGATCATATCATGCTGGCCTTGATTGCCATGTTGTGATTGTCTATTTTCGTCTTGTTTGCACCTGTCTGATCTCGTCTGTGTCTGGTCTTGCTTGTGTCTGCTGGCCTACTCTGATTAATCTTAACTGTATCTGCATTGTCTTGTCTCTCCAGCCTGTCTTTTTCAAGACTGTCTGAGTGTTCTTGTCTGTCACTGTTCTGTCTGGCTCATCATGCGCAGGTGCTTTTGTCTAGATTTCTTTATCTCGTCTCTCTGGTCTTGTCGTGTTAATCTTGTCAGTTTGTCTGATCATCAGGTCTGGCTGATCTTATCTGATCTTGTCTTGTTTTCTGGCCAGTGGGTCTGATGTCTGATCTGGCTGGTCTGATCCAAATCGGTGTTTGTTTTGTATGTCTGTCCATCCTGGTCTGGATATTCAGCTAATAGTCTGTCCTGTCATTGAGTATACACACACACACACACACACACACACACACACACACACACACACACACACACACACACACACACACACACA
>JAOUQZ010000039.1:817891-822891 GCA_028564935.1 Neosilurus hyrtlii
CCATATTTACAGCTCAAATAAAAAATAAATACACAACAAGATTTACACAGTACAAAGACTAATCATAGGCGAAGAGGAACCAGAAAAACACAACAGGTCACATGACATGAGGGGGAAGCAAGAGAGTGCCAAGACCAAAACAAAGGCATGCGATAAAACATAAATAAAGGCACGTGGCGATCGTTGCTATGGGAAAGGTGATAGGATGAATATGTAAGGAGTGAATTTTCAATAAGGATTCATCCTCACATAAACATTAAACCTTTTTGTAGTTTTTATTTAACCTGTGATGTTAAATAACATGGGGTGGGATGTCAGTTAATATGCTTATATAATAAATAATCTTCCTAACGTACATGTACTTTGATTTGGAGTTTGCTGTATGTTTTTCTGATTAGCCGCATGCTAACAATAATAACCTGCTAATATTCATCTGCTTCATAAGGGTATTAATACCTGGCTAATCAACGCTTTGGTGTTTATAATATTTGTTATTAAAGCAACACAGAGCTCTCTGCAGTACGAGCCTCACACCTGACACTGGTGTGAATATTATGATCCCTTAAACTAAACTAGAAAAACAAGTTTTATACATTTTAATTTATAACACTAATATATGATTATTGATAAGGGGCTTTCGTATACACTCCTGCGACAGATTATAAATATCGTATTCAGTGCTTATGCATGTGTTATAAAGGCATCCTTGACTGGAACTGATACACAGGAGCCACACCTCCTTCATGTTGACTGACAGGGCCAAAGTCACACCTCTTTTACCAGGACTGATAGACACTGAGGCCACACCTCTTTCACAAGGACCAACAGGTAAAGGTCACACCTTCTTTATGAGAAAAAAACAGGTAGCGAGGCCACACCTACTTTACTAGAAGAACACACAGGACGCAGATCTCTCTCGGGACTGACAGGAACAGCAGCCACACCTCCTTGACTTGAACTGACAGAGTGGAATTAGACCACACCTTCCACACTAAGACCGACCTCACAGACCCCATTCCTCCTCTGAGACTGACACCACAGAGACTACATCCCCTTCACTAAAACGAACACCACATTGGCCACGCCTTCTTTACTAAAACTGACACCATATAGGCCACACGTCCTTCACTGAAACCATGACAGCCATGCCTCCTTTAATGTCATGTTAGTGTATTATTGAAGAGATTATTTGTGTTATTAATATGTTATTACACCTTTATACAGTGACTGGTTCTCTGTGGTGCTTAGAGACCTGAGTGATGTTTTTCTCTTCACTTAATGACATTGTGATGGAGATCAGCCACATTCAAGGCATTTTGGGTAAAGTTAACTCTTATATTCACAGGTGGTTTAGTTTAAGCTTAGCAGTACAGATGAGTGACCACCGAAGTGTGTGTAAAGTGACACTGAGGTAAAGCAGGGCATAGAGAAATCACTTCCGAAACACATTAAAGAAAAAAGCCTTGGTGTGCCACAGAGGAAAACCTGTCTGGCTTTGATTTACTGATCAACACATTACGAAATAACAGTTTACCACATTAACAGTAAACATAACCTCAGGATCCTCTGGATCAGTGCATACCACACAGCTGCGTTTTTATTTATGGCCAAGCTATGTGAGATGACTTCTGGATTCTGATTTGTCAGAAGATGTTGAGTAATTTCCTGTAACAGCATTTCCTGATTTGGCTCATTGTTACTGTTATGGTTTCATATTTCATAGCTATAGTAACAGCTCAACACAAACAGATTTTTAACATAGAGGGAAGGAGTCTCCAGTGTCAGTGCTTTGTACCAATCAGAGTTATAACTGTAACCTGAAGATTAGCACCTTCAGGACAGGTGAGATTACGCTTTGCTTCATTAGCATTAGCATTAGCGATATGGGGAAAATTCAGTTGACTGAAAACTAGGACTGTGGAAGAAGTTCATCAGGTGCTGTGTTGTTGCATTGTGGGATATGGAGTGTAACCCTTGAACTTGTGCACACACTCCGGTCATGCAGTGAATTTGTGTCATTTGTGTGTGTGTGTGTGTGTGTGTGTGTGTGTGTGTGTGTGCGCGCACATGCTTTGGCAATCAGTGCTGTGCTTGTCTCTGTTCCCTTCCTTAGCCTCAGCGTGAACCTGAGAGCCGAGAGTTTGACTTTCTCTCTTTCATGTATCCAATTTCTGCACACAAACACACACACACACACACAAACACACACACACACACAGAGACACAGCAACTTTTACCAGTTCCCTCACAGAGAAGAAGAGCACAGTGCTTCCTTCATCTCCGTCTGCTTTCATGTGCTTTTGTAAAATAAGCTCATGGAGAGGGGGATAAGAGGGAGGAAAGAAATAGAGAGGGAGAAAGGAATGTATATAGCAATAGACAGCCTAAGCTGTAAAAACTGAAACCCGAGACTCCGGGAGGGATCAGATATCAAGAGAGAGAAGTTGGGAAAAAAAAGCAGAGCAAGAAAGAGGGAGAAGGAGAGATAGAATGTGAGAGAAGGGGGAAAAGAGAAGCAAAGAGAGAGGATTGGAGAACCAGAAGCAAGACTTTCAAAGAGGATAGAAAGAGAGAGAGAGAAAGAGAGAGAGACTGATACATGAAGGAAGGAAGCAAAAAGGAGAGTGAGGGAAAGGAGGAAGGATGGAAAGAGTTTTGTGAGAGAAGGAGGGATGGAGAGAATGCAGGTGAGAAATGAGAGTGCAGAAGAAGTGTAGAAAGAAAGTAAAGTTTTATGGAAGAGAGGAGAGATGAATTTGAGATTCAGAAGGAGAGAAGGATGGAGAGAGAGAGAGAGAGAGAGAGGGAAAGGATTAATGGAGACAGGGATGGATAGGAAAAAGGATAGATAGATAGATAGATAGATAGATAGATAGATAGATAGATAGATAGATAGATACATAGATAAATTGATTGAATGAGTGGTGGGGAAAGCTTTATTATAAGGGAATTATAAAGGACAGAGAAAGAGTGGAGAGGCAGAGGGAAGGATGGAGAGCTATTCCGTTCCATCATAAAAAGGAGTGTAGAAGAAAAAGTTTCTGAGTAGAAAATATAGAAGTAAAGACTCACAGATACAGAGATTCAGTATGCAGAATGAAAGTGAGACAGAGTGATAGAAAGAAGCGAGGGAAGAGTGTGGGCTGGGAGGGAAACTTGGCGAAGCTGGGAGGGAATTTTATCGTGGTGTACAGTGACCTACTCCAGTTACTGCCCACACCGAGTCCTGTTCCTCATCTCCTTACACACAGATGGAGAGAAAGGGAGCGAGCGAGTGAGAGAGATCAGCAGCCAGTTTGTCTCATCCGAGGCTTTGTCAGAATTTACAGCGTCGTCTCAGAGAGCGTAATTAGAGAGATAAATTAAATCCCTTGCTCTGTTACGAGTGTCTGTCTTCCACAGAAATCCCTCTCTCTTTCTTCCTCTCTCGCAGTCCCTCTCTCTCATTCCAGCTCTCCTCTTTCATGCGCTGCCATCAAGAGTATCGCATGATGTGCTCCTCCTGGAAAATAAAGACAGAAAGAGAGAACAAATGTTTGTTAGATATATTTATAGTTAGTATATACTCTACACAGGGAATGGTACAACCTGATTGGTTCACTGTCATGAGGCATTATCCACCTTTCAAACTCAGGATAATGTTGGAAACAATTCAAAATGTCAAAATACTTCATGAAAATCTGTTTTTAGTTTGTTTTGCTTATGTTCCAGGCGGCGCGGTGGTAGTGGTTAGCATGTCAGCCTCACAGCAGGAAGGTCCTGGGTTTGAGTCCTGGGCTTATTGAGGGCGTTTCTGTGTAGAGTTAGCAAGCATTCGCTGTGCTTTAGTGGGTTTCCTCCGGGTACTCCAGTCTCCTCCCACAGTCCAAATACATGCACAGTAGGCTAATTGGCCGTTTCAGATAGCCCCTAAGAGTGATTGTGAGTGTGAATGGGAATGGCTGTGTGTGTGTTGGCCCTGCCATAGTCTGGCGAGCTCTTCAGGGTGTACCCCGGCTTTAAGCTGAGATGGGCGCCAGCCTCCCTAATAGGATTAAGTGGATTGGCAGTTGAGTAAGAGAGTGAGTGAGTGCTTATGTTCCTGTGTAGTATACTAAAACAATTATTCACATCTGACTCATGGAATATTCAGCGATATCCACCTCGCTGGCAGTGAATAAATGTTATTTATATTTACTTTACAGTGCTGTTCTATTCTGGGTTGTGATTGGTCAGGAGAAGGTATTGAGAAATTTTCCCTAACAGAAGCCCTGCCTGTCACACAGCTGCAAATCACTAATGTATGTTAAGGCACTCGTTCTAATACACTTCCAGGACACCACAGGAAAAGGCTTGTTTTTGTGTAGATGTAAATGAAAAATGAAAAAAATCATTACTGTGGTAAAAGAGGAATGAAACACTTCAGGACGTGTGTCAAGATTCATGAGAGATGGAGTGAGACTGAAAGAGAGAGAGAGAGAGAGAGAGAGGAGATTAATCATAAAGGTTAAATTTGTCAAAATCATGATTGAATAAACTGATTATTTCTCTCTTTCTATTCAAACTCTCACCTCTCCTCTCCATCAGTCTCTCTCTCTTTCCTCTTTTATCCCTTACTTCTTTTCTTCTTTCTCTCCATTTTAGTACTTCACCTTCCCTTTCTCTCACCATGTCCTGTAATCTCACTCTTTTTCTCTTGGTAGAAACCTCTTTGTTTATACTGTATATGATGTAAATCTGTAGTATTTATTTAATTTAACTACATTTTTTAAATGATAAAAATAGTAAGGTGTTCACAAAAATCCTTTATCATGCTTGTTGTCATGGTTACCTTCATACTTTACTTAAATTATCACTGATTAACAAAAATTGCGGCACTCGTAGAACTTGCAGCTAGCGTTCAATGCTAAATGTAATGACAGCATTTTTTGCTTATTGTGAGCGTTTTATAAATAATTTTACAACAAATGTGAGAGAGATGTTAAGGTTCCATACAGGATAATGTAACTTCCTGCAATTGC
>JAOUQZ010000039.1:825391-827891 GCA_028564935.1 Neosilurus hyrtlii
ATTTGTTTATTTTTATTGGTGCAGAGTTTTGCGGAGAACACGATGAACGAGCTGCTCGGTTGGTACGGGTACGACAAAGTGGAGCTGCGCGACTCGGATGATATCGAGATCAGGAACTATCCGGAAGGGGAAATCCGCCAGCACATCTCTGTCCTGAAAGGTGAGAGCTGACTATAACGCGTGGAGTAAATCAGCTCCACCCACCTATCCGAGTCCAGTTGCCTTGTTCGAGTGGACCGTTTTGGAACATAGAAATCTGTCCTGTTGTTTCGTAACTGAAGGTTTTTTCTTGTACTTTTTCCCAGAAGGTCGAACAGGTTTCAAGTTTATTAGGTTTTGTTTACAAAAATAAAATTATGATTTTCAACTAAAAGTATAATATGCAGTAGAACATAATTTTAGGCTCCACATGATTTTTTGTGTGTGAATTATTTTAAATATATTTAATTATTACCAAAATATATTTTATATAGGCAGGATGACCCTTAACATCCCACCAGTCCACAACAGGCCCAACACACATATAACCATTCACACTCCAACTCACACCTAAGGGCAATCTGGAAGGGCCAATCAACCTCATGTGCACATCTTTGGGCTTTGGAAGAAAACCGGAGTATCTGAAAGAACTCAGATTCGAGCCTCGTGCTCGAACCCAGGACCTTCGTGCTGTGGGGTGGATGTGCCGACCGCTACACTACTGTGCCGCCTGCATTTTTATCAAACAAACAAACTTGGGGTCACAGTCAATCTCAAACAATAACTTCTGCTTCATGTGTGAATGTGTCTTAATACTAATTTTACTCATTTATTTAGTAGTGCATCACAATTCTTCATGAAACTGAATCATATTTTTAAATCACTGACTTTTCTTTTTATCTATTTGAGTTTATTATTAGACGGCATGCTGTTAGCATGAATTCTTTCTGTAGGTTTGAATTCTTTACTTCACTGAAGGAGTAAACTTTCTGACACTGAGCGTCTCGGCTGATTGATAACGGATAAACAGTCACTTTTACTGAAACCCTGTCTTCATTTGCATTTAAAAGAAATCCAATGAGCATCGTACATCATTAACGAGCCTCATGAATCATTTTAAAGTGACGAGTAATGAGCTGAGAAGACCAGAATGTTCCAGCTCTTCTTTCCACCCCCACCTGCTAGCAGGACATCAGTTAGCAAAAATTACAGTCACGTTGACCCTGCAATAATTTCCCATTGTCATCGAAACTCTGAGATACTGACTCGAACTTGAGCACAAACTTTCTGTGAGGACGCTAATCTCCTCCCTCCTCCATTTTCACATGAAGAGCCGATTTAAAGAGTGCAGTGTTGTGACACTATTAGCGACGACTCGCTAATGCTAAACGCCTGCCCCGGGACCGTCCTCATAATTACATTCTGCTGTCGTCCAGATTAGGACGCTGCACTATTGTTAGCGAATGAAGCTGCAAGACATGAGATTAGCGAAGACACAATCAGAGCTAATTAGCTCGTTTATTTAGACGTAATCCCTGTCAGCTAGCGTTCACAGTAAGCATGACAAATGAGTTTCTGGAAATCTGCTGTGATGCGTTTTTGGGTCTTTTTGGGTTTCGTTGTGGCACAGGTGTGAAGTGTGTGTATATCACCAGTGCTCTTGACCCTCTTTCTCTCTCTCTTTTTTTAGAGAATTCTCTGTCGAAAGCAGTTATGCCCGAGGGCAGCTTGTCTCCTCCTCATGCCAACAGCTCCTCTTCAACTCCTACATCACGCAACGGCGTCGCCACGGAGACGCCTGCTCACCCTGCCTCCACCTCCTCGACGACAGTTGCCAAGGAGCAAGGGGGCATGCCAATCATAGTTCCCCTGATTCCACCCCCACTCATCAAACCACCAGCAGGTGAAAATCACACACACACACACACACACACACACACACACACACACACACACACACACAATGTCGCTACATAGAACTATGACATCATTGCACAGCAGTATATAAATTGATAGCAGTATGACATCACTAAACAGCTAAATCACAGCAGAGCTCTGTTACCAGGTTGTGCATACAATTTTGTACACTAGTACCAGTTTGGTCCGTGGCCATGAAGAAGCAGGAGTACACATCTGGAAATTTAACCTTTCCTAAAAACACACCTCAAGTGACTCAGTGCACTAATTTTATCCCCCTCCTCTTTCCCCCTCAGTACAGCTCACGGCTGCAGGTAATGAGTCCAGTTTTAAAGTGTGAGTCGTGCGTGTTTATTCAGATTAACATTATTAACACATTTAATTAAAATTCAAATCAAATAATGGCTCACTAAATTACACTCAAGTGGATTCAATTAAATTAGTGTGTGTGAGTGTGTGTGGTCACATTGTGGCTTTTTTGAGTGTCTATATTTAGTGTAATTTTGTGTGCATTCGTGTGTGTGTGTGTGTGTGTGTCTAAGCATGCACTTAAATAGTTATCTGTTTGGTGAATGTGTGTGTGTGTGTGCATGTGTGTGTGTCT
>JAOUQZ010000039.1:845823-856923 GCA_028564935.1 Neosilurus hyrtlii
TATCGATATATATATATATGAGAGAGAGAGAGCGGTTCCCCACAACAGGAAAATGGACATTTGGTGTTCATCTGAAACAGATGACCACTAACATAGGATAATGTACAAATTTATGTCCAAAATTGTCATGTCTGTTAGCCTGGAGTGGTTATTTGTAAACATACACACACATACATACATCCTACTCTTGAATTATTAATTCAGTGAGTTTAAAGCATTTCCTGAAGCTCTGCTAATCTTACTGAACTAAAATGTTTAAATGTTGTACGCTGTGTGTTTTGTTTTTTCCAGGTGTGTGACTGGTGCAAGCACATCCGCCATACTAAAGAGTATCTGGATTTTGGCTCGGGTGAGAGGCGACTCCAGTTCTGCAGCGCTAAATGTCTTAATCAGTATAAGATGGACATCTTTTATAAAGAAACCCAGGCGGCTCTGCCTGGTGGACTGTGTAACCCTGTTTATCCGGCCGGAGACGGAAAAACGGAAGGAAATGCCGGGGTACAACTTCTGACCCCTGAATCTTGGAACGCACCGTTGAGCGAACTAAGGCCTCGGAAGGCACCATCACCAGGAGCAGCAACATCCGGAGCTGGACACTCGGGGTCAGCATCTGCATCACCCTCTGATTCTAGTGCAGCAGGTTCAGCATCTTCATCGTCGTCATCTTCATTGAAAATCCCCACGCCAAGACCACATGAGAGTCCAACATTACCCCCGCCACCACCACCCCTGCCACCACCCCCTGCCCCTGGAATGCATCCTCCCATGGGTGTGGTGCCCAATGGAAGTCCCCCAATGATTATGACACCCCGTGGCCCTGTGCCGCTGCCGTTCTTTATGGAGCACCAGATGATGCAGCAAATGCGTCCTCCCTTCCTCCGCCCTCCTGGCCCAAACAGTCCCCTTCCCAATCCCATGATTCCAGGAATTGGGCCACCTCTTCCACCTCGAACTTTGGGTCCTCCATCCAGTCCCATGCACAGACCCCTTCTGTCACCCCATGTCCACCCCTCTTCTACCCCCACCTTGCCAGGTAATCCTTCTGGAATAATGCCCCCTCATCCAGGTACCCATATCCCTGGACTTCCCTTCCCTCCGGTTAACATCATGCCACCTGGACCCATACCAGTGCCACCTATGATGAACTTTGGCATGCCATCGCTGGCACCATTAGTACCCCCCCCAATGCTTTTGGTGCCGTATCCCGTAATTGTGCCATTACCAGTCCCGATTCCCATCCCTGTACCTATCCCAATCAGTCCAAAAGCATCAGGCGATCGCCCAGGGAATGACGGGATGCTTCCAGAAGTTTCTGGTGAGCATAGTGAGTCGCAGGACTTGTCCTTCTCTCCCACTTCATCCAGAGGTGAAGGAGGAGCTCATAAGCAAAATTCCTCCAGCTCAGATGTGCTTTCTTCAGGTATTTCTAGCCAGATGGAACAGCAGAGTATGAGCTTGATTAAAACAGAAAGCACTGTATGTTCCAGTTTATCACATCCAGGATCTCCTACAGAAGCACCAGCAAATGGAATAATTGACTTGACAACAAATCGGCGCTCACGGCAGCAGCTAGTAATCCAGAGAGCTGCGCCATGCGTTCAGGTGAAGCCCGAGCCTGAATTAACCACACCAACTGGGCCTTGTGTGTCAAAAGTCGGTGAATGTGAATTGATTGAGAGAGTTTCCTACAGCACGGGACCGTTAGAGGACACACAAAAAGACCAAGATACAGAGGATAAAAGCCCTCTGAACAACATCACACTGCCTTGTTCTGACCCTTCATTCTGTAATGCTTCGCCCCTCCTGTCTCAGCCAGTCACATGCAGCCTTTCTACACCCTTGGCCAGCATCTCTGTGACAAAATCAGAGCCAGGTACTGGTACGCCTTGTAATGTGATTGTCAATGGAAGCTGTAACTTGCAGCCACTAGAACCCACAGTCCGGACACCACCTCCAGAACAGCGCTCTGCTGTAGAAATGAACCGTAGGATAGCCACGATGCGTAATGAGCCAGCCGAGGGAGAGGACCTGAAGGAAAACAGCTGCTCAGCCATTGAGAGAACCTTATCCGAGCAGGCCGTAGCACCTGGGCGTGCCGGAGATGAAAAGTCTCAAGAGGGAGAGGATGCAGCATCTGGAGCAGATCATGCATATGCCTTGCCCCTCATGCCTAAACCGAGCTGTGTCATTCAGCCCGTGCCAAAACCAGCAGATAAGACGATGGCCATATTGCCATGCGGCTTGGAAGTTCCATTATCGGCGGCAGGAGCAGCAGATATGGAGCCTCCTTTGAAAAGGAGATGTTTGCGCATCCGCAATCAGAACAAGTGAAGAGTGAGAAAGCTTGCAGGTCAATCACTTACTAGTTTTTGGTTGATTAAATCTCAGGCTCACTTTTAACATGTGTGGAAAAAAGTAGAATTGTGTATCAATTGGCAAGGCAGTAAATATCAAATTTCTAATTCTGCCAGTGTGGTCATATTTCCTTTTGAATCTGGCTGTATATTTGATATAAAAGGGATTGCTGTATATAAACCATTCATTATATGAATTCTGGAATATGGTATAAATGAAATTTTATTTAATGAAACCTCTTTTTCTTATAGACACTTGCATTTCATCAAAGGGACAGGAGTGCATCAGATCCCTTCAGATCACCAACCACCATGTCAACGCCTGTCTTTACTCTCCTCCATAACCTTTTCTGCAAGCCCAATCATGGTTTACTTCCATAAATAATTGCACTTCCCATCAGTATCATCTCAGACTAAACCAAACCCTTGGGTTCCTTGGAGGGATGAAATTTTAACTGACATTAAAATTTCCTTTCCCTTCACTATATGGTAATACCCTATCCACACGGACATGTTTTCCTCTACAGGACAGGTGCAGCGCTGCAGTCCTATGGATTGTAATATACATAAGTTGTGACAGGGCCAAAACGTGGGTGATTATGCCAAAACAGCAACCACAAGAGGTCCACTGGACTGCCAATGAAACATGCAAAAGATGGACAGGACGAGTTCCTGAACAGGCCCATAAACGGGCTTTAAACATGGCCTTAAACATGAGGCCTGCCAGGCAGATGTGCCCACAGATGGCAGACAAGTATTTTTTTGTTTAGTTTCAGTGTTCAAACAAGTCTGGTTTTGTCTATATGAGGTGAAAGAAAAAGAGCTGGAGCTCTGAGTCACACTTGAGATGGATAGAGTGCCAAGACAGTAATGAAAAAAGGTCACTGTGGTCACATCCTTTAGTAACTTTTTCCTTTTTTTTTAACTTCTTTCTTTGGTGCCACCAGCAAAATGTTTCTTGCCCTTTTTGGCCAAAAGAATGGGTTGAAATGGCAGAAACGCTCCCTCTACTGGAACAGAATGAACATGGAAAGAAAAAAGAGGAATACATTGATGGTAATGAAGATTTGTATTTATAGACACTTTGCTGGATGACGGTCATAGTGGTGTTTATACCGGAAGGATGTGCAATGTAAACTCTCACTGAGGCAAGGATGACAGGGTAAAATCAACATGGCTTCGGTTTAACCAGGAGATCAGCAGTTCACCAATCTCTGTTTTACAAAAATGGACATGAAATACCCAGGATAGGCTGAAAAGTTCACAGGCTATAACCATGTTGTAATTTGACCAAATGTGGTTTATTCTTCAGCATAGTCTCCGCTACAGTCCACTCACTTCTTCCACTGGTGTTGCAGTGCTTGGATCCCCCTTGGTATAGAAGCTCTCATGTTTCATTGCTCTGGTATTACTCCTTCTTGATCAGCCTCTGAACTTTCCAACCCACCCTCATAAGATCTGCATAATGGTGCTCCAGGGTCCTAGAGTCCAGCATAGGGGCTATTTCTCTGCTCGAAATTGCCTTTGAAAGAATTAACAAGCTTTGCTAGACTTCAGTTCTTCAGCTGTTTCATACTGTATTCCACAATAGCTCGATAAATATGTCATCATCATGTGAATCCGTAGGTCTGTTGCTGAAATCTAATCATCAGGTCAGTCACACTAATCAACCCCAATCACTCACTCATTAGTTGAACCATTAGCATGATGGCCAAGTCGAGGTCTGGGTTTACTGAGGTACTGAGGTGTTTTCTCTTACAGTTTTGTAATTCAAAGCAGAAATGTGTTTTGTGGGTCATCATGTTTTGTCAAATTTCTGGATTAGACATGCTGTGGTTGGCAGAAACGACACAATCTGCATACAAACATGGATCATACAAAAAACAAACCCCAAACAAACAGAAAAGTTGAGGTTAAATATAAACAGCGTTTAGGCAAAAGTTCGCATTCCATTGGATTTGTCTAAAGGAAGTTTGAGGCAACCGTCAAAAGGCTGCATGCAATACCTTGAAGGGATCTGAGAGCAGTTAAATCATTTGCAGCCCCATCTATCATACATCATTACTGCAATGTTGCATTAAGGTCATAATCTGATTGTTTCCACAAAACGTTATCTAAACATTGTAATAATGTTAAATCAAAGTGTTTATTGAGAACATGTACATGACTTTTATGCACAGCATTCATTGCCAAAATGTTACACACTTCCAGGCCCAGAGTACAGCGCCACCTAGTGTGGGACAAGAACTGTGCACATCCGTACTGGGGTTTCCTTTAGGTGAATCATATAGCTACTGAACAGGAAATTACAGTACACATGAACACAATCCACAAAAAAATTTACACAAGTTACACAAATGAATCTTAGTATAACCTTAATCCTCTAATAACATTTTTAAGACTTTTCCTGAAAATCCTGTTCCTGTTTTAATATTTGAAGGGTTTTCACTTTTTTTTTTTTACCAGTACCAGTAACATTATCACAACTTTCATGCAACATTGTTAAAAAAAAAATTTATGTTTTAACATAAAAAAAAGTTACATTTAAACAAAAATCATGGTGACGAGTGTAACTCAAAGCCTGAAGTGTGTGTTCAGGTCAGGTGATGTTCAGATCATTCCAAGAACCTGAAGTACTTCATTCCATTTTATTCTCAGAGGTCCTTACAAAAGAAAAAAAAAACATGCCTGTCAAAAAAGGGCGGCATGAAACAAGGTGTGGACGTGCCGAGGTAATCGTTTTGGGGTGCCAGGAAAAGTCAAGGTTGTTCGGGGGTCTTGTCCAAGCCAGAGGCTGTGTTGTAACATCACACTATATCATCATCTCACTTTTACCCAAGAGCTCGTGTTCCTAAACTGGATCGGTATTTTCATTTCAGGTTTTTCCTCTCTCTCCCTTTTGTTTTCCTTCTCTCTCCCTTTTGTTTTCCTTCCCATTATTTTTATTTATCCGATTTTCTGTCCCTCCATACTCACTTGAAAGACCAAATAGTTTCTAAACTGCCAGGCTTTTTACAGTCTCCTGGACAGAAGACTTACTCATTAGTTTTTTCCTAACTGCTTAATCCTACTAGAAATCCAGGTGATGGCAGGGTACACCCTGAACCGCTCACCAGTCCATTGCAAGACAACACACACAGCCATTCACACTCACACCAAGGGCAATCTGGAACAGTCAATTAGCCTAATGTACATGTCTTTGGACTGTGGGAGGAAACCGGAGAACCCAGAGAAACCTGGAAATCACACACAGAAACACTCTCACCAAGCCCAGGATTCGAAACCAGGGACTTCCAACCACTACACCACCACACCACCTTCATTATGAATTCGATTTCTAAATTAGTTTTCCTTTGATGTCGTCGAAAGAGCACCAGCTGACACAGTTAACTCATTTAGTGTCCAAAATTTTATACAGAATTCACTAAAAAATTGTTGAACGCTTGACATACACACTGAAACACTCCAACACCTATCGGATAACGCTGAAAACTGAAATATCATTTATCATACTTTTCATCCGACCCTATCTGTGTGTGTGTATGTGTGTGTCTGAAGTGGTGACCTTGCTGTTGTAACCTGATTCATGCAGACTGGACAGATATAACTCTGAAACCGAACCCCGCTGTAGTGTCTGTGGTTTCATGCAGACAAGACAATGACACCAGCAGAAAAAACCTTGTGTGTGAGTGTGTGTGTGTTTTGTGGCAGCAAGCGCTGTCCTTGATATGCACGAACAGCAAGAAAATTAAAGGCTTCGAGGAATGATTTGCTGCACTGTGGACTACTGACAAATCCAAACAAACCAAAGCATGTTCCAGAAGAAACAGCGTCTGTTGTGTTATTGAAAGCCATGTATTGTCCTTTCTGTGGCGTCCTGCTAATAAATTATAGGGTATTCATTTGATTTTTTTGACCACCAGTAAGTATTTTAGTGTAGCAGCTTACAAGAAAGGTAGTGTGCGCATGTCCTACATGAATCTTTTGATGGACGTTAGCGTCATTGCAGTAGCGATCAAGTCTATAAAAGCTACATGCCCAAAAACCCGTCCAACTGAAACTTTATTTAGCCTTTTTATGTGAGCGACATCACTAAAATTAGTTTGTCGGTTTTATAATGCTATATGATGGAAATCAGCAGCTGCTCAATAGCTGTTACTGCTCGGCGATGTTTTGGTAGCCCAATGCATTAGCAAGTGCTAATTCTCTGACTAAACAGAATTCTGTCACAAATTTGAACGTGTACGTCACGTCTTTGTTTTTCATGCCTCAGAAAAATAAGGCACTTACTAGCATTCTGGTTTTATTTTTAGCTTGATCTTTGCATGGAAGTTCTGTCTTACAGCACTTATTAGAGAGCTACTTCGCCATGCTAACACCGCACCATTAATCCTGGGGTCCATTCTTCACATAGGGGTACGAAATTAGCTGGATCGAGTCATTGTTGTTTTGATGTGTTCCTGATTTGTTCTTTAAAAGCTGTTGCCGGATCTTTCTACCAAGATAACAAACTTGTCAGCAGAAACCTTTTAGCCTGGGTTTGTTTTTTTTTTTTTACAATTTATGTTCCCAAAAATGGAAAAATTATAAGATTATGAGGCAAAAACTTTACGTGTTGAATACCGATTCATGTGTTTAGAGATGAATTCTATCCTGAATAATTAAAGCCAGGCTCAATGGGAGCATCATTACTGAGTGTGAGAAGGAAATAGACCACCTTCATATTGTTTGAATATTTGTTCCCCCGGTTTTTATTCAGTACAGAATTTACGAAATCGGTAACACTTACAAAAACAAACAACAGTGGCCTGTTCCTGCCGCCTGTTCATGAATTGTAATTCAATGAATTGAAGAGTAATCTGAATTGAATTCTTTCAGTGTTTCGTGATTGTAACTTTGACAATTGAGAGGTCTGAAGTGCTGTTTTTAGACACCCGTGTTCTCCTATATGGAGAGAGAGATAAAATCTATACCCAGCATATTCTTCAGAAAATAGAGTCTTTTAAAATGTTACCAAAAATTCATCTTTAGGCATTACGTGTTTCTGCATTCCTCCTTTTTTCTACACAACAATTTCCAGGCAGTATCTCAAGAACGACGTTGCAAATCCTCATTTATCTTATTTTAAGATTTCACAGTGTTGGAGTCTAGCTGATGTGGCCGGCGTTTAATCCATGCCGTTTTGACGGACTGTACCATGTGAGTTTAAAACATGACACACACAGCCTATATTCTCTACGCATTGTGTGCTTGGCTTTGAAGCAGCAACACGTACCCTTTCAGTATTTGAACAATTTGTAAAATAGTGCACTTTACAGAAAAAACTATTATATTAAAGTTTCCCATTCACGAGTGACTATCCGATGTGATTTATTTTTCAATATCACTCCATCTTAGTAGAATATAAAGGTTTCCTGGTGAAACCACCCCAGCTCATGGGCTTAGTATCTCTTAGCCACCTGTTCTACATCTCGTTTTGGTTCTGAATCTGTTTACAATAACGATAAGACTGCGTGACTGAAGGAACGTTCTTGCTCGTGCGTGATACCTTGTAAGCACAATACTGATTGGTAGAAAGTGGAAAAGAGACCAAGTGGTAAGAAACAGAAGAAAGTCTACGATTTCGAGAGAAATGTAGATGGTGATGTTAATAATATGCAGGTGTGATTGGGCTGATTAACACTCATGTACAGGAGGAAACAAATGGTTTCAGAAAGACATTGTTGATTCCATTTTATTTCCAAGAGAACCTTTATTTAATATACCTGGAACTGAATAGGAAACTTTAATAACAACAATAATAATATTAATAATAATCTTTATTGAGATATTTGCTCAGTTGAACCAAGTTCACACAGAGGCCATGAAACTATGAGTATACAACCGACTGTCAGCCAAATCTTTTTTTTTTTAATAAATAAGACAAATCCTCAAGTCTTATTCACACTGTGGGTGCCAACAACAACTAACACACCAGGACAGTAAACTAGCACGAGTGGAACACTGGGGTTCAGTGAGAGAGCATGGTGATGTGCCACCTGTACATTATACATTATGAGTGAGGATAAATTTAATCCATAACGCTTTAATCGCATCAAGGAATGTGCCGATAATCAAATAAGTGATCTACTGCAATATTCAGTGTATATTTTAGTACCCTAAAGTGTCTGACTATATCTTCATTATTGTTTGTCTTATTTATTGAATTTAATTTATTTAAGCTTCTTTACAGGTGATTTACAGATGTTTTTGATTTTTTAAATTTACTTTATAAAAAATCTTTTAATACATACAAATATACTCTGCATACGTTATAAGAAGATAAACACTTACCGTTGGCACTTAATGTGAACTGAAAATCCAGCAGCAGTGATTGGTTACAACATTCAGCATGTTCCGTGTTTTATGAATGACTGATTTTATAAAGCAATGAATCATTTCTATTAGCAGTATTGTATAAAACATTAGCTTTAAATAAAATTAAATAGACACTCAAAGTTCGAGTTATCTCCTCCAGACACAAAGGGATTATTATAACTTAATTTCTTATTATAACTTAAAAATCATCATAGTTGATGATGTCATAGTTGATGATGCCCCCCCCCCCTGCCCCACATTGTGGAGCATGTTATAAAAGGAAAGCCTTTTTTTTAGGGATTTGGGAAATTTTTCAACATGATCCCATGTATGCATCACCTGCAAAATGTAATGGTTTGTTACTTGTACCACACCCTGCTGTAAAAAATCAATTCATCAAAATTTGTACATAAGTTTTTGGGTTCTCTTGCACACAAACTAACAAACCAATACAGGTGAAAAAATATTACGGCATGAGAGCCAAATGTAACATCAGTTCATGCCTGGTCATGATTCAGAGATCGTACTGGACTGCTGTGTGTGTGCATTTGTCTGTGAGAGAGATGTTCATGAGGTTGGGTGTGACTGCACTATGTTGATGAATCAGGTGTGGATTCTGTTTTATCCCGTATTTGTGGAGCACGATGTCACACAATCTATGTGTACAAGTTGCCTAAAAAAATCACCAACAGTCAGAATTATGCAATCGATTCTTACTGACTCCTACTGCACTCTTTAAGGCGGACAATTTAAAAAAACATGGAAAATTGCAATTTTTACTTTGTTTAAACTTTTCGCAGGTGAAAAAAGCTGCCTTAACTGTTGCTTCTGCACTCCAGCAGTCTGATGTTAAAAATCATCTACTTTGTAAAAAAAAACCAAAAAAAAAACACAACAACAAAAAAAGAATATGAAATAAAAATCATGCTCGTTTTAATGTATATAATTGCTTTTTTCTCTCTGTGACTCGTTTGTGATAGGTGATTCTCAAAGGAGTCGACTCCTCAGTAAATCTAATGAATTCATTTGCAAACGCAGAACTAAACACAAGGTTTTTTCTTATACAAACCAAAAACCAACCCGTTCTGTTCCAGGTTGTGGTTGACGTCCTAGCAGCTCCGGAGTGAATCAAATGAATCAGAACACAAAGTGAATCATATACCACTTTGATTCTTTGGATTCTTGCTCTCATGTTGACTCTGTCTCTAAATCCTACTTGCAGAACATTTTATAGTATTATTTATTAATGACAAGTGTTTGCTTTTGCAAATAAATTAATGAATAAATAAATAAAAAGAAGGAACGTGGCTCTTTGAACAGGGTAGCCTGAAGAGAGGCATTCAGTCCGCGTTAATTAGCTTCTTTTCTAAATAAAGAAAGGAAACAGCAGGAAGAATAATGATGACCTTTTTTCTCTGATGGTCTTTTTTATTCTGAAGTTGTTATAAAAAAAAAAAAACTTGTTGCCAAGTTTGCTTTTAAAAAAAACAACAACAAATGTATCTTTTTTGTCTTGTAACAGTATTTGTTTTGAACTGAATAAATAGACACAAAATGCATTTTCCCCATCATCCTCAGGAGTGGTCGCATGTTTTTCTTTGTTCTTTTTATTATTATTATTATTATTATTATTATTATTATTATTATCCTCACTTTCTTCAATAACACAGACTTAACCACTATGCCTCTGTGCCGCCCCTGCCTTGGGGTAGTTTTATTATAAATAAAATCCTAAAGGTGCAGGATAGTGAGCCAATATTACAGAACATGTCAAACCTTTGCTAACCTGAAACAAATGTCGGTATCATAAATATCTATAAAATATATAAATATTATATTTATATCTATTGTTTTTATTTGGAACCAAAAGTTCCTTCAGATATTAGCAATCTTCATATATATCTGATTTATTTAGACTTAAAACGAAATATATTCCTTAAAAAGTGAATAAAATAATACAAAAATAAAAATAGTCTTTAATAAAAAATATAATAGAATTTTAGAAATTAAGTCGCTGTATTAAATTGCTTACCTTGTGCAGTGAGTGTGAATGGAATTACTTGGCAGGACAGTACAGGTCAAAAGTGGGTCGAGTATTCGGAGGATGGGTTGAGCGCAGATAAAGTACGAGGTGCACTCATTCACTTACCTGCTGGCTTTACCTGATCAGGGGCCTCATGTACAAAGGGTGCGTACGCACAAAAACGTTGCGTACACCCTTTCCCAAGGAATAGCTCAGATGTATCAAGAGTGAAATGCCCGTGGAAATGTGCGGTGCTTCACGCAAACTTCATGGCTGGTGTACACATGTTAGGTGATTCTGGGAAACTGTTTATAATGTGAACTTTAGTCCTCAGAGTTAATTAAAGCGCATTTTGCAGCGAGAGCC
>JAOUQZ010000039.1:857023-874161 GCA_028564935.1 Neosilurus hyrtlii
TCATCATCATCATCATCATTAATATCATCATCACATTTATCATCATTATCATTAATATCATCATCATCATTAATATCATCACATTTATCATCATCATCATCATTAATATCATCATCATCATTATTAATATCATCACATTTATCATCATCATCATTAATATCACCACATTTATCATCATTAATATCATTATCATCGTTATTAATATCATCACATTTATCATCATCATCATCATTAATATCATCATCACATTTATCATCATTATTAATATCATCACATTTATCATCATCATCATCATCATTAATATCATCATCACATTTATCATCATTAATATCATTATCATCGTTGTTAATATCATCACATTTATCATCATCATCATCATTATTAATATCATCACATTTATCATCATCATCATCATTAATATCATCATCACATTTATCATCATCATCATTAATATCATCATCATAATATCATCATCACATTTATCATCATCATCAATATCATCACATTTATCATCATCATCATTAATATCATCATCATCATCATTATTAATATCATCAACACATTTATCATTATCATCATTATTAATATCATCATCATTAATATCATCACATTTATCATCATCATCATCAATATCATTATCACATTTATCATCACATTTATCATTATTATCATCATCATTAATATCATCACATTTATTATCATCATCATCACATTTATCATCATCACCATCACATTTATCATCATTATTAATATCATCACATTTATCATCATTAATATTATCACATTCATCATCATCATCATTAATATCACCACATTTATCATTATCACATTTATCATCATTATTATCATCATCATCAAAATTATCATTATGAATATCATAATTATTATTATTGTTGTTGTTGTTATTGCTAAACCCATACTGATGTGGAGTTAAAGGGGAATAAATCCACCCTGAACTTTTTACATCTTTAAACATCTGGGATGTGGACAGTGATCCTGGTATTGATTTGTCCCAAATTACTTTCATTTTAAGTTCACAGCAGTATCTCGCTCTGAGGTGACAGAGAAAAAAAATCAGTAAAAAAAAGTAATCAACAGCTCTGACGTGTTTTTTTTAATAATCTACTGGATTTGCATCCCGGGCCTGGTGAGGGTGTTTCTGTGTGGAGTTTGCATGTTCTCCCTGTGCTTATGTAGCTTTCCTCCGGGTATGCCAGTTTCCTCCCACAGTCTAAAAACATGTACATTAGGTCAAATTGCCCCAATAGGTGTAAGTCTGGCCCTGCGATATAATGGCGAGCTGTTCAGGGTGTACACTGCCTTCACCCTGATCTCAGCCTCCTGGTGACCCTTGTAGGATTAAACACTTCAGCAAATGAATGAAGTGTTTTTTTCCAGGAGTCCAGTGATGATCCAATGTTTCATTCGTACCCAGAATGCAATGCTGCGTGAGACGTTACTAGTGGAATCAGTATGAAAGCTCTGGCAGCTGAACTGTTTGAGCGGAGTGTAGTGATGTGGAGGTGAGAAAGAAAGATAGACAGAATGAGGGATTAAAGCTGCAACGTTCTCATTACCTTCACAAATCGTGAAAGAAGTAAATATTGCTGCACCGCGTGGCATTGTGGGTAATGTAGAACAGTGCTAAGTGAAAACAGATTTAAAATAAATGGTGAAATAAATCTCCTACACCACCAAGGATGTGATGTGAACATAATAGTGATTTATTAATGGTTGCCGATTTGAGAGATTATACCCGTTTTCCGGAGTGTCTTTTAACCCGTGCGTTCGTTTAGAAATCGACAGGAAGTGCACAGCAGCACAAACAAAAGCACCACAAAACTTCCTGTTGTGAGGTTTTACCCTTTCAGCCCATGTTCGTTACTCCATCCTGTCATGGAGGACTGTGTGTGCCAACATAAAATTTGTAAAAAATTAAAAAAAAAAAACAGCACAGATGATGTATTCTGTGTTCTTATTGGTCAGAAGATCAATCCATCCATCTTCCTCTGCTTGTCCGGACACACACACTGTCTCCTCCTGTGGATTCCGAGGTGTTCCCAAGCCAGACAGGATATATAGTCCCTCAAGTAAGTTCTGGGGCTTCTCCCGGTTAGGTGTGCCCAGAAAAGAGGAGGCATCCGAATCAAATTTTTGAAAGATCTCAGCTGACTCCTTTCAGTGGGGAGAAACAGCCCCCCCCCCCCCCCCCCCCCCCCCCCCCCCCCCCGAAAATTCATCAGGTGGTGTTTACTTTTTTATAACAGCAGCTCTAACAAATCACTGGAATGTAAGAAACTAATGAATTAGAATTTATAAAGGAATCTTGAACTTAAAGTTTTTCGACAGTGTCAGGACTCAAGTGTGTACACTGTGTGTGTGTGTGTGTGTGTGTGTGTGTGTGTGTAATTCTTATTTGTCTCCCACTCCTGTAGGTTTATTGTGTTTGTCACATATCAGATGTACTATGATTATCCTCCTCCTACGTACCTGGAGTATCCCATCCTCATCGCACAGGGTGAGAACGTTAACACTCGCGTTACTAAATGTTCTCCTCGAGCCTGGAAGCTCTCAGCTGGTTTTTCTCTCGAGCGCCAAAAGTTGTTTTATTGTTTGAACTGTTTTTTAAAAGAGCAAGAAGTGCCTCAGCCCGTCACAGAACAGCCTGAAACTGTCATACATCAGTGCTTAGCATACTGTGTGTGTGTGTGTGTGTGTGTGTGTTATTTCTTTCTGTGTGTTCGCAGATGTGATCCTTCTGATCCTAATCCTGCACTGCAACAAAAATATGAAGCACAGTCTCCTCTACGTAGCACTGTATCCTTCACACACACACACACACACACACACACCTATTTACCCAAATAAAAACACTAAAATAAATACATTACCTTTCTGGAATGATTGATATTTCGGTCAGGGTAATTCAGCTCTCTGATATGAACTGACCCACTGGAAGCTCCGCCCACCTACCCCTTCACCCCACAGTAATTTCGTTTTCTGATCTTATCTTGTCTCTTTTGGAATTGAGTTTCCTGCATTAGCACCTGGGGGTTAAGTCTTAAGCACACACACACACACACACACCCCAAATTCTCACTTAGGAAAGAGAAACATGATTTCAGTATACACCAGAGTTATGGTAGTTTTCTTTATTTAGAATTTAATTTTAGTGACTTTTACAAATGCATTAATAGTCTGAGTTAAATTTGTATTCAGTTTTAATGATAGTTTCAGATTTTTCTGAACTGCACATTACCGCCACCTACTGGATGGAGTCTGTTATTGTCTCATCTTCATATTTAAAGTGGTTTAATTTAAAAAAAGTAAGTAAATAAATAAAAACAACGTACTACTTCATTTTAATTTGTGCTGCTTTGTTCATTAAACTTTACTTCAGTTGGCATTTTTTTGGCTGCTAGTTTTAGTTTTTATAAACAATAATAACCTGAGCGTGCACTCAACATAAAACTACCTCCACCAGGCCATTTATTAACCAGAAGAATCTAGTGATTTTATAACTTCCACCACTCTGAGAAAACATGACGTCACGGACATTCAGACGTAGTTGATGAGGACACAGTTCCATCGCATAACATTTGTTACTCGTTCTCAAGAACACTGAAAATTCTTTTAACCCTGTCTTGGTTTTAACTCCTTAACTGGGATTAACTTCTCAGGTTTGTAGGTGGCTGGAAACTGCTCACGATGGAGAAGTGGATCATCGACATGGCGATGGTGAGAACATCTGCCAACATCTGTCCAGAGTATAAGCGATCTCGCGAAACCTGAACTGATCATTCTGACCAGTAATACAGAAGCTTCCGATGATCTTATTTGTGCGTATAAACTTTATCCTGTTTTCACTGTGTGCGTGCGTGTGTGCGCAGAGTGTGTGTACGCTCATCAGTGCAGGCAGTAAACTCCTGCAGCTTCAGTGTCTGTGGAGATCCAAGAACTCAGCGCAGGTCAGCACTTTAACCTGGGCGTTAGCGTCATACACGTGTGCGGGTGAGTGCGATGCTTTTCCACCAAACTTCTTCAGATCTGAAAGTTACATAACATTTAAAAGTAAGATTTAAATATCAGCAGAAGAGTCTGAGGGAAATCTGTGACTGTATGAACTTGTGTTTTTTATCCAGCGAGGATCTTCACTACGATGGTGACGACTGGAGACACTCGGGGTAAGTTGGACATTTTCAGGTGGCTCGAACACAGCGCAGCTCCAGAAACTGCCGCGTAAACATTAGCCGTGACGCTAGTCACATAGTTTACGTCATGTTTTTATTGATTTATTTTTAAAAGTGTAATTTTCAAATGCAGGCCATGTCTGATTATTTACCGTTAATCACATGGTGATAGTATTAATGAGAATTTATTGTTGTTATTAGAGGTAGTAAAGTTTTTTTTAATGTCCTCTTTTGCTCCTCCTCTTCACTGTAGTTCTGATCCGCTTCGTGGCCATGACTGCTCTGAACATGTGGGTGACGGCGACGGTGATATACTACAAGCCCAGCGCCAAGAAACAGGACTAAGCCTGAGTGATTCTGACATCACTTCCTGTTACATAGGAACATTGTTGCTTTAGTATGAAGTTAAATCAGGTGTGTGAGAGAGAGAGAGTGAAAAAAAAACATGGAACATACCAATGTAATAATGTAATTTTTATATGAATAATGTTTTTTATACCATTTTTGGTATAGAAATCACTGTTAACGCTTCTGGGCTTCCGATTTATTGTCTTTTTCCTGAACTGTAATATAACACCTGATGAGTAAGAAGTGTGTACATCCTGTACATAAGGAAGTATTAATGATCTTTACTGTGTCACCGCCACACACTCCTGAAACATTCCCGTTGTGCCTCTAGGATCTTTCCTCCAAAATTTATATCCATTTGTTTTTGTGTTTTTAATATTTTTGTACTTTACTCTAGTTGGACCAAATCTTTTATAAATATACAGTGCTTAAATTCATGGTGGAAGAATAGACGCAGTGCTATTATTTAAGAAAAAAAACGTTTCTATCCACGCTACATTGTCCGAGTGTTTAGATCATTCTGGGACGATTTTTATCTTCCAACCCCGAAAGCACGAGAAGGAAAATATTGCAGCTACACACACAGAAGAGGTTGCTTTCGAAGTTTTAATTGCTTTAAAGCGATAGTGCCCTCTAAAAAAACTTTTAAATATGGATGTCATGTTTTCTCAATTTTACAGATTCAGTATCAGAGTGTGTTCATCACTACTGAAGTTTATTAAAGTGCACATCTGTAAGGCGCTCGTCTCAAGGCTACCTGAGGCTTGTATCCTGGGGCTTTCAGCCTGGAGCCGAAAACCCGTTTGTGTTTCTATCATCACACTATACCCAACTACTACAAAGGCTAGTCGATGCTAACCGCAGCTTTATGGTCTAAAACTTGCATTCAACCAAATTTCTGCATAACGCAAATAATTTGTGCAGACATTTCTTTTCTTTTCTTACATTATGCGGGAATGAATTTTAACATGTTAAACCAAAGCCAAGACCGGTTAAAACAGTTTAGCTTTCAGCAGAATCAGTTTCACCGTGTAGCCAAAATAATAATTTTTAAAAACCTTACCAACTGAAATAGCTCCACGTTCAACCCTTTCACTCCTTTATGCTCCAGTTAGCCTCGTCTGGCCCATGGGTAATTGTTGTGCCAAATTCCCCGGGCTTCAAGTCTCAAAGTAGCACCAACAGCAACCTGTTGGTGCAAGCAGTAATGACCTTGGCTCACATAAGGCCTCCCAGCTTTGGTTCAGGAGTGGAATCACAGCTACTGAGTGGCAGTGTTCAGGGCAAATAACAAAAAAAAAAAAACCCTCAGACAACAGATGTACGATTTAAGTACAGATTACAGACTGATGAAAGTGAAAGAAAAGAAGCAGGTGGAGGGGGGTGTTTGCCTGTTTTATGTTTAGGCCCGATTACAGCATTCACTAAAGTGACACATGCTTTTTAGATTTAATTTTTTATTAAGGAATAGTTCAATTAATAGAATACTGATTTTTTTTACACTAACCTTTACAAATATTTGTAAATCTTTATTATTATTATTTTTTTTTAAAAGGGATCTTGATACAGAATAGGAAAATAAATCTAAAGTTTTTTTTGTGAATAAATTTTACTCAGTTGTTTCCCCAAAAAATATCATAAGTAAATATATTAATGTTTTTGTGTCCTGTGGTGTAACAGCATTAATTTAAAAACGCTGCAGTGTTTTAACAGTAATTTTATAGGTGTTGATTTGGGTTATGTTAAAGGTGCCTCTCTTTGGTCTGTAAAATCAGTTTTTATTCATTTTGTGATCCGGATGGTTTATTTCAACACTTCTCTTCTCTTTCGTTCTTGATTGATTCTTTCCTGCTCAATCTGAGATAGAAAACACAACATTACACACTGGATTTAAATGCAAACTGTTTATATTTTAGCCAAATAATCTGAAAAGATAATTCTATTTTTATTTCATAATCATTATGATGATGATGATGATGATTGGTGAGATCTAACAGCGTATGAACCTGAAACTGCTGTAACTTTTTTATTTTGGGGTTTTGGTGCCTGTGATATCTGAATACGGGGATTTTTAATATTTAGTTAGTCACTTTTTATTTACTGTTAAAAGAATAACAATAAAAATGATGATCATTTTACTGAACAAAGTGTCATCTGTTTTGTATCTCCCACAACAAAGTTAATGATGCTCATGTTGTGACGTGTTGAAGTACATGCTCTTTTGTATGATGTTGGTTATCACATAGTATTGCTTTAGTTAAACTCCACAAGTAGTGGAGGAAAAAGTAAAATGTGACAGGACTTAAGTGTCACAATCACCATCAAGGCGCAGATTCTCATTGTCATGATCGTCATGAGGTGTATGAGCTCTCGCTTACCTTTAGTTGAAGCTGCCGGGGCACGGAAATCTCTCCCCGGCTCGGTGCTGAAGGTGCGTGAGGTCTCTCTGGGCTTCTCTCTCACCTGTCGATGAAGCTGACTGGTGTACAGCAGTGCACTGGTCTGTTTTCTCCCTGCCTACCACACCACAGTCTTCCTGGTCATGGTGTACCCCTCGTTCATCCAATGTCGGCTGAAATAGGCTCCAGCCCCCCGTGATAGCTGTGATTGACTGCAATACCACGCCCCTTACACCCAGAATGGGAGAAACAGGATGAACGGGAGGGATCTGTATGGCAGATTATTTTATGCTGCTTACATGGTGCGTAGTTTAACTGTTTTCATTTTATTTTACTAAAACAAACAAACTGGTGCAAAGTCCAAGACCTCAATCTCACATGACATTAAAATTTGAACTAAAACTTACTTTTTCCTAATTATTGGTTTTAAAATAGTCTTGGTTTAGCTAGCATAGCTTGCTAGTATCTTTAGAGTGGCATTATTTTAGTTTTAAACAATCTGTAGTTGATTGAACACATACTTTCATTTTAAATTGATGGATTTTGATGTTTTAGAGTTTTTATATGTGGAGTAAAGGCATTGTGTCAGAGCTGAAGTGTGTTCTGTGTTCGAGTCGGTAAACAAAATAATTTTGTAGAAACATCACAGGAGAACACACGGTTACGTTTTTGTTTATCTTTAGCATATAAAAATATTCCATTCTTCACACTGTAACGCTACACGTTTTACCTGGGCATCATGGGGCGTTGGTCTTTACTCCGTTATCTTTACCCACAAGGCCTGTTTGTTGTTCATATTCAAGTCCAACGATGGAAATTTGTTAGTTCTGACAAAATGTTGTATAAATAATTTGAAAAGACAAGAACTTTTTTATATTAAAATTTTACTTCCATTACTACATTCACAGCTATATAGATTACTTTTTTAAATTGTTTACAAAAATAAGCAAATGTTATGCAGGTTCTTCAAACCACAGAGGCTACATACAGGTTTCTGTTCTATTGTCAAACAATACAGCGTTTATAAAACATGCAGACCTGGACGCGGCGCTTTACATGAAAAGTGCTCAGGCCAGTATAAATAACGCACGTGACTGCAGGATGGCATGTCCCAGAGACGAGTGACTTATAGATTATCGTGCCTAATCATTAAGAGCTCTGTAAAAAGTACAGTACGATTAACACGTTCACGGCACTCGCAGCTTCACACACGCACACGCACACACACACACACACAGAAATCAATAGAAAAATACTCGATCACTTCAAACCACATAATAGTCAGAGGTGAACAAATGTGGGTGTGTGTAATAAAGATCTGGTATGAAATGATGGGTTTCGTTCTAATCCCACATAAAGTAAGCACACTTTCAGAATAAAAAATATGTTTTCCTCCCAGGATAAAAATAATGGTACTTTCCCCCCCTTTTCACACAGATATGAAAACCTTCTTGGCTGTACATTCACAGGAGAGTTTTTCCTCACCCAAACCTCTTCTCAGGGCTGAAACGACTGGAATGCTTAAGTTTACATTTATTGATCAAATTCATTACAATTGAGAAGCTGCTCCTACTCCACCACTACTGTGTTTATACATTTTTCCCTGAAGTCTTTGCATGGCGATGTGATGTATAACAAAAATATATAGAAGGTGTACCTGTTTTTATTGGTCTATTTAAATGGAGATTGATCTCCACACATTAGAAACTAATGAATTATGGCCAGAAATGTATTAAAACTGGAAATAACTTGAGCACAAAGTAATTATATTCGTTAAGATGACGTGCATAATTGGTGATAAATTAAACATAGTAAAAATCATGTAATCATACCTAGCTATTATATAATGGTCTTTATAGTTGGTCATAATTATTTATTGTTGGACTCATTTGAATAATCAATTCTGATTGGTCAATTCCAAAACTCATTGGCCTGCGATTTCTAGACAAGTCGGTTGCTATGGACCACTTTCCAAAATTGAAATCAAGAAAATTACATTCAAATCAATATTTTTTGTCAGATTTCTTTCTTTCTTTCTACTAAGTGAGGTAAAATAAACACTTCACTTCAGGGTCCTACATCACTCTGTTGGGGTCTAGTTTGCAATAATGTCTGGTTTGCTGTATATTATCCTTTACCTATAACGCAGCTAGTACTCTGACTCTGGTACTAAGAAAAAAAAACATAAATTGGTCATATTTTATGTTTAAAATAAATAAAACGGCATCTGGAATTTAGATTTTTCTTTCTTATTTTTAACGCTGTGAAGATACCGCTATACTTAGTGCTGTGCCTTCTCGAACACTACTGAACCAGCAACGCGGCTAACAGCTTAACCAGTCATAGAATTCTACCCTAAGAAGAGGTTTAGGTATTTAACCCTCCATTAAAGGACAGGTGCTTTCTGGATTCCAGTAAGATTCCTGGATTCAGATTCGATGAGTACACTAATCCGTTAGCATAGGTAAGAATGTGCGTGCTTGTGAGTGGTGGATCTTTATCTAGTAATGTAGTGTTATAGTACCGAATACCTGTCCTGGAGTTAGTTATGGTTACACTGGACTGGTCCGTCTTGAAATCTGATGTAAAAAGCTTGTCAGTTGAAGGTAATATAAAATGTGCATTCAGTTACACACTGGTTGAAATAAGGCATGTGCTGAACTGGTTGTACGATACATCACAATACTGATCTATACTGTTATATGAGACACTCCCAAATATGGCTTTAATTTCAGAGAATTGAGGGAAAATTTGCACATCCTTGAGATACGGTAAAATTTGGGAGGTTTGTAATGCTGACTGGGAGGCAAGGAATTTCCAAAGGAACAACCACAGATGAGAAGAGACCTCATGTTTCTTCGAGTATAGCAGTAAGGGGTTGGTAGGTTTCTTTATCTCGCAGTGTTGCCCCATGAGATAGTTAACTATGAAAGTCCTTTTAAAACACCTTACTCTGGATCCTTTAAGCTTCTTTACTTGGTAGAAAGTCTCGACTTGTAACTCATTCTGATGGGTAGTACAGTTCTCCAAGAGGAGCAACCAAAAAACTCTGAAGAGTTCTATGATCTCTTCAGTGTTGCTCCATGAGATGTCCCATTTACAATAATAAATGCTTCTTTGCATTAACATCTGTAAGGGTTTGCTTGGAACCCGCTCTGGTAGGAAATAAGGCTTTCCCAGTGGAACAACCCAAGTACCCTTGAGTGTCGTAAAGTTTCTTAAAGCATTGCTGCGAGTGCCTGTCAGAGTTTCTTATCTATCTGAATGTTGCCCCATGAGATGGGTACTTTAAGTACTTATAAGTCTAATGAAACTGCCTTTTTGGTTGTAATTAAGGATTCTTAGTTTTGCGGGCAGACGACTGTTAGCACAAACGCACCACAGCAGGCAGTTTCATGGGTTTCTGCCATGCACATTTGGCTAATTGGTTATTCCAAATCACCCCTAGGTGTGAGTGTGAATAATGATGTGTGTGTTAGCCCTGCAATGGATTGCCTTCACCCAGAGTCAGTGGAGACGGGCTCCAGCCTCCCCTTAACCCTAATAGGATTAAGCAATTTGGCAAATTATTGAACAAATGATTCTTACTTTGCTAAAAGGTTCTACCTGGAACCCAATCTAATTGGTTTACTGTTATTCTAGAGAGTCAAACAAAGGAAAAGGGTTCTATGTTTTTAAGAATGTAGCCATGAGTGCCTGCTGGGTTCCTTGTCAGTCAAAATGCAGCCCCATTTCACAGGTACCACCAGACTCTTCTTAATGTCTTGCAGATAATAACAGTCCTGGCTTGCAAAAAGGGATTGAATAGGAACCGTGAGAAAACCAAAAAACCCTCGAGTGTCTGACATTTTTAAAGTGGAGCTACTGAGTCCCATCAATATTAATTTTGAGATGGTACCTTGAAAATCTTCGTAGGTTTTCATTTTGCATCTCTCCTTTCCATCATAATTCAAAGAAAGTTTAGAAAGCTATCAAACTCTCAGTCCTTCTCTGATTCATCGTGATGACATCGTAAAACCATGATAGAAATTTAACAGTTATCATGATGTAATATCAGCACACACCTATCTCCATGACAACACCTATCCCACAACAAGAACAACTTAACAGATTCCTTTACAGTCTTGTAGTGTTCCTTTGGTACTTCCGTCCATCTGAGTGTTTGGCAGTCTGGTTTGGTGAAGAAAAACTTCCTGGAGCTGAAGGTGAAGATCCAAGGTTTGGAGCCTCTCACTGTAGATTTCTTTTAAGGTCCTGGAAATCTCAGAGACGTCCCTACACGGCAACACTCAAAACTGGTAACATAACGTTTTCTCATTAGTTTGGATCGATGAAACATATAAAAACGTTAAGTTCTTGGTGTGAAAGCAGGAGAGCCCAACCTCAGCATGAAGTTACACCACATTCCCAAAGTGAGGTTAACTAAAGAGAGGAAGGGGAAGAAAGACAGACAGACAGAGAGAGAGAGAGAGAGAGAGAGAGAGAGAGAGAGAGAGAGAGAGAGAGAGAGAGAGTTAGTCTCACCACATTAAAGTTTTATCCCATAAAACCCAACAGATACACACTCAGGCATGTGCCAATAATAATTGTTATAATAATAATAATAATAATAATAATAATAATAATAATATTTAAAGTTCACTAATCTGGAAACCCATGAGGAAAAAAAAAGTGACCACTATCCCACAAATCATTGCAACACAAAATATATTTTTGAGGCTTTCACCACGCCTGATACTGATATTTGTATAATTTTCACTGTTTTTATAGTAAGTGGTTCTCCAGGTGAAAACATGCTAGCAGCTGAAATAAAACCAACATTTTTACAACTAATCAGATTAGTATTATAAGTGTCAAACCAAAAATGCTCATGATATACACAAAAAAACCAACATGAGTAAACAAGGCAGGTCCAAAATGTACACCTTTAACATAAAGAAACTGGATAAGAGTTTACAAAATATATAAAATATTTAGAAGCTACCAAGCTAGAAAGGAATGTGACACGCTTGCTACGTAGGGTTAGCCGAGCATGCCTTTAGACAAAAATAGTAATGTTAGATTACATTTTTTGCTTTTATATTTTTAACATATTATTTTGGTGGAAATTTAGCCAAAAGTTACAAATTTCCTTTGTAAAAATAAGTGGTGGATATGCCATTTTTTTCAAAAGCAAACTCACCCGAGTGAGTTAAATATCAATGGACTGAATTAAAGCTTCAATACTGGCACATGCCTGCAGGAGACACCACAACACACCACATCGTGCATGCACTCATCACACAAACATAAAATACTTCATATTGCAAATGTTTATTGCACGAGATAAGAGCTACTAAAGTGAATCATGATAGTGCTTCAATACAATACATTTTCTTTAAACAACACAGTAAATCTTATTAAACTAGCTGTAAACATGGCTTTGTAATCTGATAAATAAAAAGTTTGCCAAAAAATTCAAGTAAAACAGAAAAAAAAAACACCCAAACATAAGTGAGTCATTTGTTCAGACGGCTCTTGGAATCTTCTCTTCTCTTAGTTGGAGATCTTGACCTGGGCGGGCTGGGGTGAAAAGGTTAGAATGTCAAAAATCAGGGAGAGACAAAGACAAGCCAACACACCAAATTGTAAACATTCTCTCTTTCGTTGCAGAAATGGAATGGAGGAGTGGACAGTGAAAGTGTGAATGGAGTGTGTTGTCCAATTTTAGCGTGAACGTGAAAGAGAGGATGTTTGGAACGGACCGAGAGCTCCGTTTCCTGCTGAGCAGCAGCAATCATTAACACCACTTCAAACCAACACTTGCAATCATCCACTCAGGAGTTACCATGATTCGAACCCTGTATGCTCCTTTACACATTAAACTCATTCACAATATCATCATCATCATCATCATCATCATCATGGACCTCATCCAAAGCCCAATGCCAGTCCTCAACACCCACATCCAGAAGCCTGCAGAGGAGGAAGATGGCCAAGCTTTAGCCTACAGAGAGGAAGGGATCACCCCCCCGGTAACCAACCACCACCTGCCAGCACTGACCATGAATTTGACCTGAACATGAAAATTTGAATACCTGATACAGGAAGACCCTGGAGAAATCTACCCCCAAGTTTCTCAGAAAGCCAACATTAATAACCCTTAAAAATAAAGGGATGAATGCTGGGTTTCAGCTGGAAAGATGGATTACACGGGAATAAACCATTCCCAAGTGTCAGAGCACATGAAAATCATCAACAGTAGCTATCTGTATTTAGATAATAGGGTAATGATTGTCCCAATGGTTCATTAATCAGCACCAGTCGTCTCAGTGAAGCATCAAGCAAGAATGCTAAACCCAGTAACACTACAAGTCTGATAAATAAACGTCATCTGAAGGCTGTATGCGAACATAACAATTAAAATCTAGTGTGATTATCTCTTTCTTATTAATACCTGACAGGGGTTGACCGATATTGGTTTTTCAGGGCTGATGTCAATGGTGATTATTACTAGTTAATGTGGCCAAAATCTGATATTCCGAAGCAATACGCTTTTACAAAAAAAAAATTTAATTTGTAAATTTTTGTATTTTGAAAGCTAGCAAGAAAATGGCTGCCTCCTCTTAAAACTAAATCGCAGTTATTTCAGGAAAAAAAATCCTCCAATAATGTCCTCATTATTAAATTCCATATTTTTGGATAATGGCAGCTATCCACAGTAGCGCACTTTGTAATTACTTAATATCAGCCCCCAGTTATCGGTCGACCCCTAATACTTTACTAGGATTTGTGTGTCACAGCCTTCAGACACAGTTCTAGCTACCAATTTTAGCAACTTGGTTTAGTCCCAAGCATGGAGAGTAGGTTCTGGTATGGATGCTGGATTGTAGAAAGGTTGTTAGTGACTAAAGGCATGCCATGGATGACGAGTCGCTCTTTCATAAGCCGTTTAAGCAGTTAGTCAGAAAAATGAACTGGAGCCAAAGCAAGAACGTTAAATTTTTTTTTAATTGGTGGCTGTTGTTCTCAGTTTTTAAGATGAACTGTATGAAAAAAACTAAACAAAACAAACAAACAAACAAAAAAACAGACCACTTGAGCTCCAGTTCATTTCTGATTGTTAGCGTTCGCTATAAAGAAAAACATTAACTCCACCCCGCCCAGCTAATTTTCACCCAGCGACGAATTCGGGGTTGAATCTGGTCGGGTTACACAGTGCCAGAACCTCCTCTTTCTTGTCCATGTGGTCTTTGTGGCACTTGATGTGACACCGTCGGCACTCCAGGGCCAAGGGAGGTTTAATCACGTTCCACAAGGGCTTAGCACAGGCTTCACACGTGGTGGGGAAGTGGTAGAGATTGGGCAAAAACTCATGACCCTTGTGCTGGATGAATTTCTCCCTGCCTGGAAGGGGCGCTGTGGGCTCCGCACTGTTTTGCACAGTCCTGTGTGTGTCATACAAAGTTGCACTACATGACCAGCACCAAATAAAAATTTTTTTTAAAAACACCAACATCTATTAAGTCATGTTTAAGAACATTTTACACACAGCATGATCAATCATGTGGCAAATAGTGGCTAGTAATTTAGTATATACCACACAGGAGCGGTGGAATCTGATTGGTTCACAATCTTGGGGCAACAGACATTATTGAAGAAAGCTGCACAATATGGCCTTCATGTTTTTCAAGGAACACTTTCAAGGCACTTTACTCAAATGACGGAGCATGTGTGACCACTGTCATGTCTTACAAATAAAAAAAATCATTTTAATTGACTTATGTTGCTGTGTAGTATATACTAAATGATTCGCTTCCGGTCGAGTGGATATCACTAACTATTCATCCATATCCACCTTGCATTTGGTGAATCATTTAATTTTTAATGGTAATGAAAACTACACTACATTAGCTGGTTAGCATCAAGTGAAATAATGCTCATGTTGCTCTTTACCTTTTACTCGCCATGCTAACGCTTGTTTCTCCACATGTATAAAGAAAAACTGACTATTGCAGTCATAAATACATAAATTAGAAATCAATGTGCAAATCAGAACTCGTGTCAGGACGATCAGGAGTGGAAATAAACAAGAGGATTGTCTTATACCGCTACATGATTTCATAATTACATTTAATTTTCGTTATAAGAAACATAACACCAATAACACCAATAACACCAATCCAGGTGACTGAACAGTGTGTTTGCTGACCTGGTTTTCCCGGCCTGTAGCTGCCGGCTGGTTCTCCTCAACGACTGGCTGGCCTGGACTTTAGTGGGGACGCGAGGGGATGAGCGATGGGTCCACTCAGGGCCTGGAGGCTTTTTCGGGATCTTCTTAACGAGTCTGCTGACCCACTTCTGCTGCTCTTCCTGCGACGACGCCAAAAGCAACAGGTTCTTCGCCGTGGACACGTCATAGTTCACTAGAGAGAAAAAAAGGTTTTAAAATATACTAAACAATTTTTTCCATATTCGTCCAAACATCTGACATTATTTTTTTTAATAATTAAATGAAACTAAACTATTGACCTAAAAGTGGTGTTTCTGAAATACATCATTACGAGGTGTTTAAGTCTTTAATAAAGCCAAATCAGTCTTCTAATTTCATTATATTACTTTTACTGAAGTAGCGGTTAGCACGTCCGCCTCACAGTAAGAAGTCCTGGGTTCGGCGAGGACGTGTTCTTCCCATGCTTGCATGGCTTTCCTCCCATAATCCAAAGACATGCGCATTAGGATAACTGGCTGATTCAAATTTCCTCCATGTGTGAGTGTGAGTTTGAATGGCTGTAATTGTTGGCACTGCTCCGGCCCCGTCTGAATTAATTTTGGACTTATAACCACTAAGTTACTGTATAACTTGTTTAAATCATCATTGCCCTTTTTTCTCTTTCCCAGCTAGCCTTTTATTTTATCAAAAGAAAAGATGGTTCCTACCTCGACATGGTGCGATCACCTCCTCCTTCTTATCCATGTGGTCTTTGTGGCACTTGATGTGGCAGCGGCGACACTCGAGGGCGGGCGGCGGTTTGAACATATTCCACAGCGGTTTGGTGCAGGCCTCGCAGGTGGTGGGGAAATGGTAAAGTGTCGGGATGAACTCGTGCCCTTTGTGGCAGATGTAGCTAGATTTCTCTCCGATGGGCAGTGGCTCCACTTCTTGCTCTTTCTTACTCTCGCCCTCGTTAGCGTACAGGATCTGCGAAAAGAATAATTAAATCTTACAGTGAAACTTTTGTTATGTTCATAAAGATGATGCAAATCATGAGAGATGGTCAGGTTATACACATGATCCTTTTTCACACCTGAAATATCCGAGGAATTTCTTTTGCGTCTGCACGGTAGACATCCGTCTGGGTGACTGAACGAACGTGGAAGAGTTTACTGAGAGAGAGAGAGAGAGAGAGATATTTACCACATTATAAACTACAACAGTTCAAGTAGATTATAATTACAGGATAACTATGAACAATACAGTACATGAGTGGTGCAGTATTTTTTAAACAATAAACTCTTTCATACAAACAGCAGTATGATCTATACATACACACTACATATACAGTACACGCAGTGTTTCTATTGAACCATAAACTGTATTAATGTTGGTTATTTAGCACTGAAGAGAAGACCCTCACTCTATATCCAGCACCATGTAGGGGTTCGAGAGCTCTTTATCCTGCTCACTGTTGTAGAAGAGGATCTTCTTGCTGCTCACCACGACATACTGCAACAAACACAACAGCATTGTTCGATCCTGATGTTTTGTACAGAACATAACAGACGTGTGAGAATGAAAAACGGCTCACTTTTCTCTCCCAGCCAAAGCGCTTGGTGTTGTTCCTCACGGGGAGAGACAGCCAGCCCTCTAATCTGATCTCTGTGTGCATAGAGGACAACACGCTCAAACTGTTACGGTGAAATCAGCATCGCAGCATTTCACAATGGTGAACACAAATAATTTAATAAAATGATGTATCCACTACATTTCTGATTAAGAACATATAAAGTGTAGAATTTTAATCACCATATTGTTTTATTTAGCCTTTCTTAGCTACATAAATAGTAGTACCACTGCACAGAGAAAAGCCACTCCCCTAACTGTATCAAACAAATTTATATATAATATATATATATATATATATATCCCCTGATGAGTGGGCAACCACGAAACAGGCTTGTTGGGATAAAATTGTAGTACTGTTATTTTTTCCCACATACA
>JAOUQZ010000039.1:879073-890777 GCA_028564935.1 Neosilurus hyrtlii
TGTGTGTGTGTGTGTGTGTGTGTGTGTGTGTGTGTGTGTGAGAGAGAGAGAGAGAGAGAGAGAGAGAGAGGGAGAGAGAGAGAGAGAGAGAGAGAGAGAGAGTGTGTGTGTGTGTGTGTAAGAGAGAGACCATGTGTGTGTGGGTGTGTGTATGTAAGAGAGACAGTGTGCGAGTGTAAGACAGAGGAAGAGACAGTGTGCATGTGTGTGTGAGAGAGAGAGAGAGAGAGAGAGAGAGAGAGAGTGTGTGTGTGTGTGTGTAAGAGAGAGATCGTGCGTGTGCACGAGAGAGAGAGTGTAAGAGGGACAGGGTGTGTGCGTGTGTGTAAGAGAGAGTGAGAGAGAGTCAGAGACAGTGTGTGTGTATGTGAAAAAGAGAAACAGTGTATGTGTGTGTTTGTAAGAAAGAGACAGTGTGTGTGTGCGCGTGTGTAAGAGAGACAGTGTGTGTGTGTATGTGAGAGAGATTGAGACAATGAGTTTGTGTGTGAGAGTAAGAGAGTGAGACAATATGTGCGTGTGTGTGTGAGTGAGAGAGAGAGAGAGAGACACTGTATGTGTGTGAGGAGAGAGAAAAAGAGAGTGAGTGAGTGAGAGAGAGAGAGAGAGTGTGTGTGTGTGTGTGTACCTGTCTTTGCAGGTGAATGTTCTTCTCGTTGGAAATGTGAGAGTTTTGGTTCCTCTTCTTCATTTCCTCCAGCTGATCCCTCAGACTGTTCACTACAAACACACAATACATGCTGTAGAAGATAGCTGTGCTCTTTCTGTGTGTGTGTGTGTGTGTGTGTACATACCTTCATTTTCGAGGACGCGTTTGCGATCCGCTTCGCTCTCTGCCTTTCTGTGGCTCTCGATGCTTTTGTGCTGCAGCAGAGCTTTTTCTCTCTCCAACTGTCTGAGGGACGACTCTAGAACCTTCCTACTGCTCATCTACACACAAACACAGCAGTTATTTACTTCTAAAATATATATTACACAACTGCATCTTCATCGAACTACACACACACACCTCTTCCTCGAGTTCTTTGGTGATTTTGTCGAGTCGCACGTTGCTCGTCCTGTACTTGTGCTCGAGCTCGTCTTTGGCCTGCATCTCGTTATTCAGCTGCTCCTCTAAAGAGTGAAGCTTCTTCTTTAGCTGAACAGACAAAGACACACACAAACAATTAGCACAGTGATGAACACACAATCACACAGTAAAGCAGTGTTTTATTAATGATACACTCACCACAACACTGTCCTGCATCACAAACAGAAAAAAACAGAAAGAATTAATACATCAGTCACAAATAATAACTATAGATTTACAGTGTGTGCGCATGTAATTTTAGCAGTACTCCCACCTCACATTTTAAAATAACTGACCTTTATACACAACACAGATATGTATTTGTTTTAGCAACAGTCAGCACTGGATATGATTCTTTTACAAATGATTCAGTATTCTTTAAAGACTCGTTTATTTCATTCAGTCGCTGCCACATCAATAACTGATTCGAATCAATAACATTTATAAAACATTGACTTTAGATTTACCTGATTATATTATCTCTCCTCTTTATAAAACACACTGAGATTTCCTTCTCTGTCATTGAATCTTTTAAATGAATCAGTTCAAAGAATTGTTTTTGACTGGTGATCATTAAGTTGATTGTTGTCTGTTTTATTCATTTTATGCAACAAAAAGGAAAAACTCAAAAGCTTATCAGTACAAAGTGAAATAAATTAAAGGGGAACGAATCATTTAACAAATGAATTAAGTGGATTTAAATGACTCAAATCATTAAAGACTCAGAAAGTCAGATCATAGATCATAATTCAAACAAGTTCAAGTTGTTGCTGTTGTTGTTGTTGTTGTTGTGTGTGTGTGTGTGTGTGTGTATATATCACCTCTTCCTTAACAGAAGCAGGACGTTCTGATGAGCTATTCAAGACATTTAACAACCTGTAATTGAACAAACACACAAATTAATGCTACACACACAGACACAAGTTTAAAAGATGTCATATATTTAACAAAAAGAGACAGAGAACAGCAAGAGAGTGTGAGACAGAGAAAGTGTGTGAGTAAATAAACTCTTACTGGTCTTCTTTGTAATACGTGAATCCGACGAAGGGTAGTTGGTTCCCTACGAAGGCTTTAGGGGTGGGGAACGTCTCGACATCCCCCTTATAGTCCTCAATATCATCAAAATTACTGGTATCGATATCACTGCTCAGCTCAGGAACGACGGGGGCCACGGCTGCACCGAGAACAACAACATGAGCGCTCAGGATAACGAAAAGGTTAAGAATTTGCGGAGATTTTAGAGGAAATGAATCAGGAAGTGCAGCTCGGTTACAGTAACGAGTGACTCACTATCTCTGATTGTGTCGAAGGTCCACTGGTCATTTTTAAAGAACGGGTGTCTCTTGATCTCTTCCACGCCATTCCGTCCTAAACGCACGTCTCTAAAATAAAAATAAAAACACACACAAGTTACAAGTTACCCGCCCACACACACACACACACACACATACACACACAGTACACTCAGGAATATCAGGAAGGAATAAAACACTGCTTGAGAGTGAATTAAAGATGGTTTGGTGAACGCAGCATCACATCCTGGAACGTTTTATTCCTGACACCACTTGAATTTACACACTTCCATCTTAATTCCATCTTAACTGTCAACTATTGCTGGGTGTACAAAGAACGCAAACAGAAATCCCATGATGCTGTTCACCTGTCCGTCAAGAAAGCACAGATGATATTTTTGGCCTCCTGTGAGATCTCGACATCGTCGGGGAAGTTCAGCGAATTCTTATGGTCCATGATTTTACTGTAGGTGCCTACCAGAGAATCGGCGTAGAATGGAGTGTCACCTGTTTAACACAATGACACACTTATAAAACTGTAGCGTGTGAACGCAGTGAGATGTTTGGTACTATTTATCTCGACGCCCCTCCCACTTAAAAACTTACCTACGAGCATCTCAAAAATAAACACGCCAACAGACCACCAGTCGCACTCGCGCCCATAGTACCCGTCTCCTCCCTGTGATTTCAGCACCTCGGGTGAGATGTAGTCGGGTGTGCCCACCGCCGTGTCGCAGTGCACCATGCCTGTCTGAAAATCAGTCACAACACACCTCTCTTCAGCCTGCTTGTCAATCAAAACACACCGCTAATCAAAAGTGTTTACATATTAATAAGGCAGTGAAAAATATTAGTGAAAAGCTAATCAGAGAAGTGATTTAGGAAGCATTAAATCACTTTAGCAAATGTTAATACACAAGCTAACAGGGCAGAGAATGTAGCAGTTAGCAAAGAACAAGCTAGTCAGAGAGTTTTTATGTTAATAATCAGGACATTCTTTTCACCAAAGTGACAAATAAAAGCGAAATCCTTTTAGGAATGTGTTCATGACCAGTACCAGGATAAAGTGTATCATTACAATAATTTAACAGGGTACACAATCATGCTAGTGTGCTAACTGGCTAGCAGAATAAAGTGATACACAGCTGAAAGCCTCGAATTCCAATGACAAATATGTTTTAAAATGATTGCAGTGATTTTTGGTACCTAAATATCCCCCAACAAATTGTAGAATACTAAAATGGGGATTAAACAAAAAGAAGAGGGAGTTTAAGACAAAGCCACTGGGAGTTTCTTGCCGAGTGTAATTCTGCGACTGTCCACTAGGCGGCGACTGAAGACAAGAAGAAAAAAAAATAATAACAATCACCCCACACGACCTGCAATCAGGTCACTCAGAGGTGATATAAACTCTCTGACCTTTCACCCTCGCCTGACTCACTGAGCACAGCGTGGTTGTTTTCAAAGTGCTGGAAACTTCACACCCAAGTTCAGATGAAGCACTTTCAATAAAACATGGTTCGGAGGAACGAACATGCACGAGATAAACGTGAAATGAAACACAGCCAGTAAGAGTATTAACTTTATCGGTTCAGTTGAGGTTTGGTTAAAAACGCAGCTGAAACAACGTCTGCAATGAAACACAGCCTTGCAAAAGTTGAAAACAATTTAAAAGCCTCACGGTTCACTAAAGAAAGGATTTCAGGAATTTGAAACACAGCCCGTGGTCAGATTTATCACCGTAAGTTCAGGTCTGTCTGAAACGGGTCTGCTCCAGGAACTGAAGCTTCACGCCAAAGTCAGCAAATACAAGATTACAAGGATGTTTTCTGCTCAGAGTGCTCATCAGAATCTCCCGGCTCATTTGGAACACAGCCATCTGTGTATCCACCGCAGCAGAATGTCTTTAATCTTTGGAACAGGGACTCGTCAGCAAGTTTGGGATGTTCATTTACATGCACTCCCCGCACACTAATATCCAGGACCAACTCACTTATTTAAAGCTTCTTCCCTTTAAAAGGGCTTCTGTGATCTGACACGAAGCCCCAGCGCAGCTCCAGTGGCAGGATGAAACCTGTCAAGGGCTTAATTTCCATCTCCCGGACGGTAACAGTTTAATTCACACCATGCAGAGATGTGCACTATAGAACAGCACTCATCGTGACATGATATGGAATGCAGCCCCTGGGTAACCCCACCAGAGGATTTCATTCGCACAGCATTCATCTTAACCTGATTCAGAACACTTACTGAGTCCATCTTCATGCAGGTGCCGAAGTCGGCGAGTTTGAGGTGGCCGTTGTGGTCCAGCAGCATGTTGTCGGGCTTCACGTCTCGGTGGATAAATCCCATGGAATGGATGGCATCCAGAGCCATGACGACCTCCGCCGTATAGAACTTTGCCCACTTCTCCGGAACGTCGTACGTACTGGTGAGGTTGACTAGGTCTCCGCCCGGCATGTACTCCATCACCATGTAGAGAAAACTGTCGTCCTGAAACGCACAGCACAGCTGGACAGAGACAGACAGCAAGCGAGAGAGAAGTTCATTAGTTTCTGTGTGTGTATGTGTGCACTGTTTCTTCTATACAAGCATACTGTGCATGTCTGACCTGTACGACCCAGGGGCTGTCAGCAAACGCCATGATGTCTCTCTCCTCCCAGAAAAACGCAGAGTCTGAGCGTTTGATCATCTCAAATTTACTCAGCAACTTCATAGCGTAGACCTTCTGAGAAGCCTTGTGTCTCACCTGCACACACACACACACTTTCTCAGTTTGACAACTAACTTTCAAACTTCAAATTCATTTAAAAACACAAAATCACCTAAAACACCAATATATATTATATATATATATATATATATATATATATATATATAAATAAACACATATGGCCCCTCCCCTTATAAACCAGATAACACAGCCTTCGTTTACTTAATAAAACCTGCTGTCTAGCTCTTGTAATAATGATCCAATAATACTTGCCACATGTTCAAAGCCAGACAGAGTTCAGTATGCAAATTTGATATGCCAGTGGCCCCTCCCCTTATAAATCAGTGAGGCACACTCTTCATTTGCATACTGGAACCTGACTGGCTTTTTTATTAATGATGCAACAATACAAAGACTTTCCCATTTAAAAATTTTTCAAATCTTTAGCTCTGCCTATTGCCATCTGTTCTATGCAATTAGAATTTTAACAATTTATTTTAAATGGCTTCAAAGTAAAAAATGTTTTTAAATGATTATTTATTTAGTTATTTTTAAATAATTTTACCAGTTGCACTTCTCCGAACGCTCCCCTGCCGATCACCTTCACCTTATCGAAATCCTCCAGCTTCATCTGCAGATCTCTGATTTCACCCATGACCATCTCATCTATATACACACACACACACACACACACACACACACACACACACCTGGTTGATGTCAAGTGTAATTAGTATAATTTTGGTCTTACGGATCTTTTTTTTTTTTTCAGCACACCTAAAGTAAATCTTGTCGTATTAAAGCCACAAAACCTGCTAGCCTCACAGTCGCTAGCAAGCATGTGCCTCCATTACCACAAATAAGTTTTGGAAGTCTTTCTATGTACATAGTTCCCCGTTGCCTAGCTATAGTGAGGTTTTTGTGCATGTTTATTAGGAAATAACTTTGTTTTTTGGACAACGTTATAAATCACACAAGTGTCTCAGGGATTTGTGTAAAAATGCTTCAGTACTAAATAAATAATGAATTTAATAAATAAATACACAGCCGGTTGATTCACTGTCGGAGTGTTGAGTCATTCTCCCACATAACCCTCCAGTCACCATGGCAACGGTGGGAAGTGGGATGCAGGCCGGATGAAGAATATATCAAAAGTAAACTGAGATAGAGATGGACATCTCTTCAGTTTCTTAAAGAATGAGTGTATTTTTTTAGAACCTCAGTGACGCTTCCTGAAAGCTTACGGTTTAAAACCATGCTGCGTTATCTGGACCAAATGAAAACAGAAAAGCTGTGACGACATCACAGGGGGTGTTTGTTGGTGTTCAGCATTTTAGGTAGAGAACATGATTTGGATGTTTGTCCCGTGTCCGTGCCACCACAGGAAACCCACAATGCTGCTGACTGAGGAGCTCACTGAGATTCTGATTGGATGTTATGTATCACTAACTTGAATGATGATGGGCAGCAATATGTAAAACTATATATATATATATATATATAAGTAATATGTAAGTAAATTGTGTGCAACTGAACACAGCTCACAATTTTTAGTGCGCCAAAAACAACCTGCCAGGTGCTGCAGTGCGCCCTCTGGTGGACAAACTATGCAACGTTGACACTCTTAACATGTTCCTTCTCTCTGGTTTTAACTTAATTGTCATTTGGTTGTTATTACCACAAATACCGATCTAACAGCCATTCAGATGGATGTTCAGGTTTATTTATAATTTTGTAAAAGTAGCAATTTTTAAATGTGCCCATTATTCTGTATGTATTATTAAATAAAAAAAACTACACAAATGACATCTTTGCAAAACAATTTCAAAACATAAAAGTATTGACACAGGAGTTAGCTAGTGAGATGGTGTTTCATGACACCATACAGTTCGTATGAGAGACTGCGGATTCCTGAAAGTGATGTGTGTGTTCTCAACGTCATAGCTCACATTAGTATACTCACATCTGTTCAAGAAGTTATCAATGTTCTTGTTTTTGCGTAAGGCAGGAAAGTTCAGATCTAAAACCACGGCGTTCATGGAATCCTGAAAGAGACAGAAAGAAGAGAAAGAGAAGATTTATTTTATAGTTTACAGAGCTGATGATAAAGTCAGGGACAGTTTCCTGCAGTCTTCACATCAGGTGCTTGTGTGTGTGTGTGTCTGTGCGTGTGCACTCGCATGCATGAAATCATTTTCTTGTAAAAAGAGCGAAACAGGAAATGATGGAAGCACAGAGCTCCATGACAGTCTATGGAGTCCCGGGCCAAATGTGTTATTTCCTGTGTGTGTTTCCGAATGACCAAAGCAGTATGTTAAACATGCAGGATAAGGACAGCGGGTTTGAACACTGGAATGAGGACAATTATCAAAGTGAGTGAGTGAGTGAGTGAGTGAGTGAGTGAGTGAGTGAGTGAGTGAGTGAGTGGAGTGAGTGGAGTGAGTGAAGTGAAGTGAGTGAGTGGAGTGAGAGAGAGAGAGAGAGAGAGAGAGAGAGAGAGAGAGAGAGAGAGAGTGTTGGACTGTTTTTCCCAGGGAGCATTTCTACAGCGATCTTGTCTGGTATGTAAAACACAACAGACCTGAGTTCATACAGTCAGCCTTATAATTGTTTTAAAGTATTTAACCAACTTCTATCACACACACAGACACACACATAATACTAAATATATGAGCCTCCTACAGTTTGTGTGTATTTAAAACTGATATTAATATTTCATATCATAATGCCTTGACCTTTATCCACACGGTAAAACCCACAGCAGCAGATTGTAACCGCTGTGGCTGGTTCGCAATGTTCTTAATGATGAGCATGACGGTGCTGCCATCAGAGTCACCACTCTGGAAGCCAATCTGTTCAAGTCCAGTTTATAGACGGATGGAATAAAGCTTTAAAGCGTGGCTACATTACTTCCTTTGGTTGGAGATGAAGGGTTAAAACGAGGTCTGAATTCCACTGAGCAATGATCTCCAGGATATCCAATGGCATTGCGATGTTGATATCTGATCATCTTCCAGCCACAACTCTTCGAGTGACCATCCATCAAATTAATTTTTTTTTATCAGTGTTGGCACGTCCCAGTTTTTATTCTGGCCAGTTTTACAGTATCGTGAGATTAACCCCTCCCACCCCCCCACCCCCAACTAGTTGATGTTTACTAAATGTAATCAGCTGTTAATGGAAAAAGAGCCACAGACAGAAACCCACCACTGCACCACAGCTATAAAAGGTATGACCCAAACACAACACATCACACCAGATTCCATGCTTAAAAATAGCAGCTAGAACGATTACGGGCAGAAACAGGCAGAAGAACGAGGAGGAGGAGGAGGAGGAGGCTGCGAGGAAACCTGGAGCAAGAGAGTAACCCAACAGCGCCAAAAAAATCCCCATCCAACACCAGCACTGCGTTAACACCCTCATATTATGCAACAATAAACACCACCACTGTTCTGTTCTCTATCAGGGAAAATACATCAACAGCTGGGTTCAAGAACAGGCTGTTTACACGGGCGGCATTAATGCTTTGGAAACAACAGAACCCAAACCCTTTTTCTGTACATTTCCACAGCATCAAGTGGAACACTGACATGTAAATATTAGGGACATTTTTCAGGACTTTAAAAATAAATAAACAAACAAACAAACCTGGATGCATTGTGGGAGACATCACTATATTTAAAGATACTTCTATGTTATAGTTACATATGCACATGACATCAAGGTTCTAATTTTCTCATTCATTCATTTTCTAAGACACTTAATGCTAAACAGGGTCACAGGGAGCCTGGTACACATATCAGCTGACCCTGTACAGCTCGCCAGGCCATTGCAGGGCCAGGCTCTTATTAATTTTCAAAATAAATAAATAAATAAATAACCTGAATTAAACAAAAATAAATATTCTGTCTTTTTTCATTAAGGGGAAGAGATACATGATATATTTTACATCACAAAGCTCCAAAATATTTTTACAGGACATTATAATAAAAAATTATTTAAGAAGCAAAGTTAAACTGAAAGTAAAATTAAAAACTTCAAATAAATTTTGTAGATTTTGGGAAAAAAAACTCACTGCTGTCAGTCAGTTCATTCGTTCGTTCATTCATTTTCTGAAGTCCTTAATCTAAAGTCGCGGGGAGGCTGGCGTCCATCTTGGTCGACTCTGGGCGAGGGCAAAGTACACCTTGGGCAGCTCACTTAAGGACATGGTAACGACAAGAGAACTTAAGGACATAGTCACGACAGTGTTGACGTAGTTATGACGTTACTAAACCCTAGCAGCGCCTTCACTGGTGATGAACGAGCATGGCATGGACTCGTTGAACGTAGATGTGGACACAAGAAAATTTGCAGAATGAATGAAAAGCTGTGACATGCAGCGGAGGACCTAGCAGCGTTAGGACTGGACGAACGCAGTACGATCGGATGAATCGAAATAAAAACATTCTAAGAATGCACTGGATGTGGTGCACACGTGATCATGTACTTGTTAAGAAATCGTGTTCAGTGCACTGAGAACCTAGTAGTATGAGGATGTAGTATGATTAATTTTCTAACATTCTGTCCACGCCCCCACTTTTCAGGATGTAGTGTGGTCTTCATGGTCATCGCCATAGGGTAATGGGGTGGCTAACGAAGAACCGTCTCAGATCTCCGACTGCTTGCGTTGTTGATACTGGTGTTGAAAATCCCTCATGAGGTGCTATAATGAGTAGTGAAACTCTTTCACTTCACCGCTGGGTTGCTGGCATGGAAACATTCCTCCCCCAAATCCCGACAGATCGCAAGCTTCGTTACACAACACGCACCTGGAAATTTCTAGTGTCACCAACTGCAGCATCACACGTCATCCTTCAGATTAACGCTAACAACCAGGGTGCCCTTATTAGCATCACACATAGGCGTCAACTGATACCGAGTATAGAATATCTCTTTGCTCACTGACAGGAAGTTGTTATTTGATGACATGCGTGAGTTTAACCTGGTGATGCCTGAAAGCTGACTTCAAGCAGGAGAAACATGGCTGCGTCTGTCTCTGTTAGCAAGCTAGTCAGCTACACTTGCTGAGTAAAGTAGAACCAGGGAGTCGGTGCTGTAGATATAAGTGAACATGTTTATGTATGTTGATTGGTTTAAAGAAAATATTTGCAGAATCAGTAAAATCCATTTAAAGCTACTTCTGTGTCTGCTGCTGGTCCTGGGAGATCTGATGTCATTGGCCATGTTGATATGATGTCACCTGCTGAATTTTCAAGCCGAGAGGGTTTGAGGATGAAAATTCTTTAGTCACCAGCAAGATTGAACTGCTACCAGTTAAATTTGTATTTTTAACCCATTAATCACTGGGTTATGACTATACATAATAAATAGGTCAGTTTTAATACGTAACAATTGCATCTGGACCAAATTCGACCAGGTGACGTCCACAGCTGGTATATAGTCACGAAATGAAATAGCAATGATTGTGACGACCGTCGAGAGAGTAGGAAAGAAAATCATATCAGAAAAAATTTCTACTGTCGCACATCATAATTCTAATTCTGTTTCAACATCTGGATGTTTCTGTAATTCATTTGGTGCTTATAATGTATTCCATCTTTATCTTTTTTCATTACCACGTTTCGAGTCTGTAATAATTAAAGTTAAGAATATTTCACTGTCAATCATCAATTATTACATTTGAGTTGTGGGTGGAGAAAAAAGTACAGATGATAAACAAATGAGAGAACAATGTCAGAACACTTTTCACCTCCACACTTATTCACAGAGTACAGCATGAGTCACTCACAGCATCCACACACACACACACACACAGTTACACAATGTGCTAAATCATCCCACACTCAGACAGAGGTGTTAACACTGATGTCTCATACACAATCATCATCCCTCACACACACATACACACACACACACACCTCACTTAAACAGTCTTATTGTCCTATAAATTGTGAGCTGAGCTGTATAATCCTGAGAGAGGTTAACTGTTTAAGATTTTTTACAACTCGCTCGTTTGGAAAAACATCTGGATCAATTAGAAAATAATAAATATATATCATAATATATACCATAATGGCCAAGACTGAAACAGCACCAGTATACCCATCTGTAGTGAAGGCATTAGCACCATGCTGTGCTCTAAATGCAGGTTTGTAGCTGGCAACTGAGTAAAATAAGGCTTCTGAACGAGAAAAGCTGAGCAATGGACAATCAAAACCAAGGGAGGGAAAAAAAAAGACAGCATGACAAAACAACTCCAAATACCACCACGCAAAAGACAACTCCAAATACCAGCACTCCAAATTCCACCACTCCAAATATAACTCAAAATACCACTAGTCCAGATACCACCACTCAAAATACAACCACTCCAAATTCCACCATGCAAAATACAACTCCAAATACCACTAGACTAGATACCACCACTCAAAATACAACTCCAAATACCACCATGCAAAATACAACTCCAAATCCCACCACGCAAAATACAACTCCAAATCCCACCACGCAAAATACAACTCCAAATACCACTAGTCCAGATACCACCACTCAAAATACAACTCCAAATCCCACCACGCAAAATACAACTCCAAATCCCACCACGCAAAATACAACTCCAAATACCAC
>JAOUQZ010000039.1:895632-911023 GCA_028564935.1 Neosilurus hyrtlii
AATGATCAAAATCAATGTCAAACTGGCCAAAACATTCAATTTCAGTGGGGGTTGAATAATTTTGAACACAACTGTACCACTAGTCCAGATACCACCACTCAAAATACAACTCCAAATCCCACCACGCAAAATACAACTCCAAATACCACTAGTCCAGATACTACCACTCAAAATACAACTCCAAATACCACCATGCAAAATACAACTCCAAATCCCACCAGGCAAAATACAACTCCAAATCCCACCACGCAAAATACAACTCCAAATCCCACCACGCAAAATACAACTCAAAATAAAACGACTCAAAATACAACTCCAAATACCACGACTCAAAATACAACTCCAAATACCACAACTCAAAATACAATTCCAAATACCACCACTTCAAATTCCAACAAATAAAAATATAACTCCAAATACCACCACGCAAAATACAACTCCAAATACCACTAGTCCAGATACCACCAATCAAAATATAACTCAAAATACCACCACTCCAAATTCTACCACGCAAAATACAACTCCAAACACTAGTAGTCTAGATATTACAACTCCAAATTTTTTATGAAATTTAGCCATTTTTAGCATTAGCATTATCATGCTAGGTCCAATTTTCGCTTCTTTCACAGCCGTGAAACGTATGCCACTTGGTTTTAGGGTTGTTTTTGCAATCACATTTGAAGGAGGTGCTGTGATTGGCTGTTACGAATCTTTATCCAGAATTAACCCCACCCACTTTACATGGGGGAACAGAATCTGTGGTAAAGTACAAGAGGATGGAAAAGTTCCGGATGAATCAGAATTTTACACATCTGTTTCCAAAATGTTATTGCAAGTTTGAGATTCGAGTTAAAATAAAGTTATTTTATTAGTTAAGATTCCTGTGAGTTTCTCTGTAAGGGGAGAGCGAGGGAGTGAGGGAGTGTCTGGAGAGCCAGAGAAAGTCACTGCCTTTCTGTGAGGAGGACGAGAGGGCGAGAGGAGGAACGCTGTGTGTGTGTGTGTGTGTGTGTGTGTGTGTGTGTGTGTGTGTGTAAAAATGGACAAGGCCACTATCACAGCACCTTATAAGGCAGTGTTTCTCCCTACTGCTAACACATACACACACACAATACGAGAGGGAATGAGGGGGAAGGGAGATAAAAAGAATGAGGAAAGAAGGAGAGTGAGCAATAGAGAAAAAGCAGAAACGAGAGGTGGAAAGATGGAAGAACAAATTAAAGGATAAAGAGAAAAAGAGGTGGACAGGGAAAAGAGGGAGTAAGAAAAACAGAGTAGAAAGAGAGAAGAAGTTATAAAAAGAAAAGGAACAAAGCAGAAAGAGAATGTGAACATGGAGATAAAAATAGAAGAGACAGAAAAAAAGAAAAAATTATGGAGAGGGGGAAATAACAAGAGAGAACGGCAGAGATGCAAAACGAGTAAAAGAGAGAAAAACAACAGAGAAATAGCATGAAAGAGATAAAAATAGATATATGCAGACAGAGAGAGAGAGCGAGAGAGAGAGAGAAAGAATGGGAAAGTGGTGGGTGGATGTAAATATCAGAAGTAATTATTAGTTATTTAGGTCTGTGTTTATAAATAGACAGACACTCTTCCATCTCTCTGTCCATCTCCTTGCCCATAGAGTATCAGAAGTGCAACAGCTCTTTGCTCGTTTATTACACATTCATTACTCAGGAAAATCTTCCATATAAATGGATATCAGGAACGAAAAATTGACACAAGTACTGTCTTGACAATGAATACAAAGAGCAGGATGGGGACAAAGTGAGAGAGAGAGAGACACGCACACACACACACACACACACACGCACACACGCACACACGCACACACGCACACACACTCAAATCTGGAAATTTATCCATCAGAATAACTTCACCCTGCACTCCTATCTCCTTAATGTATTAAAAGCAGTGACGGAAAACACTGTGTGACTGTATGATAGAGAGTGTGAGAGCATGAGAGAGTGTGTGTGAGTGATAGGGAGACAGAGAGCGGGATTGTGTGTGCATGTGTGTGAGAGAGAGAGGGAGAGAGAGAGAGTGTTGATACTCTCAGATGGATTTCATGTCCCAGCAGTGTTTACCAAAAAAATTACCAAAACGTCACATCGCGATACTGAAATTCACCAACTTAAACTGTGATCCTTTGTAAGAAAAAGTCAGCAGTTAGCACACATGCTAAAAGTGATGTATGAAGCAGTGATGAGATGTAAAAATGATAAATATAATAAAAAAAGATTAATATTATGAATCATCAACCACGTCTACACTACCATGACCTCTACCCTCGTTCACACATTGCATCTGCTGGATGTTTTACTCGACACCCAGCTGTGATCTTGGAGAAGTCATTCATCATTAATGAGCTGGAGGTCCTGCAGCTTTACACCAACAGGACTCATTTCATTAGCGGTTAGAATTTAATTACACTAATTTAGTCCTGATGCAACACACACACACACACACACACACACACACACACACACACACACACACACACACACACACAGATTTCATGGTTAATACACTGTGTGCACAGAATGCGAACTGTACTATACTGTGTAACTATGATAAATAATAAAGTAACCTTAATAACTCACGTACAACAAACACAGAGACCACAACAGATGTTGAATAAGTGCTACTTTTGTTCACTGATTACTGAAAAGACGACAATTTAATAAAACCGTACAAATAATACAGTCAGGACAGAAAATGACCTGGTCCAATCCCCACAAAATTATTAGGAGATTTGAGCAAATTTGGAGGGATTTGAACCGAAATCATTGTCGGTGGAGACGTTACAAAGAAAAATAAGCTTGGGAGGAAGTAGCAGAGACTGAGTGCAGCTAGCACAGTTAGCAGGTTCTGCTAATCTAATCTGAGCTCTAATACAAACTGTGATTTTCACACTTTACTATGTTTCATATGTTATTTACTCAGTGTTGAGATATAGTTAGATTTAGAAACTTCTCACTGGATGGTAAAAAAAAGCAAAAAAAACAAAACAAAAACAAAAACCCACACAGGACACACCCACAAGTGACACCACATTAGGCATTTCCACTGTGAGGTGTCCGAGGCATTTTGACCAGTCTCACACTAAAAGCTAAAGCCATAAGTGTTGTGTACAGGAATAGTAAACGTATTGAGGTACTTTTAGGCAGGGAAGAAAATAATTTTCGAAATTCTCTGAAAACTAACAGTGGTACATGATTGTGAACTTGAGGTACACAGGGGGAGGAGGTTTGCTAATATACTGACCGCAGTACCAGAACAAGACGCGAGGCAATTAGCAGCACTGGCTTCAGGGTTGTGAAAAATTCCATGTGATGGATGTTACATCTGATTCATTAACGTGACTTACAGATTAAAAAGACATCTTTTCTGGATCATTTTACTGATTTGCTTTAGAAAAGATGAAATTGTGAATTATTGCTGATCAAGTTCCACCCCTTCATGCATTTTTGGGTTTAAAACTTTTTAGGAAATCTGAGAAAACTGTTTCCACTAATCCCCCCCATGCCCTACCTTTTTAGAGGTACATGTAATAAAAAACATGATGTCAAACCCAAAAAAATCTATCCTATAAATCACACAAACAACACAACATCGCTGAAGTCCATGGAATCTGGATAGGCACCTGCAGTGAGTCAAACACAAGAAACCTCACACCCCACTGTCTCAGAATTCATCCACCATGGTACATGTAGGTGGCAAGAGCAGTTCATCTGGTCTGGGCATAGAAAATCTTCTGTTTGTGTTATGCATAAACTTTTCAGAATCTATGACTGAAGATTATTTCTTCGTGGAAAATGGAATTACCCCATTGTAGCAGTGTTTTAATTTCCCTTCATTTTCCCTGTTCCAACTTTTAAAGTAATTTGTACTGGATAACATGGCCATTGCTTATATTCTTGTTTTACTGAGCTGTATTTAGACCCCATTTTTTGCAGACAAAAGCCAGGATTTCTTCTACAGTTTACGGATCATTAGTGAGCCCATTACCTGCCCCTGAAGTATAGACACGTTATAAAAGGTCAATATCATACCAACTGTTTAAGAATTTATCAAACGCTGTCTGTGGTCTCCCACACACACACACACACACACACACACACACACACACACACACACACGGAGGGAGAAACTGCACAGTAAGACACTCTTTTATTCCCAGAGTGATCTGCAGCTCAGTGGGTAAAGTCTCACAATCGCAGCTCAGCACTTTTACTCCTCCGAGCTCGATACAGCATCACGGTTCACTGAGAAATGCTTGTTCAGCTCATTCGACACAAGACACGGAGAGAAACCTCATAGAGAGATGAAGATGATTAAGCACTAAAATTGCCCTCAGGCTAAATACATAATTAATTAAATCATCCCTGCCATTCATCCCAATTCATTATCTTTAAAACTGCAGGGGACAAGACTGGATTCCTTGTTAGTCAGATCACATCAGTTGCGTGTTTCCTTGTACGGTATTCCACATGCACTATGAAGACAGCTGAGATAATACAGTAAGTGACAGAACATTATAGGCTTCAGTTTAGCATCCTCGTGCAACCAGCATTAGGGAGGAGGTACACATTATAATAGAGTTTACATTACAGACGGGCAAAAGGACATGTTAAACAACGTGGTTCAGATAAAACAAGGAAGTAAAGTTACTAAAATATCAATTATATTAATATTAGGGGATCCATTATGTTGAAAATATTATATAGCATAATACGTACAGATATTTCGCTCATGTATTCCATGTATGATGAGTTGTAGGTCAGGGAGAAACATAACAGTTTTGCAGTTAAAACAGAAAATAATTTAAATAAAAATAATAAATAAATTTTAAATAAAGAAATTAATCTGCATTTTTCAAAATAAGGAAATTCATATCAATAATAATAATAATAATAATAATAATAATAATGTTAATAAATCTAACAGGACATTTTTAGTTTAGATTAGCATTTGGCAGATGCTCTTATCCAGAGCGAATTACAATTGTTATTTTTATACAACTGATCAAGGGCCCAACAGTGGTGATAGTAGGGATTGAACCTCTGACCTTTGGATCAGTAACCCATCGCCTTCACCACTAGGCCACCACCACCGCCCTACTGTTTAAAAGCATGTTACTAAAATAAGGAATTCAGTACCTATAGTATCACAGAATAACGTATTGTGCCATAATTTATTCTGATACTGACGATAGCACAATACTGCTGAGCTCTTATTCCCATCAGTGTAATGATTTCGTCACATCTGGTGGCCTTACAGTTTCTTTCCCGTGTGTGTTTAGGGAGAGTTAGAGAGAGCTGAATCTTTTCACTCCCACATACTGCTTCTCAGCTTGTCTCAAGACGTTCATTTTCTCTCCTTCCTTTTTACCACACACACACACACACACACACACACACACACACACACACACACACACACACACACACACACTGCAGGTTTAATAAACGAGCAACAATGATCAACACAGTACAAATGCAAAAGTTTTTTTTTTTTTTGCTTAAAGGACATGTCTTAAGCTTTTTATTTACCACGATTACGAGCATAAAGTGAACAGTGCTAGTACTAGAGTGCGCCCGGGTTGTTCTGCACTCACATGACCCCCCCCTTAATGAACCAGGACACTTTAAACCCGCTCTCCGAATGCTTACCGAAAACACTCTCTTCGGCATTTTCCGCCAAAACTGACTGCTGACGTCACTTACAGAAAGCACCTCTGTGCGGAAGCGATTCATTCGAAATGGTGACATCTTGCGTTGTTAGCGGGTTTAGCAATAACTATTCGGAGAACAGTTACAACCCCCAGCGAGTCGTCTCTCTCAATCAGTGGCCGACTGACCCTGTAATATCTGCAAAGTGGAAACGATTTGTGGAACCCATGAGGAAATGCAGTACCCAGTATTCACCCCGTAAAGACCGACCAACACACGGCCCGAGGTGCCTGTAGGGAGAGACTGAGAACAACCGTGACTAAGCTGAATTTCAGAAGGGTTACGTTTACTTTTAATCATGTAGAGCTCACCTTAATCAGCCCTCATACTTGTAGTAGATACGTGCGCGCGTGTGTGTGTGTGTGTGTGTGTGTGTGTGTGTATGTATGTATGTATATATACACACTCACTCACACACACACACACACACACACACACACACACACACACACACACACCATGTACTAATACATGCATCGTTAATTAAGACACGTCCTTTAGCCACTGAGCCACCACTGCCACATACACAGACAATAAGTACATAGCATAATGTGTATGTCTTTGGACTGTGGGAGAAAACACGAGTACCCAGAGGAAGCCCATACAAACTCCACAAAGACAGACTCCCAGTGTGACCGCAAAGTTCAAACCCATAACCCTGATTGACTTCCTTCGGCCACTTTTTTCAGGTGGATACACATTTAGAAGCGTGCCGAGTCTGCCTCGAGAACCGCCCTGAGGAAGGATGGAGGAGCTGCAGCAGCATGTCAGCTCGACTGATTCTGATTTGAGCACAAAAGCCACGAGGGAGCAGAGATAAGGACTCAACATTCCATCCTCCAGAGAGATTATCTCAGAGTCCACAGCAGCAACACCTCCTGAGTGTTAGTACCGTCCTCCCAACTGCTGCCTTCCTCAACTTGACAAACTCTCTGGAAAAACACCGGATTAGTTATCTTTATTCAGGGCGGGGCTAAATAACACGATGACATGTTAGCCACATTGTGATGTATTAACACTAGGATATATTTGTGACTAGCAAGGAGTGTGGATATGGATGCTAGTGTTTCTTCCAGTTTGTTTTCTGAGTTAGAGAAGATATGGTATTAGCTATATATGTATGTATATACACACACACACAAACACATACACACACACTGTTTAGGCATTGATGCGAAGGACTTAAACACAAAATTAAGCATGAAAATTGATTCTTCCATTTACACTACAAGCTTGCCTTAATGCTAACTTCCTACACAGATAAAAGCTTTATTTATCTCTTTTTATTTTTCGATGCCATCTGTATACATTTAAAGAGAGGTCTTCTAGGACCGTCGGACCACAACCTCATTTTAAATCTGAGTGAAATCACAGCTCGCAATCAGAGTGTCATCGTGACATCAGTATCAAATGCAGACTTTGTTTCCCATCAGCCCCTGGACATCACACCACATACATTAACACACCAATCTTCTGTTTCTCTTTTAATGCACCTTTCTTTTAAAGTCTCAATAAAACATCTCTGAACTTATTTCAATATCACACTGTTTTACTGGAGCTAAAAATCCAAGATCATAGTATTATTATTAATATTATTATAATGCACATCTTATAATAACCAGTATTGTGAATTGTGATCCAACACCACTAGTTCAGTTCAAGTGGTTTTGTGATGTGTGAGAACTCATCTCTACATGATATACTCCACATGTCTGTGCTGACATTAAAATGTTATTTTTTCCAGGTTAATCAGTGACTCTCCACAGTAAAAGACCTTCGCCCCAGGGTTCGGGGGTTTCCTCCTTCATCTCCATGAAACAAATTCATCCTCTGAAGAGCTCGGGATAGTACAACCCAAACGCTTTTCTTGAATCGCTCATGTGGAGATAATACAACTTTATGTGGCAGCACTCTGGACCATTTGTTATCTCAACTTACAAAATCAATACTCCGTGTTCCTGTTTCCATGAGTCCACATTTAAAACCAAAAAACGAACCTCGTAAGAGTCTCGAGTCTATATCATTGGTTCTGATGGCGAATTTCTAGCTTGATAACATAAAAACACAAATAAACTCCTATAACTTAGAGCAAAGAGGTGATGCACTGCTACCGATCATTGAAGGTAGATTTCAGTATGTAAAAGAGTTGCTACCTTGAAAAGTCTAGAAGAATTTTAAGAGTACTGTGCTAATACTGCTAGCTAGCAATGTCTGTTCAGGGATTTTATGCACCAAATCTATCAAACTTCAAATCTCTCTCTCTCTCACACACACACACACACACACACACACACACACACACACACACACACACTGTACCCTCACTTATTTAGTCATTAACTCAAGCTGATTATTTAGTTATCCAGTATAATGCTCTTGTTTGGCTGCTACACTAGTAGCTTTATACACACTTATCCTGTGTGTGTGAGAATGTGAGAGAGAGAGAGAGAGAGAGAGCCTATAGAGCTAATTTGTTACATGTCCCTTTTACAATGTGAAAGAGGGATAAAAAAGAGAAATCATTCATTCATTGCTGAGCCGTTTAGTTATACTGGGGTGGCAGGGGGCTGGAGCCTGCCTCAGCCGACTCTGGGTGAAGACAGGGCACACCCTAAAGAGCTTGCCAGTCAATTGCAGAGCAACATGCACACAACCAGTCACATTCACATCTAGGGGCAATTCGAAGGAGCCAGTTAGCCTAAAGTGCATGTCTTTCAACAGTGGGAGACCACCAGAGTACCCTGAGGAAACCCGTGCAAGTATAGGGAAAACCTCCAAACTTCACACAGAAATGTCTTCGCTGAGCCCAGGACTTGAATCCAGGACCTTATTGTGAGGCAAACATCTTTATGCCAGCGATACTAATTTACACCTCAAAGGCGTCACAAGCAGCTCATGTGCCGATTCGAAAAATGTTCACAGAAATGTTTTTCCAATATAACGTTTGGTTTGAGAGACATGAGACAGCGCCCCCTCATGGTGATATGGAAATTGTGAACATTTTGAGCTCCAATCATGCAACTTTTTCCTCCTGGGGCTCATCAAATTGTTTCACCCAAATGAGGATGGGTTTCCCTCTTGAGCCTGGTTTCTCTCAAGGTGTCTTCCCCGTGTCAACTGAGGGAGTTCTTCCTCGCCACCGTCGCCACGGGCTTGCTCGTTAGGGATGTGCAGGGGGTTGTCGAAAAATGTATTAATTCCTCCTTTAATTACTTTTACTATGTAAAGCTGCTTTGTGACAATGCCAATTGTAAAAAGCGCTACACAAATAAAACTGAACTGAACTGAATCAACATTTTGGAGTGCTGTATAGTTGCTAACACACAACTGAATAAATAACGCACGAACTTGTTAAAAGCTAATAAAGAAGAGATAAAAAATGAGCATGGGGATATTATGCCTAACACTTCTTCAGTTTACAAACACTGTGATGTCACTAAGACATTATTTGCACAAAGGGTGTGTGTGTCTGTGCACGCACGCTATCAGGAGATAGGGACGAATTTCCAACATGTTCCCAGTAACAACACACACGGACAGATATCTCATTCACTGAGATAAACCAGAAAGGGACAAAGGCTATAAATGGCACAGAGTTAGAACGCGAGATGTGTTCACTCCCACACACCGCTTCTCAACTCGTCTCTCTACAGCCACCATCTACTTTTCTCTTTAGGACCTTCATACTGCTGAGGAACAGACACTCCACTCCCATCAATTTAGCAATATACACGCTCATAACACACACACACACACACACACACACACACACACACACACAGAGGTCAGGCCTCTGAGGCTATAACCAGTTCTCTTTGAAAGAGGATTAAACGCTTATTCATCTAATCATTAGCAGGCTAATCTTCGATCACGGTAATACTGCAGTGGTGTTTACATGCTACCTGTTCGCATTAGTCCGAAGTTTTTTAGACAATCTCTTAACATCTGCAGCATCTTTTCATAAACAAAGTGTTTCAGTTTCTATACAGCTGAGCTTTTAATCAACGTAAACATTGTTCATGTTTACGTACTTTTTGTTTTTCTGTCTTTGTTCGCCACGTTAGCTTCATAGCTCCAGCTCCACTATAAAGCTGCAAACATTGGATGCCAAACATGTCCTGGTTGATCGACTCCGCATGGGGTAAACTGCATTTTTTCTCCTTTACTAAAACAATTCCAGAAAGCCTTTGTCACATCGGAAGGTTGCGTAATTAGGGTACACATTCAGTACAGATTTATCTGAGTCATCGGAGAAGGAAAGGGTGCTTCATTAAAAGTTTTCATTGCTGCATTCCTCAGCTGTGAGTTGATGAATCTCCTGGCTCACAGCTCGACACTTGTCTCTGAGTTATTATCAGTACGCTTGGCTTGACGGTGTGGCTGCTGTTCTGACGATGAGCAGCAAGGCCACTGAGGAACAAGTCAATGTGTGTGGCGTAAGCACCACACCAGTGTGTCTCATCACTATTCTTTTATCTTTCTCTCACACACGATTTAACGGCTTGTTCATGCGACGACGGCTTCCCATTCGGCGGTTAACCACAACGTCCAGGTCACACAACATCCTGTTATCAGCAAACAGCATTTCAACATTCATCCTGCATCTGGATTCCACTGGTCTCCAACGCTGCACTTTTTAGAGTGAGTTTTAAAGGAGTATTTTGGAGAGATATCTCACGTTAACTAGAGTTCTTACACAAGGCTCACCATGGTTGGCGGTCTGTCAGAAATCCAGGGTTCCGAGATGAAAATGCACAAACAGACAGAGAAGAGCCACGCATTGATTCTAACCTAATAAGTAATAATGATAAAAACAACACTGCCCAACACAACTTTTGCTGACTTTTATCTGAGACTTGTTCTTGACTATTTCGAAGGTGCTGAATCCAAAAATCACAGTGGTTTTGTGCTAGGAGGTCATATTTTTGCTGTATAGCATAACTGCATATTTAATGAGTACGTATCGAAACACAATGACTTCTACAATCCCCAGAATTTTTACCTATTTACAGACAATAAAGTTCCAGCAAATAATGCCATAAATCATTTATGTGATGAATATGTACAAGTCTGTTCTGGATAACGATGACCTATCAGGTCATCATATTGAAATTAAACATGAAAATCAATATCATGATTTAAACAAATTTTAAAACAAAGTGCTGATGAAGTAATACAGCATAGGAATGTACTTGATTTTTAAGAAATCACACAGTTTCAGTACAACATCTTGATATAAACAAGTGTGTTTACATCAACAGAGAACATATTCTTCCTTTGTCAGTGTTTATGGGATAAATTTTCATTTGTATGATTTTCTGAAGGGCTTCACCTCTGGAACATTTCTTTTAATACCCCAACAGTGGTCTGCCATCATATGAGTGTCCTGGTCTTCAAATTTAACCTTAAACTAAGCCAAGTACACTCTCTCTTCACAAAGTCACTAATGCATCTGGACTATTCAAACACGTTCTACGAGCAGCAGCCGTGCTGATTTCACCTGATTTTCAATCTGAAACCCAAACAGAAAATTTTATTTAGGTTTATGTTGGCAGTTTTCCAACCAAACCTGATGGCCATGACATCCACCAATACCACAGGTGCACATGCCACAAAATAAAAACATGACACGACAAGAAGAAACTAATGCAATTTTTCAAATCAGCGCCCCAAAATTAGGTAAAAACAAGTGTTAGTTTTCACTCAGCGGAAAAAAGTTTTAAATCGTTGGCCAGTGTTATAATAATAAATAATAGAAATCATGCCAATTAACGCTCTGAGTAACAGCTGATATCGGAGACTGACAATGCCATGGTAACCTCCTAACTCTGTGATTAGGTTTTGTAGGGTTCACAAATAAAATACAAAACAAATATTGAATTTATAACATAAAACACACACTTACACATACACACAGAACCCGATTCTCATTGTCCAATGAGTGCAGAAGATACAGCTGTAATACACACCAACACACCTTGAAAACACACACACACACACACACACCCCTGTCCACAGCTTATGAAGAGTGTGTAAAAATGCTGAACAACGAAATGAAATGTGTTAGAGTGGGAAAAATACTGAGATACAGAATACTTTACAGGAGGAAAGCACCACACACACACACACACACACATCTATAGGAGTGCATGATGGAGCAGATTCCTCTGCAGGGTGTAGTCCCTCTTCATACCCAGTGTTCCCAGGACACACTCCAGATCCACCGTGACCCTGTCACGGATTCAGCTCGCTCGGACTGAGGACGGATGAATGCATGGACTAGGCAGCATGACACAATGTTTGTTTAGCAAAATAAAAAGACACAAACACAACATTATTTTATCTCTGCATGCCTGCAGTTCTGTTTCAGAGGGAACCATAAAAGCTTCCATGAAGAACCCTAAGACTGTGATCTTAAGAAGTGAATGAAAATCTGCAAACGATGCAGTTAAAGAATGTTTGTTTCAGAGTGGACATGAGACCGACACGAAGCCCCCGAGCACAAGCAGCTGATGTTGTGTCATGGATTTATCCTCATCGATGTGATCTTCTCCAGACTGCTCGAGAAATGAGAAACCTTTCACTGGTACTGATCAAGGTCTCATGAGTGCTTATAAGTGTAATGATAGACGTTTATTAAAAAATTAAAAAAAAAATAAATAAAAACCCTGTGTTACCATTTAAACACGACACTGACATCATCACATCACAGACTACTGCATTTGATGCATCATTTCCAAAACTATCACAGCTGAGACCTGAGCCATATCTGATCCCCATGTTTACATCATTCCCTGGGCAAAATGCAAACTTTCCACCCATAGCATCAGTGTGGTTACACAAAACACGAATGAATTCCATCGTCCTCGTGGATGACCACATGTCAGGGTTGTTTTTTTTTTTTTGGTGTATTTTGTCTGAGCCCAAAAACTGTTGCATAACAATGATGGTATCTGAACAGGAAGGTCTTAACAGGATGGGAGTGTTCAGATGCAAGTCAAATGTCCAGATGTCAGATACAATTCAGATTCACATCTTTATTCGAAATCGAATCTGAGCTGTTCAAGTGACAACATGGGATTTGTGGCAGGAATGGAAAGATGAGAATTATTTGGTGAAGAGGTGCAGTGTGTGGATTTGGAACATGGTGCTTTGCTCTGATATCCTGCAGGAACAGATCTGACTCAGAATGTCTTTGATGTTGGTGGATCTGAACACGATTTGCAGGATACACCCTTGTACATTTCGCATTCATCTAAACACACACACACACACACACACACACACACACACACACACACACAGATCTCTGGTACTGGTATGCTGTATGGAAACTGACTCAGCAGCACGACTTCCGGACAGATCCAGACGTCGGCACGAGCCCCGACATGTTTGAGAAAGTCGTTGATCATAAACAGAATAAACGCTCGGATGCATGAATCGATGAAACACGTGCTCTGTTGTGTAAATACTGGGTGATCACCTGCGCGTGCACTGCGGCTGCCTGTGCAAAGTTTACATGCACGCGGAAAATAAACAGCTCTGCACCACAACAAACAAACAAACAAACAATAACATTATCAGCAGCAGCAGCTCGCCAGCCTGCAGGAAGCAGAAGGAACAGAGAAAGTTTGGTCGGTGATTTATGACTATATTTGGTGCGCGAGGAGGATGAAGACGGAACATTGTGTCCAAAATGGCAAAGACGTCGCAGCGCGAGCTCTCGTTAAACTCCCGACTTCTCCGAGAGGATCAAGTGATGCATAAAGACAGCAAAATAAACACCTTCCACACTGCACATTTCTCATCGTCACTTAGTGTTGCACTGCAGGGGCTTGTTTTTCCTGGGAACCGGAAACACTGCAACGACCGACAGAACAGAAAGAAAGAAAGAAGAAAAAAGGAAGAAAGGAAGAAGAAACGGCGCCTTGGCGAGAATGAAACATCCCTGGAACTCACCAGTAAACTTTCCAGGTTGATGGCAGAGCGCGGGTCTCTGATCATGGCCTCCAGTTTCTTCAGCCGCTTCTCCATCCTGCTTTCAGCTCCAGAAGACATCATGAGATCTTCACTTCAGATCTTCACTTCAGATCTTCACATCAGTCGGTGCTCGGAAGGTTCGACTCCTGCGCGGGGACTCGGCATTAAAACCCACCGAAAACAACAAACGGAGCTCCTTCGTGGCCTGTAGGGTTCTCTCGGATCTCCCACCTCCACCACCAAGAAAAAAACCGGGATTAATCCAACCGGAAATGCTCCTCCAATTAAGTTTGAAAAGTCGGGCAGGACCCCAGGTCGGTCCGCTGCGCCATGCTCCACAAGTTCCTCCGATCCAGGAATTCGGGGGGAAACTGTTGTAATTTTGATTATTCTTTTTTGGAAGGGGTGTTGAGAAGAGGGCGTTTTCTACACTATCCCTCCCCTCTTCCCTGTTTCTTCCCTCTCTTCTTCTCTCTGTTCTCAGCCGTTTATTCCTCTCTTTCTCTCTAAACGCTCCTCCACTTTTCCACCACCGCCGCGTCTCCTCTTTCCGAGTCTCTCCATCCAACACTCCTCCGCCGGAGCGCGAGCGTCTTCGGGCTCTAAAACGACATGGAGAAAACGGAAAAACGACACGTTCTGGTCTCTGATTAATTCATCACGTTTGTGAATTTCCCCAACACGCCTTTTGTCCGCTCGCTTCTTCGTTCCCTGCCACAGCCATGCAGCGTTCAAGTGCGTGTTTAAGAATTACCGTAAATACCAGTTAGGAGCTCACGTGCTGAAATAAAGGTGCCTGACTGTCCTTTAATAACCACTGAGCTTTACTGATTAAAAAGATACACACTAAAGGAAGGCCAAACACAGGTAGGCCCATTCTTCGTGGTACCTTTTTACTATTAAAAAAAAAAGTAAAGTTTGGTACTCTTGGAAAATATAAGAAAATACCAGTCCCATCCTAAATTCCCTCTTCTCTAGATAGTCCATTATGGGTCCTGAGCTTCTGTTCATTTCTTATACACACCTTGTTGGTCCTGCACACATCCTGGTATGAAACTGTACTGGGTAAATCTACACTATGTCCACTCTTCCAGTCGAAATATAGGGTGACACAATAAAATCTTCCACATTTGGAAAGTAAATGTTAAAAGAATCGTTAAAGATAATCAAATTATTATTTGTATACCTGAAACATCATTCAATAGTTTTTATTTATCATGTTTTAAAGATGGTCATCCCCCAAACGGTGGTTGTCATTGTCTATACACTCATGTAGGTGATTTCTGAATGCTGTCGTGGCTCGACAGGTCATGTCGGGTGGAACAGCGGTGACCTTCTGCTGAATAACAACCATAAGGATTAAAAGAGTTTGGGGTGAATGAGGATACACTCGTGATTTAAGGTAGCACCATAGAAAAAAATCACAAGGGTTGAAGTCAGGGGAACGGGTTGCCACCCGGCATCACCATGTGATGATCCATTTCCCTCAGCACTTCTAGTGATCTTTAACCTGTGTGTGCCATAGATCCATTTTACTGAAACCACTCATCAATTCAATCAAGATCAAGGTGTTCAAGTTGGGGTTGGGTCGTTAATAGACCTTAGCACTGCCTCTACTGTCTCCCTAAGTATCATGTGTGTGCTGAATGACTTAATATACAGGGTGACCCCAC